>CM033270.1:43256595-43716640 GCA_019343175.1 Oedothorax gibbosus | reverse complement strand
TTTTAATATAAATATTTTTTAATTTAAAAAGAATTGCTTACCTTGTTTATTGATAATTTTTAGTGTTAAAATTAAAGAAGTATGTTTGTAACAGAATATATCACTTAAACCGCTTCCACACAATATTCGTGCTCAACAGCTTCTAATTTAAGGTTTTAAATTTAAAAAATACCTATTTTCATTAACCGTGTTTACGTCAGGGCCTCCTAGAAGAAGCGAAAGGGAAAAACTATTATGATCAATGAACGCTAAATTTATTTGAAGTACGAAGAGCAACGATGCAATGTTTTTGCTGTAAAAATGGAAGCAAAACTTATCATAACATCATTTAACTTTACATTATTTTGAAATTATATATCGTTTATTAAATTAATTTGCAGTTTGAAGAAGTGTTAGTTACTCGTTATTATTTATAATTTGTTTATTTCGAAAAATTGAACACTCAATAAAAACTAAAAATTACTACAAACTAAGTTCATTAGAGATAAGTAAATATCCTTGAAAATTAAAAATATTTTAATATATATAAATTTTCATATGAAACGCATGTATAATATGTATACAATTTTATTATAAAAAAATATAAAATTTTGTTTTAAATTAAAATCTTGTGTACCTTTTTTGCTTGAAAATTATCTGGCTTTTCAATCATTTAATAATTTTTTTAGTTTTAGAAAATAAAAAGTATTACACTATGCAGGCACAATGCTAGTCAAATTTAATAAACCTTTTATAACTTTATTTTTTAGTACACATTCCATTTTTTTATTTTTAAAAAGAAATGCAGTAACAGAATTAAATTATTTTTTGTAAATACTAACTGTTTTATTCATTATATTTGAAATAAATGGAAGAATTAAAAAAAAATTCTATTTCAGAGAGAAATTTGTAAAATGCTTCAAATTACTTTTAATATACTTTTAAGTAAAATCTTTCATTACAATATATTTTTATATATATATTTTTTAAATCTGTAGTATAATTCCAGTATTTTATATACATAATTTGCAGTATAAAAATATTTTACTTAAAAAGTAATTGCACATTTAAATTTTTCTTAAATTAACTAATATTGGAGAGTAGGTGTAAATAAAGGAGTTTTTTTTAATCTATAGAATGTTTTAAATATAAAACCGAATGAATTATCCCAATTAATTTTTTTTTAAAATTTCATTGTAATCAGTTTTGACTAGTTTCTATAAAAGTTATTCTGTAATTGCCAGAATTGTTTAGTCGAAAGAATTTTGAAAAGGTGGATACGAATTGAAAAATGATTTTAAAAAAATATATTTCATTTTAAATCGAACTTTTCAAATCGGTCTCTGCTTAAGAATTGATGGGATAGATGACGCTACGATTTTTACCATTTGCTGATGTCTCTCTGACGTCATTTTCTCCCGTGGATGTGAAATCGCAAGCACCCAAAACAATAACAGGCAGATTTTTGCAGTTAAAGTTAATTTTGTGAGACTAGAGTTTATTATAATGGGAATGTTTCAGATGATGTACCTCTGTTGTTTCAATTTATCCGTACTACATTTCATTGGTTACTTCGGTTTCATTTCATGTACTAAGATTTCATTGGTCGCTTTGTTTTTACGCTCAAAATGGCCGCTATAGACGAAAAGAATTTTTTTCTTTTTATGCAAGCTTTCTTTAACAAATATTTTAAACAACCAATGGCACAGCAAGAAGTTGCAGTTAAAAAATTTAATGAGTAAAGGATTATTATAAAACTCAATTTCGAATAACAAAACGTAAGTAATTCCAGGCAACAAATGAAAACAAGCAGCTGTTGCCATCCACGATGTGAACTCCATTGTGAATTTATAAATCTTTTGCTGTATTTCTTGGATGAACTACACCTATAGTGTTACTTGAATGGGAATATTTCTTATGATGTCACGCTCTCTATACAGCGATATTATTGGTTGTTTTGTTTTCTTTGACAAAGTGTTGAAACAAGCTCATTGTTTTTTTTATAACATCACGCGCTCCGAACTGCGATTTCATTGGTTGTTTTGTTTTCTTTGACAAAGTGTGTTGGTACATCATTTCGGACTTTTTCTTTGTTGTTCATCCCAGTCTTATCACTTTGGCCACACAGGATTTTTGTTTCCGCGTAATATGTAATAGGAATGTCATTATCGAATCCTTACGATCTATACATTACGATCCATCCTTACGATCTATACTGTTACTGTGATCACGACTCACGGACTTGATCAGCAGAAAATATTCTGGTTGGTTTGACTGGCTTGAACTATAGCTGCAAAAGTAAAATGAGACACTCTTCCGATCACCCGGTGGCAACGGTGGCAAACATCTGCCAATCATTATAAAGTGATGAGACGTCATAGGTGGATTTCATAAAAATTACTAATCAATAAAATAAGTTAATCAAGATTTTTGGTCAGGTGAAGATGACCCTCTTCTAATGGAGGATTCCCCTGGCCAGTGGCCGATATTTGAAGATATCTAATCTTAATTCATCTTCAAATTTAATTATATTTTTTTATATTTATTATTAAAAATTATTATTTAAACTTGTTCTTCATTGAAATTTAAGTTTAGTTTTCATTGATATACACGAGAACGGAGGAAACTATTGTTTCGGTGGCTTTAATGTTGTGGAAATTTTGAGGCCTCGTGTAAAAGCCAACAATTTTTTTTATATAAGGCGCTATGTTTGTGCTAAATTTCTCGATCGAAAATCGAGATACACGAGAGTATGAGAATGTGCGATATTTATGGATTATATAAAACGAACGGCTGATTAAGGAATTTTGTAATTTATTGTTAAAATCGAAATCAATTGAATATTTTCTCTAAAACTTTCCCATAATGGATAAAATTTCCATTCCAGGATCGCCGGATCAGACGTATTCTGCACCCGTGTCATTGTCTATTTTTCCTTTTATCCCAGGTAGCACACCAACGTCGGCCAATATTAAAAAAAATATTGGCCGACATTGGTGTCAATATTGGCCGACGTAAAAATGGACCCCCCCAGTAAATATTGTACGACGTCGTATTACGACATTGGCCAACATTTATCAACGTCGTACAATGTCGCATATCGACATTGGCCGACATAAAAATGACACCCTTGCCGATATTGTACTACATCGGTTCACGACATTGATCAAAATCGCATATTGACATTGGCCGACATAAAAATGGACCCCCCCTAGCAAATATTGTACGACGTCGTTTTACGACATTGGCCAACATTTATCAACGTCGTACAATGTTGCATATCGACATTGGCCGACATAAAAATGACACCCTTGCCGATATTGTACTACATCGGTTCACGACATTGATCAATATCGCTTATTGACATTGGCCGACATAAAAATGGACCCCCCTAGCAAATATTGTGCGACGTCGTTTTACGACATTGGCCAACATTTATCAACGTCGTACAATGTCGCATATCGACATTGGCCGACATAAAAATGACACCCTTGGGAATATTGTACAACATCGGTTTACGACATTGATCAACATTAGTCGTACAACATTCATGGGCGTTTCTTTACAGTACTTCTCAATAAAACATTTTTCCATTCCCTTCACATAACTTTTTAACTAATTTGTTCGTTGAGTAGAAAAAAAAATATTTACAAAGGTAATTTTCTTTATATTTATCTAATTAACTAAATTTTTGTTAATTAGATAAATATAAAGAAAATTACCTTTGTAAATTATTTACTAAAAAAATTATTAATATAATTATTAAATTTTTATTAAAAAAATTATTTACAAAGGTAATTTTTTTTATATTTATCTAATTAACAAAATTTTTGTTAATTAGATAAATATAAAGAAAATTACCTTTGTAAATAATTTTTTTTCTACTCAACGAACAGAGTTAAAAAGTTATGCGAAGGGAATGGAAAAATGTATAATTGAGAAGTACTGTAAAAGAATGCCCATGAATGCTGTACGACTAATGTTGATCAATGTCGTAAACCGATGTTGTACAATATTCGCAAGGGTGTCATTTTTATGTTGGCCAATGTCAATATGATATGTTGTAAAACAATTAACAATAGGTTAAATAAATCAAAAATAATCAAGAAATATTGTATTATTAGTACTATTGTAATTTTAAAAACTAGTAATTCTGACAGCTACATAAAACACTACATCACGACATAGCTATTTTTTTCTGTACTGCTTCAGAGTCAAATTAAAACCAATTTTACGTATTATTATTCATATATTAAATATATGATACATAGCACATATTTTCCCAGATTGTTTAAAGTTAACTACACAACATCTCTGGATGCATTTATATAGGGATGGTCGAAACCATTAAAAGACGAAAAATTACTGTATGTAGAGTTGAATAAAAATATATTTACGTAACCTCCATTTGTATACTATAGGGTTTATTTCAAATAATTTAAGTGTAGAGAAACTGTTAAATTCTTGTCAAAATCTGTAAATCTTATGCACAAACTTCAATTAAAATATTTTTTTACATGCAACTTTGTTAAATTTCATGTTTTAGATAGTTATGTATTTTCTACTTTAATACATTAAAAAAAATTATTAATTCATACAGAAGCTTTAGAAATATTGCTAAAGCTTCTGTATGAAATGTTTCACAAAAAACAAATCATAAAATTAATAACTAATTAGACTGTTATATATTTATTCAAGTCTCTATTTACTATAGCACTGAATACAATATGTGGGATTTGATATTTACACTTTACCAAGAATAAAATTGATCAAATAGTCCATCATTAATTTTTATGCCTGATAATTCACTAAAACATCTTACACAATTATGAAATAATACATATTATTAAAAAAAATTTTAATCCAACATTATCTTAACAATCTTTACTAAGGTTATCATTATGAATTTTTTGCACTTTATAAACCATATGTTAAATGTTAATGATAATACTTATACAGGAAAGTAGGAGCTTAAGAAATTTTTAAAATATCCGTTTTGAAGTTTGCACACACAATATTTGTACTTTTCTGAAAGTTTTAATTTTACATGAATATATAATCACGTTAGAAGTATTTATATTATTTTAGACATTATTTGAATATAGTTTTCATTCCAATATTCAGCACAACCTCAAAATAGAAATTAGCTTAAGATTATTGCTTAAAATATAAAAATGTTATAATTAAATTACAAGATTTTGGTTTCGAAATTATTTTCTCATTTAACAATGGTTATAATTATTGTTTAACCGTTTTATTTTGAAAATTATTTTTTGATTTATGAGTAAATTAAAGGAAAGGTATTTGTATTTTAAGCTCCTGCTTACCTAAATAAAATAACCCACACATTATTAGACTGGTCCCCGCGTCCTCTCAAACGCTCATCACTATTTTGTGTAACTATGGTCTGATGATCAGCAATATCTTTATTTTCCAAATTAATTGTTGCTAGACGCCTTGTGTTGCTACTTACAGTTTTATACTAGACAAGTGGTAAAACTGTTGATAATAAAACCAACTTCATTAAGAGCATGGATTTCCCAGTCATACAAATACGAAATAAAGTCTACAGAAGTAGCAAAACTTCCCTTCACTTTCTACTGTCCCTTTGCACTTTTTGAAGCGAAGGACCTCTCCGTCAATTTCAATGTTTCCATCTAGAATATCGGAGCTAAATTTACAGTTCCAACTCCTTCACATACACTTGTCTTGTCGAGTTCTTTGATAAGGCCTTCTAATGTCTTGGATTCTACCGGTTTTGTAAAAATACAAAGGGTATATGTATCCCGAAGCTTCTCAACATCAATTTGTTTGCAGGGCGAGAATTTTTTGGAAAGGAAAGTTATTTATATTTTACGCTCCTGCTTACCTAAATAACCTTCACATTATTAGACAGGTTACCAGAATGTTTCTCAAATTTAAATTTATTTTTCCTACAAATAATGCAGATTTTTGGCAGCACATTTTTGGATGTTTTAGGAACTGAAACCACATTACTGCGGAGTAATGGTTTGGTAGGGGTTTCCTTGTGTTCTTTAACGTTTTTTGCACCATCGGTTGTTGTGTGTGCTTGACTTTTTGTACCCTTGAGTTTGCGTTTGCTGGCAGAAGATATTCGATTCTTGTCTGTAAATTTCATATAGCATTTTCTATGAAAGTTAATTCTAGATAGAGCATCTTGATCTTCAATATCCCCTTTGAGTTTTTTAGCTATATCTTTTTCAACATCGTCTGTTGAAAGCCACTCAGTGGCACAGTGTTTTAGTTTTTCCAAACTTGTTCTGGAACATCGTTGTAAATTATCCGTACAGTTTTTGAGAACGTGAATACTACATTCCATTGTAAGGACGTTATAAAATATGCAAATAACTTTTCTTTACGATAATTCTTCACCTCTCATAAAAGTAAAATAAATGCGAAATATGTCAATTACGAAGCATGTCTTTTCGTCGTCACCGGCTCGCCGCAAAACGTAAACAAATAATTTCTGCTCACCTGCTCGCTTTTAATTGGTTACACGAAAATGCCGTTCTCGCTTTTCTGAAATGTCATTCGCTTAAAAAATTCTAAAATTCTGCTATCGTTTTTTTGTCATAACTATTTAACGTGCACATGTAGAAAGCAGAACATTGAATTTTTTTACTCTCGATAATATTTTCTATTTTTAATATCAATGAAAAATACGAACTTGAACGATAGCCGACCACATTTCATGGCCTAAAAACCCGTTTTTAAAAAACCTCACATCCCTAAAGCACTAGGAGAAGTCCTTTTTCCGCGTTTTCTTAATAGGCTTAACGCTCACGTGAATCTAGTACCTAGTAAACATCGATCAATGTTGGCCAATGTTGTTTCATCGACGTTGTATCCACAATGTCGCCAGATGTTCCCACAATATTCGAATATTTTCAAAAATTATTATTTTTTTAAATAATGACTAAAACTTGTCTG
Organism: Oedothorax gibbosus; assembly: GCA_019343175.1. NCBI lineage: Eukaryota > Metazoa > Arthropoda > Arachnida > Araneae > Linyphiidae > Oedothorax > Oedothorax gibbosus. The sequence continues at coordinate 43,709,710 of CM033270.1, read as the reverse complement.
CATTATTATTAACATTATTGTTTCATTCTTCCAACATCAAAATAAAATTAATTTAAAGTCATACTAATTTTAAAAAATTCCCAATGCCTGCGAATGTTGACAGATGTCGCGATTACAACGTTCAACATTCCTCGACTTTCGCAATGTTGGCCGATGTCGGTAGAATGTCGGCCAACATTGTTGTGCTACCTGGGATATGATTCTTGGAAGTTTTCCCGATTATGTGATCTGCGGAATTTTACGGTATTTGGATTGTCAGATATTATTATCGCCAGAGTTTTCGAATACAGTACAGAACCTTTAATCCGGACATCGTGGGACTTGAGCCTTTCCGGAACCAATCGGTCCAACCAAAATAATTTCTTTTGATCAAGTGTACGAGACCTTGTGATCACAAGAACAGCTTGATTGTTAAGATTATTTTTTTTTACCTTTGAAACTTTTTTCACCATTATTTCTACTTAGGTCTATTCTGCCGTGGGCAGGCAAACTGCAGTAATCGCCAAAAATGTGTTTCGGAGATATTTGATGAAACGCGTTTTTGATTTCCCAAAAACTCCAGTAAAACATTGAAATTCGAAGTTAGGTGATTCTGAACCTTGAATTAGAAATAATTTATGTGTAGTAGGTTTTATTTTGATTTTTGCAGGCACACATAGAGAAAAAAACATATACTGCAGTTTGCCTGCCCTTTTCGCCCTGCCGTGGCAGGACTCCCGGCAGGCAGACTGCAGTATCCGCCAAAAATGCTTCGGCTATGTTTGATCAAGGGCGTTTTTTTTTTTTCACGAACTCTAGTAAATAATTAAAATTTGAAGCTAAGGTAATTCTATACTTTGATTTAGGTATGTTTTAGGTAGTTGGTTTTAGTTTGATTTTTGGACGTACATATTGAGTAAAAGCGTATACGGCTGCCAATTTGACTTCCTCTTTCTTATACTAACTAGCAACTGTTTGTAAATATAATATAGATAAAATAAAAAAATTAAAAGTAACTGAAAATGAAAAATTAAATGTTTAATAGGTACAGAATATACACATTTATAAAATACTAAAGGGTAATATTACCTGACTTTCAGAAGAATTAGTATAACAATGACGAATCAGTAGAAGATCCCACAAATAGAACTAATTAGTCATTCGAACAAATCCATTCATTGTAAAATGAGGCAAAAAATCGTTTGCCCATTTAAAACTTTAAAAATGTGGACGAACCTATTTATTACTACCAAAAGAAGAAATAAGTAATTTTTAAAAAGTAAAGCTATAAAATTATTTTTTTGGAAGCGTTAAAAATAAAAAATAAATATTATTATTAAATTTATATTATTAAATATATAACAAATAATTATTAACACGAGATTCATTAGAGCAATTCATTTTGCTATAAAAAAGGGGGGGAAATCGTCTGCGTTTTAGAACCTAAGGGTGTCTAACACTACACGACTTTCAATTACCGCTCAAAAAATCAACGCACACTTATTTACTTATTTGTTTACCTTTTCTCGACAGCTGGATTTTGAGGGTTCCAGTAAATCAACTAAAAGCCTTACTGGAAAAAGAAAAACAAACATCCCTGTAGTTCGCTTTTACACTAACTGGGGGGGGGAGGGGGAGGGAGGATGGTGTCACTAAAGAAGACACCAGACAACCTTTTTTTCTACAAACCGAAACCCAAAATATATAATAAGTTGAGATCCAACTTGGATAATCTAAACAGCAGATGCATTGTAATTTGATGATGGTGGTTAAGTACTTCAAAATCACAAACGATGAATTTTTTTTTTCTTATGGAAAATGAAAATACTTTGAACATGTGCCGTTTGGTCTGAATTAAAACTAAAAAAGAGAACTGAAAGAAACAAACGCCATTCGAATCTCTATAAAAGAACGGATTGTTCTTTATCCCTAAAACTTTTTAGGACAGTTCGGAGAGCCACGATAAATATTATCATGTAAAGATTTTGCCAATTTTAAGTCCAGAAAAAAAAATTACTGGAATTTTGCTCCATTTTATGGCAAATTTTGCGTTGATTTTTTTACGGGGAAAAATTACGTGATATTTAACGAGACCCCCCCCCTTTCCCATAACCCCACGTGACATTTGGTGATATTAGACTCGACCCCCTGCCCCCTAAACAAGTCACGTAATTTATAGACGCACCCCTAAGGTAATTTCAATAACTTAAAACCAAAAAAGTTCTGTCGCAGATACCCATTATGCACTCAAAATTTCCTCTAAAATCTTTTTATGACGTCCTACAAGTACTAGGAGTTCTTGTACCAAATTTGAAGCACGTATCTCTTTTGGTTTTCCAGCAATACCTTTAAAACCAAAAAAAGTTCTATGGCACCTACCTATTGCGCATGCGCAATTTTATCGAAAACGTTTTATGACGTTCGACAAATACTAGGAGTTCGTGTACCAAATTTGAAGCCTGTTTCTCTTTTCATTTTCCAGCAATACCTTTAAAACCAAAAAAGTTCTATAGCAGCTATCTCTTGCGCATGCGCAATTTTAGCGAAAACGTTACTATGACATCCAACAGGTGCTAGGAGCTCGTTTACCAAATTTGAAGCATGTATCTTTTTTCAGTTTTTAGTTATTCCTTTGAAACAGGCCAGGTGAAATTATACTACAGTTTGCCTGCCGAATCTTGAATTTTTTTCCTTTTACTGCAATTTGCCATTGCCGAAAAATGGTGAATTTGTAACGAAAATCGTCAAAAAAGGTCGGCATATGAAAATATAAGTTAAATAGATGCCGAAAGTGCAAAAAACCGACAAATGAAAATTTTGAAGTTACTGCAGTTTGCCTGCCCACGGCAGTATTCTGGGGTTTCTGTTTTTAGACAGGTGGAACTTTTTTTTTAGTAATGGAGTATCTGAAATTTTTCGGACTATCGTCGAAATTCAAAAGTGTCTGGATTATGGGTATCCAGATTAGCGGTTCTGTAATTGTTTATGGATCGCCGGAGTTTTTTTTAATAAAAGATAGCTGTAGGTTTTTTTAATGATGTAGAATCACTTTAGTCACCGATTGTAACCTAGTGATATTTCTTGGAAATTAAGGGTATTTCAGGTTCTCTGATAGGGCTGCAACCCCTATCGGATCGCTGGCGTTATATCGGATATTTAGTCCGAGCCCTATCGGATATTGGTAAAACAAGGCTAAAAAATCTTAAATATAGTGTTTTTATGTATAATTTTCCATTCATTTTATCTATATATTTAATTATCCTCCATAAAAATGTATTATCGATTTGAAAATATTCCTATAAATCCCTATATTTTCTTTAAAAATTCCTATATTTTCTTTAAAAATTCCTATATTTCCTATTATATTTTCGATAAAAGTCATTGCGAGGCCTGAAAGAATAAATTTGTAATATTCCTCTCTTTTAAATAGAACCAAAAAATTTCATATAAACACACAAAGAATCTCTTAGTGAAATATACTATTTGACGTCATTTCAAACTGATTGATGTCGCAAAAATAAATTTCTTTTAATTAATTATTTAAAAGAATTAAAGTTTCTCGAGCGATTGTTGCGAATGGCAATGGCGATTTAATTCTAATAAAAATGGCTTCTTATGCTTTTTAAATGAGCATTCAATTTTGCAGTTTTTAAAACAATTAAAGTACTTCGAATTCGAATTTTTTTCTGAGATTTTCAATGTCTTCTAATTTTGATGCGCTGAATTTTTTGACGTATCACACTTGCCTGTAGCATTTGTAGTTTGAGCTATGAAAGTGGGTGACGGACGGACGGACAGATAGACGGACTGAACGATTATACCTTCCATTTTTTACGTTATAAACGTTGTGTGGAAGCTAAAAATTGGGTTAAAATAAAAAATAAATAAAATATTTTATTTGATAAATATGGTCGGCTTTGAATGCTAACATTTCAAAATGTAGGATGTTTTTTATAAGCATAGATGAAAATACATAATACTCCTTTGATTAATAGTATTTTTGAATATATATATTTATTCCAAAATAGTTAAAACATGATTTTAGTTATTTATTTTCAATTATTGATTACGTTAGGAATAAAAGCATTGTTTTCAAATTGTCGATGTCTTCAATAATTTCAAACGGGTCATTTTGTTTCTCTGAGAAATTATGTGGACAATATCAGTCAAAATAAGTATAATAATAAGAATAATATTGAACTAACCTCATGATTAATTGGCATATTTATATTATTCAATGAATATTAATTTTGATGTGCTTTATGATGTTGGTAAACACAATAGGGTAAAATGAAAATAATACCAAGGCGAGTAGATTGATAATGACCTATACATAAGCAATTAAAAAGAATATTGAAAATAATATGAATACATATTCATACGAATGAAATGCACTAATATCAACCATTTTTTTAAGTGCTCAGTTTCTTCGATTTTAGAAATCACTAAATGAGATCTCAAAAGAAACGCATACTACAATGAAAACTTTAACCTGGACAACCTGTGTTGCAAAATTCACAATTAAACTTGAAAGCATAACAATGTTTCCAAGCAACTGTTGTCTTGTTATTTAGTATGTAATTATTCTTTCATTCATTTGATTTTTTTAGCCTACTTTTCTTTTTTTAATTCGAAAGAATTAAAAAAATGAAAAAGTAGGTATTGACATGCGGTCGATGTCCGTCTATCCGTCTGTCCGTCTGTCCGTCCGTACCCCCCTTCCAAAATCGGTTCTAATCATCGGATCTTAAAAATTCTTTTTTTGTTAGAAAGCTATAACCTCAGATACCCAACTTTCATATTTTGGTCCGTCTGTCTGTACGTCCGGACGGACATAAATCTACTATCTGTCGGCGAATTTCCCATTGAATTAGCATTGAAATTCAATTTTGAGTCATTTAAATCACTGTAGGTATTGAAATGCGGTTGATGTCCAACTGTCTGTCTGTCCATCTGTCTGTCTGTTCGTATGTCTGTCTGTTCGTATGTCTGTCCGTCTGTCTGTCCGCCTGTCTGTCCGTTTGTTCTGTCTGTCTGTACCCCCCTTCCAAAATCGGTTCTAATCATCGGATCTTAAAAATTCTTTTTTTGTTAGAAAGCTATGACCTCAGATACCCAACTTTCATACTTTTTGTCCGTCTGTCTGTACGTCCGGACGGACATAAATCTACTATCTGTCGGCGAATTTCCCATTGAATTAGCATTGAAATTCAATTTTGAGTCATTTAAATCACTGTAGGTATTGAAATGCGGTTGATGTCCATCTGTCTGTCTGTCCATCTGTCTGTCTGTTCGTATGTCTGTCTGATCGTATGTCTGTCCGTCTGTCTGTCCGCCTGTCTGTCCGTTTGTCTGTCTGTCTGTACCCCCCTTCCAAAATCGGTTCTAATCATCGGATCTTAAAAATTCTTTTTTTGTTAGAAAGCTATGACCTCAGATACCCAACTTTCATACTTTTTGTCCGTCTGTCTGTACGTATGGACGGACATAAATCTACTATCTTTCGGCGAATTTCCCATTGAATTAGCATTGAAATTCAATTTTGAGTCATTTAAATCACAGTTGCCAAATCAACAATGGCATGAGAAACTTATTTATTTAAACATATTTGAAGCAAAATAATCTTTTCATGAATCAGTTTGGAATGACGTCATAAAATGTAGCACAATTTGATTCTTTGATTGTTCATTAATTATCTACCAAGAAAGCGGCAAGGCATACTTTTGCATTCAATTATGCTTAGTTTTAATTTACATTTCTTTTTTTTAATGCAGTTTGGAGTAGTTTCATTACTTTTGTTATTAAAAAATATTTAATTATTCTTCGAACTACAAATAAATCGCGAGCAGAGATAAATAATATTTAATTAATTTGCGAAAGTATATTAAGGAAAATAGTTGATTTTGGCTTTTAGAAGTTTAATTTATAGCTGGATGCTGTGTTTCGATTTTTTTTCTAATGTGTATAAATCTAGTGTAGAAACGGCTGTTGATGATATTTACTTTAGGAACCTAGTTTTTTTCCCGATTAGAACTTCAGTAAGTATTTAAGTAACAGGAAAGTAGGCTATTTTAGTTCTTTATGAACTTCTTGTTTTATTGTTAGCAGTATTTTCATTCTTATTTACTTTTTGTGGCAATAAGTTGTAGAAATTAAAACTTTAAATTTTTTTAACTTTTGTGTACACGGACATTTGTTAATTTTTGCATTTAGAACAAAACCGTATTTTTGAAAAGTGCAGGCTTTTTTTTATATGTTAGTCAAATTTCTTCTCTAAATAGTCACACCTTATTATTCATTTAATATTTTCACAATATACTCTTGCAATGCAATATACTTTTAAAATTTTAAAAAGTTTTTAATTGTTTAAGTATATTGCATAGTATATTGCATTATATATAATTTTTAAAAGTATATTAGAGTATGTATATAATTTTTATATGTAATATTAAGCATATTGCACAGATATAATTTTTTAAAGTTTCGTAGAGTGATATAAATAAAATTAATTAACGCCCAATTTTATTTCGAACTTTTACACCCATTTATGCCAGTAGTTTTAGCTGAGTGTAGATACGTGAATGAATCAGTCAGTCAGGACTTTGTCCTTTATATATAGAGATTCACTTATCTGAATATGGGTTATCGATTTTCATTTTAACAAAAAAAATGATACTTTTCCATTTGGCTGGCGCAAGGATAAATTCGCCAAAAAAATGCACAAACGCAAACGAAATATTTCTCATTGAAACCTTTAACTGTGTGTACAGTGTGTCGTTGGTAGAAAATCCGCTTGACGAGATTCGAACCCGCGAAATGGAAAAGTACAAAAATCTATTTGAAGACGTCACAGACATAAAAAAAAGTATACAGTGTAGAAATATATATTTTAAGGGAAAATAATAAGATATAAAAATAAATTAACATTCAATTGAATGTTCTTCTCTCTCACACACACATTAAATATCATATTTGTTCAAAAGAATCAATCCGAAACGTAAGAGTTTCTATCTTTTTTTTCTATAGCTTCAACTACCACTCGCCGATATCATGCGGCCTTCTCTTGTGACGTATTCGGCCTACTTTTGTGACGTCACCTACCAACTTATGCTGACGTTACGAACAGTTCACTCGAGATTCCAAATAATATAAGCACAATATTCACTGTTCGCTCTCTCTTTGTGCTTTCGTAACACCATTAGATTTGATATATTAACAACTTTTTAAGGGCGATATCGTACGCAGCGTTGGGAATTTGGAGGAAATTTAAAGTGCCCTTCCTCTACACGGGGTATTATCCGTCGGACATTTTTTGGCTGCACGAGCCGTTTATAGGCTGGCAGTTATTTTGGCGATATCCGGACCTGAACCTGGGACCTACCGCTTGCAAGACGAAAGTCTTTACCGACTGGGTCCCCCAATCCTATCGAGCTGTATGAAATATGAAGTGGAATGTTTACCATATTTGGGCAGTTTCGCTTTGCGTTAATCGTGAAATAGAAACAGGCCATTATATCATATAGCTGTTCAGGCAATTTGAACAGTTGCATATGGGAAAGCCCTAAAACTCCTGGAAGGGCCTGGATAAAATCAACCCCTCATATCAGAATGGGAGGAGATTATAATATCCTGATGGAGTGGACCAGTGGAGAGGGGATCAATTGGTATAAAATAAAAGTTTACATAAAAAACTACTAATTAGGGTTATTAAGGGTACACCCGTGCAACGCCGGTTTTATAAAGCTAGTATATATATAAAAGGTTTTTTACATGATAAATTAATGTAGCTGGTTAAATGTATCTAGAATTCAATTTTCTTAATATTTTAATGTTAAATTATAAATTGTAAATAAAAAATACTCGAATAAAAAAATTTAATCTGAGAATCATTTGAAACAGCTATCTATAATAATAAAAGAAAGAGTCTGTCTGTTTGTCTGTGGATCGTAAAAGACCTACTTATACTGCCCTAAGAAATTCGAAATTTTTAAGATAGATTCCCTTTAATACCAACGTGTGCACCTGAGGCTTTGTTTTTTCAAATTTGTTCCATTTTTAGAGAAAATTCGAATTTTCTGAAAAAAATACACCACTTTCGCGTTGCCACTCGACAGAAGAAATTAAAATGAACACAAAAATTAATTGAAATCGAAATTGCTTTTATTTTCATGCCATTACCTTCAGAAACTAAGTTAATGATTTGAAAAATAATTGAACGTGCCAATGTTCTAAATGTTATTATTATTATTTTTTTGAAAAAAAAACCCAGAATGGAGGTTTTGACGTGAAATAACATTGTTATACAATTATGGTTAATTTTGAATTTATCAGGAAAAATGCGATGACAGTAAGTTCATATTGAGGAAGATTTTTGTGATATGAGGATGTGCATTTTATCGTGATGTATTTTTATTTTAGAATTTTTTAAAAGCAATATAAGTAACGGGATTTTATTCTTTATAATGAACGGGAACAAAGGCAAAGCTTATTATCCTATAGCAAATTAAATGACACATATACTTGGATCGATTTGATATTCTTTTAGCCCGTGCGAAGAACGGGTATTTATTTGCTAGTATTTATATAAAAAAAACGTTTGTAAAAAATATTCAATACATACTTTAGTAATTTAAAGCTCCGAAAATTAATTTTCCTCATTTGATTATAATAAAGAAAAATGCCTTCGGTTAGGGAAGCCGACTTTTCGTCCCCTTATTCTTCTCATTAAAAATTAAATACTATTTGTTTCTAGTCTTGAAAAGTCCGTTCTTAATAAAGGCAAACAGAATTTGGCTGTTCCATAAGAAATGTGAAAATACAAAGACATTTTACATCTTTAATTAAACCTTTAAAGCATATATTTTAAGCAGAATTCCTAATCTGATCAAAATCTTAGGATTATAAAAAGGACAATTGTTTAGAGAAGTCGTTAGGAGAATTTCACTTCACACTTGAAGAGTACAGGGGAAGAACCTCTTGATTTAGTAGGAGTCGACCCGTAATTGTGTCTGATTGGCGGACATTGGCGGCAGGAAAACGGTTTCTCTCTTTCTTTTTCGCTTGGTCCAAGCGTCGGAATCGTGCATCGCGTGAATCCGGTAGGTAGAAAAGTCGTGGTTTAGGACTTTTCAATTAATTTGCGAATCTTAAAATTTCTCTTAATTGTTTTAGAAAAATTCGTGATTTTCAATCAATCGTACTTTATTTTTAAAGCTTAACATGATGATGAACACAGACTTTTGAATAAAACGCGGAACTGAATTTGAGGGTTGCAGTGAGAGAAGATGCACAAGAAAGTGGTAAACTGGTTTCCTTACACCAGTTTAGGCGATTACTCGCTATCATCGCCAAAGATGCCTGATGAGGAAAGTTTTCTACGAAATTAAGCGGTTTTTCCCCTGTACTCTTCACTTGTCATCATCTTTTCTCCAACCTTGGGTTGTGTTGAGTAGTGTAGAAATCGACCATCTTTTACCTACTCCATCGAACTTAGACTTATTTTACCCAGCTACAAAAACTTAATGCTTTATCTTAAAGCCAAAATAACTCTGTGTTTTCTTTTTGTAACCTCTCTTACTCTAATTTTATACATAAATATTGTTTTAAAAAATGTTTTATTAATTATGTAATAGTAGATTAATAAAGTTATGTAAAATGCTGTACTTGTTTATATTTCTTTTTAAAAAAAAATATTCTAAAAATGTGACCTCTGTTACTTTTCTTTGTATAAGTATTTCATATTTAAAAAAGTTATTAAAAGAAGTATACGTAAAGTTGTCATAGAATAATTCTTATAAGTGACTGAAGTTAGATGTTTCACATTAATTATTAGTCAATGTTAATTCTTTTTTGTTTTAAATAATTAATGTTTTTATGTATTAATGTTTTGTTTGAGCAAAAGTAATATTTAAACTAAGTTCACAAATGCTAAATTTATGCATAAAAATTAATATTTTAATGTAATATAAAGGTCGAAATTTCAATAGAAAGTGTATACTAGTGTGAAACTACAGGTAAATATTTTTACTTGTAAAACTTTTTTAAAAGCCTCTACTCAAAGCTTTTTTTTTCCAAGGAAAAAACTGGTTTTCTATACATTACACATATATAAATGAAATCCTATACTAATTAATAAAACTACATTCTAATATATAAAATTAGAAATTCTATGAAAAGCATACCAAATATTGGTTTCGCCCATTCTTTCCCTAAATTTACAAGAATATAAAAACAGAAACTTTAGAGAAAATTCCCGGTTTTAAATTCAGAATTCCTCTTTTAAAAAATGGAATCACATTCATTCTGAAATGATAAATTTAAAACCCGATTCTCTCCCCACCCATACAATACAGCCTTCCATTGAAAGAATCCCATCCTGACGATTCTGTACTAGACGTTCTAAAAAGAAAAAATGAATCTTAATAATCGAAAAATAACAGCCGAATTCTATTTGAAAGGGACAGTGGGGGGTCATAGGGATGGACAGGAAGGAAAAGCAGGACGATGTCCGTTATGGGGGACAAAGGAAGAACAGGAAAAGAACAAGAACAGCAGGCACCCCACTCTCTACACCCCCAGCAAACAGGCAACTTCCGGACCCTCCGCTACTGCCCATTGTGCGTCTTCTTTTCACTTGCAAATTAGCGAAGTGAATTGAATACAACTGTGACAATGGAAGCCGAAGAAACCGTTTTGTAGGGGTATTGGATTAGAATGGGAGGAGGGAATTTTAAATTGAGTGCAGCTTGTTGGGTGAAGGGGAATACAGTGAATGTGTGTCTGTAACTACGTAATAAAGTTTTCTACATTGGTTTGTTACTTTGTTTTGGTTCAGCAATTAAAATCCAGCCAATTGAAGAGCTTAGTGAAAGAACGAGCTGAGTCACAAAAAGGTGAAAATGAGAAGTTTTTAGTTTGCACTTAAATCCGTTAAAAACGGTACTTGCAAACGGTAAAAAATATAATTAACTTTAACACGTTGAGTGCCACGATAGCGATGGAAAATTTTCATCGACAGAGGCTGATGTGAAGTAGAAGAACGTCATGTTCTTCAAACCATTTCGTTACAATGAAAATAACTAACTCTTCTTCATTTTTGAACAAGTGAAAATCTTAGTTCGAGGTTTTAAAATTACAAGGTTAGGTTGAATTATCGTCGCTGAACAATCGTCTCTAATTTTTCGGACTAGCTACACGACCGCTAGTCCTAAAAATACAAGGAAATGTTCCTGGCCTTTTCCGATCGGATAACTCATCCTCTGTCACTAATTATTGAATTTAAAGTACTTAACCAGATTTGTTTCAGTGATTAACTTTTCAACTGTGAAATCATCATTAAATTTTCATAATTCATATTTTATTTGGGTTGTTTTTGTTTGAAAAAACTACAAAAAAATAAAACCGAGACTATTTTCAAATTTTTTATAGCTAGAGAGTTGAATAACAAACTAACTGCACTGCGAAATGCAGTACATCTGGTCGCCCTGCACTTGAGACGAAAGATTTAGTTACCTCGCAATTTGAAATAGAATGTACACTTTCAAACTATGCTAAGTATTATTCCAAGCACAACAGAATTGGTTGCAAAAGTGTTAAATCTAATTTTCTACGTGTAATCTATATCAAAATCTAATCCAAAAACCAAATTTGTTGCGGTGTTAAAACTTTCAAATTTGTCTAATAATCCCTAAATAATGTATGCTGTAACTTATATTTGTGTAACAATACAAAATATATCTTGATATATTCACAAAGAACTTGCATAAGCTATGTAAAATCTATGTATGGAAGTTCATCAGTCACATCTGGGATTACTAGGTGTCAATTAAATATCATACAAAAGAGTAGATGAAATAACTAGATCGTTTAGTTTGTCTAACCACTAAGACCATCATGTTTATTGAGTTTTCAAACGAACTTGAGCTCATAAGAATGGTTGACGAAATGGTACTATGAATTTTATCTGAATGTGCAGTTATCGGTGAATTGGAACCACTACGAGTTTCTCATAGCGTGGGAGTCACGTGTTAAATATACAAAAAAAGGGCATTATGTTATCGATTAAGAATGGAATAATATGTTCATTGACGCAAAAGCACTTAGCACGTTCTTCCACTAAGCTTTTCAATTGTAACTTAAGAATTCTCTTCTATGGGTTAACCTTTCGTTACAATGACTCTATTTGCTGCACTGAATATTCAGAAAAAAATCGGATTACTTTTGAAAACTGGGATTATTGTTTTTTATATTGACGATAATAACAAAACAAGATCATAGTTGGACATTTTAGAGGTTTTCAAACTTCTGTATCTTAGCATCTAATTATTTTGGCGTGAAACTTGTTAGAAATATACCGTTCTTTAACTGTTGTAAAACAATTTTTATCTAAAATGCATAAAAAAAATTATTTAATGAATAATAATTATAATGTCCTAACCATGGATCACGGATCTCTATCAGGGCTAAAACAATGACGTGCCAAATGTAGATGGTATGGGCATTCTCTTACTAAACGGAATAAATAACTACTACTGCATTGTTTTTCTTAATTTGTTTAACAAAAGCTAAACTATTTTTATGAACGTGAAATAACTATGTTTTAAGTTAAATTAAGTAAATAGCCTAACTTTAATGTAATTTTGTTCTCATTTTGAATTCAGATGCTGCAAAGAATCCACGAGTGCAGATTAACATCTACAGCTGTAGCTAAAATTTACTGATGGCTCTGGTATACATCAATGCAAGCAAATATTGAAAGAGATAAGTTCGAAAAGAGAGAGAACCCTACAAATACTATATTAAAAACCATATTATAAGCACACAGAATTACATTAAAAAAAATCCATAAGCCGTGCCACGTCTCATATTACATCCCACAATGTAAAGAGGGGTCGCCATCAAAGACTAAAGGACAGAAGAAGAAAAAAAACTTGACACCATAGGGAGTTAAGAAGAAGATGAAAATGCTTGGCGAGAAACAAAGTGAAGCCGTCGGTAAGTCGCCAAGCAACCCTAGTAAGCCCAATATACCGCTCACTGAATGTTAGTTCACGTTGAAACGCATCATTTTATTCCTTAAAAAGCGTTAATTGAAAATCAAAAAATGACTATTTTGCGCAGTTGTAGGCTGTAGCACGAAATTGAATTTATACAAGATGGTAGTAATTTCCTTCACAGGTAAGACAAATGCGTTTGAATTATAGTTTTGATTTGAGAGTCGAAAATCGCCAAGTCGATGTAGTTCACCTATACAAACTCCACTGAAGAATAGCGTCAAAAAGTTGACCGAGAGCGTTTGTTTGGGCTTACTACAAAGCGATCGATGGCTTCACTTGGCAAACCAGATTTCGTATTGGTTTTTGCCCGGTAGCATCTCCATCTTTGCTTGACACCCCTCCCATGAATATATAACACCCGTTTCGAAGAGACAAGAAATGGCAGAAAGAATGAATGAATTGAAAAGCAGTGGCAACAAGGGTTCCCTAGGGGACCATTCAACAACGCATAACAGAATAAATTACACCTCAGAGCGCTGTAGCCAAACGATTTCACAGCGTTTTTCGAAATCGCTCTCTTTATTCCATTATTCTGTTTAGGGGGGGGGGGGGGTGCGGCACAAAATTGGGTGGCTTTCTTTCCCTGAATGGATAAAGAATTAAAAACGAGAGCATGATATACCGGACTGAGTTTTATCATCCAATTTGCTATTGTTGGAGAGGTGGACAGTTTATTCACTGTGGAATACAGTTGGGCTATTATTGGTTTGTCTCCCTTTGTGATCGTAAAATAATTTGTTTTTATGGTGTTTTTTTCACTTTGTATTGTTGTTCTTTTCGTACAGTAGAAAAACATGTAGAAATACATGTATACGATAAATAATTCAATTTTCATGAAATATATGTGTGGTTAAAATAATTGATATACTATTTTCAATTGGCCATATGTAAGGGAAACAGAATGTCTGAGTGGGGATCATGTACTGCTAGAGTTCTACATTGCCTATTGTGCAGTTAACTGACCAGGTAATTTTTTAACCGCTGTCAAGTGAGGAACTCTGGTGAGTGGCATTGTACAACGTGACTGATGTCTGAATAGTGAAACTTGCTTTGACGCTTTTGACGTGAACATATATGCCATTCATGTGCGAAATGCGAGAAATATGTGTGAAACCTTTCAAACCGAAGAAATGTGAAAATGGACGATTTATCCTTTTAGACTTAAGTTTCAACTGTGGATGCAGATCAAAATTAAACATAACCATAGGCTGCTACTTTTGAATTTTGGTTTGGGGACTATTTTCGAACCTTGGTGAAATAAGGGGGAGGGGCAGGGTGGCTTTCATACAATCTTTCTTAGTTTAAACTATTTAAAAAAAAAGATTAATTTAAACAGGATGATATTGTTTAAATTTCATTTTAAGGACAAATAATTTAATTTAGGGAAGCGTCATTTACACTATACCATACAGTTGCATATAATCACGGGACATTTTCCACCATGGAGTCGGCAACAATGGCCCGAACTTTCATCAGTACAGTCCTACTGAGCGTTATGGTGTAACGTAAATGCAACCAATATTTTCTCAACGACATTAATCTCTTCAAAACGCAAATATGAAGGGAGTGAGAAGCACAGCCCATGTACACAATGGAGCCGCCCCTCCAATTGTGTAATGCCTGAGAAAACCACACTTCAAAAAATCGCCCACAATGAAACCAACGAAGCATTTACAGATCAATCTGATCGCTTTCACACTTTAAAACATATGACCTCCTTCAACCAAATAACGTTGATGTTCAAGATATAACAACCGTTAATTCATTTATATGGTAAAAGTTTAAAAAAACAAAGTTTTGTTTTTAGTTTTACTTAAGTAAAAAATCAAATGTCTGATGGAGTCTATCACTTTTTTACTTAAGTTAAAAAATTCTTCAAATGTGCGTATGATGGTTTTTCAAATAAGATATTTTATGCATTTTATTTACTACCTGCAAATTTATATTGAAATATTTTGTTACTCCTCGATTTTTCATTTATAATTAATGGTTGGCTTTCGTTTATGTATTCGTAATTTCCACTTTGATCCTTACGTGTTTTGAGCATTGATTATGTGTACGGTAGGTTTCACAAAAATATTAATTTAACTAAAGTTTTTGAATTTTTTTGTTATTATTATTTTCGAAATTGGTTCCACTAAGTAAACTACTCTTCAGTTCCACAAAAACCCTTAGACAGCCAAGTCCTGTCCTTCTGTTGTCCGTTTCAGCTTACGAGATCGGGAGGATAGGGTGCTGTCTGTTTTGCTTCAGATGTTAAAGTCAGTTGGTCAGACTTATGCAAAACCCTATAATTTAGTTCCCAATCTCGCAAGTCTTTGGTCTAGAAAAGCTTGGCATGGACAAAACCAGAAACAGACATATGAAACTTCGCCAAATGTACCATTCTTTCTCCAAACAGTTATTGAAAGCATTTTCACTCTCGTCAGTGATTGGTTTGGCATGTTACGTGCGTACATAAAACCAATTACTGACGAATGAAAATGCTTTCAATGACTTCTTGGAGGAAGAGCAGCGATGTTGGAGAAAGAGGAAGAGAAGCCTCTTTGAGGAAGAGTAGCGGAGGAAGAGTAGTGATGGAGGAAGTAGCTACCCCAATATACCTTATAGTGACCCAAGTTGAGTTTACAATTGAGGCGTGGTGACCGGTGTTGTTGTTGAGAAGAATGGTGAATTATCAGAAGGTTTTTAAGGACATTTAATTAAGCTAATCACAGCACAAACTACATAACAATAAAGAATAAAAAATATTGTGGTTCAGGCCATCACAGGTCCTTTTGGCTTGAGAGTAGGAGCAAAAGTGATGTCTTGTTTGATTCGAATCTCACTGGGAATGAATTTGTCCCGCCTTTATGATGCAGGGATTGGTTAAAAGAATAAATAAGAATTTATACTATTGGGTGAGAAATTTGATTGACAGAAGTTTAGTTTTAGTTCGTAATTTTGAAGGATTCGGGTGCAAAGAGAAGTACCGTGTGCAAAAGTTTTACTTCCCAAAATGGGGCTCAAAATGGGGTGCCGAAACAAAGAAAGTTAATAGAAGTTAAATTAAATAAGATTTACCACACAATAAATCAAAATCTACAGAATTCATTTCTACAAACTAACAACAGAAACACAGACTAATAGATTTTAAAAAAGTACATACATATTGCACTTAAACCTAAAAAAATAACTGCATTTCCCGCGCGCACTCGCACAAAGAGCGCGTGCCAACGGGAATTGTGCCACTGACAACCCTTATTCATAAAGTGGGGTGGCAGTTGCCATATTGGGGGGGCGGTCTGTCCAACCCTTGTGTGTTCAGCTTATCTGGTGATCGATGTGTGGTCGGGAAGTCAACTTTACAGGGTTTGATATATTCGTTAAGTTTCGTTCCACTGATGTAATGTCATGTAGTTTAGATGGAAATTTAACGGTTGTGGTTCAGCATTTGGATTTTGAAGAAAACATAGAGTAATAAATGCAGAAACGTAGAGGGAGGGAGGTTAAACTTTGCTGGATGTCTATTTTAGCAACCTGGAGCCGCGGTCATGTGACAATCATTAGGTTAGGTTAGAAAGTTTTCGGCTGTCTATATCTAATCTCCGAAACAAACAAAATGTCCTTGAGCAAAGCCATATGATCCCCGATTAACTTCATGCAAATTTTTTTAACTAGGTCTTTAGGTCTTCCTACACTGTTAAGAAATTTGGTGTGGGATTGCACCGGAACCCTGGAACTTTCTAGCTACCATCACTATTTGGAGAGTGGATTCAAAACTTTTTCAGTGTATCATAGTTATGGTTTTACCCCAAAACTAGTAAATTTATGCTTCAAGCAGGGTTTGAAAAAACCAGGTTTTTTTTTAATGCTAAGCCCGGGTGGGTTTTATTGGGCTTTTTTGGGTTTTATTGGATTCTATTGTTGTTGTTTTTTAAATTCAACCTTATAATGTCACTGTTTGGTTTACACTTTAAGTATTATTTTAAGAAGAGAACAATTTCAGCTAAGAGAAAAACTCATTCTAAATTAATAATTTTTCTTAAATATTAAAATTAATTAAAATGAATTTTAATGAAAAAAATCAATTTTCAACCTTGATTTATGCTCTTTCTTAGGATCCTTATAATATGAAATAAAGTGAGTTTGCATGATAATTTTTTTAATTAAAAAAAGAAAATTACTTGATTGATTACAGAGTTTTACCTTGATTTAAAAAGCTATGATATTGAACCATCTTTTTTGCCTTTTCAATTCCAAGTACATTCGCTTGTATTTAGCTGTTTTATTTTTATATTTACGAATTTAACCGAAGTGAACAAACTCCCTGTATGATCTGAGCGAAGGTGATCAGGTGTTCAATTTGAATTGTGTACTAACCTCATTTTTCTGGAAAACAAAATACTTTTGTAACTGGCCTTAAAAAAATCCTTAACTCTTTACCTAGTTACTTTACTACATAGTACTTTAGCCTTCTTTACAGTATATGGTAACATAAATGCGTCAAAGATGTAATCAAATATATTAATTATTTTGAATTTGAAGGATATTTGTTTGATTTTTAAATTTTTAATTAAACTGGGCTGTGTTATTTTAGATAAAACCTTAAAAAGCCAAAATAAAAAACATCCGGTTTCTTTTCTAAAATTTGTAACAATTACAATTCTTTTTTTATTCTAGTAAAAGTCTATTGTATTAAGAGAAATATGTAAACTTAGAAAATTTTTATTCTGTGTATTAATAAATATATTTTTTCTTTAAAAAAATCACAAAAAAGTTGTAAATTATTTATACTTTTGAAAAAAAACACTTGAGCTTGGGTTTAATAGGTTTTTCAGGGTTCTTGGGTTTTTTTAAGTGGGTTTTTTTAATGAAACCCGCAAGGGTTTTTTTTGGTTTGTAAGCGGGTCGAAAACTCTCTCTCCAAGGAGTTGTGGCAGCTGGAAAGTTCCAGGATTTCTGTGCAATTCTGTGTCAAAACTTTTAACAGTGCAGTAGCTTTATCAACTTATCAATTCAGAAATCATAATTGTCTTCAACTGATTTTGGATGTGTGAGTCCCACTCACGAGACAAGGGTGACATATTTTTGAGATAAGATGAAGACTTGTACATAACTTATAAAGTAATTCTAGTAACTAATTTCTAAGTATCTTGGTTAACCGGTTGATTAACGACGATTGGAAAAATAATTTAGCATGAGAAAATAAGCTTACCACTTAAGTTTACATAAATATACAAAATACATGGCAAATGAAGACGAGGTACTGAAAATTTTATGTTGGACACATTAAGTTATAAGAAAACCGAAATTTAAAAACTAACGAAATTAAGTAACGCCGATCCACTATGACAATTGTTAATTACACTAACCTGCAAATTTCAACTTTTTTTCTGTGGACTAAAATTTAATAACTTATCTTATGTAAAACAAACCTCGAAGTTAACGTTTTTATTCGGTAAAGAAGATGTTAATGGTATTCACAAATGGGTCGTTAATGGTTTGGGAGTAAGTGCACAAAATTAACTTCTGATACAAATTTTATTAAATCTTTTCAAAACTTTCTATAGCCATGAATATTTTCAACTTGGTTTTGGTTTTTAGACAGTTTATTTGCTTTCCTCAACATTAGTCCGATTATGCTATGAGTATGACACACAAAGCGTTGTTACTGATTGAAGTTCATATAATTTTAAACGTATTTGTCTATTTTATTTAAACTTCATTGCCTTGCAATAAACATGATTAATTAAATCGAGCAAAAATGGAATTGACTAAAAACTTTTGAATCACTCCTTTAGTCCATCCCTATTATGAAGTTTAAAAATGGATATTTTATGCATAGCATTTTTTTCTAAGATACTGTTTCACGATTTAATACTTGTTTTACAGATGAAAACAATTGTGATTTCGCATTTCATTATTTTCTTTCATACATAGTATTTTTAATCCTTAATGATGATAACACAAAACATATAATAGCTACAAACTTTCTAACAAACATACCTAAATATGCTTTGTATATTCCTATCAAAAGACCTCTTTATAACAGCCTAAAGATAGTAGAACAACCCCAAACACACATAGACGGGAAACACAATAACAAACATCCTTTTGGCACTACTGACCATCATTACGAAACAGCCACAGAATCATTAAGCATTGCATTACTGGCCAATGCCCCATTCACCATGAATAAGAAGTGTTGGACGCGCACTCGTTAGGTTCTGAATCTCGCTCTCCATACCAACCTTTCTATGTCCCTCTCATGCTCAAACTGCCCTTTGTCCGGAGTGTCCGGATCCAGGCCCCGATACTATCTTTCCCCCTTTAACACGGCCCATTGTCCTCCGCGCAATTTGTGGGAGAGACACCGCAGCGACTCTTCAAAGCACAAATTTCCAGAACAAACACGCCTTTCTGGTTGGCTTGAGGTTTGGTCAGTTGGAGACAAAAGGTTCTGTGGGCTAATGGACCAAGTGCGTTTTTCGTAAAGAGATTTACTGATAGCGAAATAGGAACTCTTAAAGCTAAGTTCAATTTTATATGTACCATTAAAATATAAATTATTTTATTAATACGTTTTCAAGTATCGGTCTCTGTAAAGTGAATTTCAATACTTTCCAACCTTAAGACTTATTCAATAAAAACTGTGAGTATACTCATGGTAACAAGATAGCCATTGTAAGCTACTTCCGTTAAAACTTACAGACATATAACATGTGTAAGAGATGATTTCACAAGATCATTCTTTATTATTTTGTAATACTTAATTTTTTTTATTTCCAAATTTTTTTTAACTTAATTGGGAATTTGTTTTTATTATGCAGAGGTTTCCTCTTTTTTACCAATGGATGTTTATTCAAAGTATAATTAGTAACACGAAAGCTGAATACTGGCATATCCATTACCTATAGTTCATATCTAAGAAACTTGCAGACTCTAGATATCGCCAACTTGAGCCCATGGATAGATTGTGTGGTTTGAGGACAGCTACAATGATGCAAATTATATAGGCAAGAATTGGTAATGACACACTATTTACATTTAAACTATTTGTATGATATTTATTTTCTGCAGGTAAGTGCTTATTTTTCCTTAATATATCAAATCGTCACTTTAAACGTTCACACAAAGTAAGCAAATATTTCCCAATATTTATATTTATCAGCCCAATTTATCCGGGTCTAAAGTTAAACACGTAGAGATACTGTGGATCAGAAGAGTTGTGACGGACTGCGGCTGTTCGTGGAGTGATGTAACTCATGTGCGGTTGGCTGTCCAGCACGACCGTGCGTTTGCTGCAGTTGTCTTGGGAATCGGCACTTATTGTGATGTATTTATCAATAATATAAATATTGGCAGTTCTCCGTGCGGCCTTCTCGATTTAATATGTGTTTTAGCAGGTTTTAAAGTATTTTAATGTAGTGTTTTTTAACTTCAATGCGACGATGAATTTTGTTATCTATTTTGAAACGTGGAAGTCCAGATAGTCTTGGCCATTGGGCAAACCGGAGTTCGTCGCCAGCCATTCTAGGCGAGTGTAATCCGTGGTCGGCTGTGGATCGCGATGGTGCTCGATATCTTGCAATTTATGTTTAATTACAATATCCCATGTATCTCTTCCTGCAAAGTATATTAAATATTCTAGTTCTTAAATGTTTCCTGTTTTAACTTTATGTGTGACTTTTCTCTTACTACTCCGCCTGGTGGGTTTCCATAATCACCCTGCTAGCTAAGCTCTCCAGAGACGTTACAAGCTCTAAGGACTAGTTCATTGTGTATTAAACTTCCATATAATAAGTGATGTGTCTCTTCCTAACCGAAAGAGGGAACAGAATATCCACACCCGTCTAATACTTCATTGTGTCCAGTCCCTGGAATTGTTCTACGGTCAAACAGACAGAGAGCTTTATTTCGTGTCCAGTCGCTTTTCGGACTCGGAAAAGTTCTCAAGTTGGACACGTTCTGCATTCTGTTCAAATGTTTCGGAATGGACTCCGGCGTTCCATTTGCTGAATTGAACCCCACTGTTTGTTCTAATAGGGTTCCGAGGTATAATGACGATTGTTGGACACTAAGATAGGAAATCTGTTATTGCCGAGTCCACTTTTGAAATCTGTTGCAGAAATTAGAAGAGGATGAGATTTATGTGTCGTATAGAGTGAGCTTCTTGTGAATAGGTTTCTGACGGGAGCACAATGATCATTCATCGTGTAGTTGTCTCAAAATGGTTCTGGTAGTATTCATAACAAAAAATAAGCGAATCGTGTATCTGTAACTTTATGAGTGTTAGTAGAATTTTTGTACCATATATCAGTAAAATAAATTATATAATTGAATATTGTATTTTTATTTTAAATTCCGTAATGATGTCTCAAAATGGTTCTGGCAGTATTCATAACAAAAATGAGCGGATCCTGAACCTATGACTTTATAAATGATCATACGATATATCATTAAAAGAATTATAAAATTAAATATTGTATTTTTTTATTTTAAATGCTGTAATTAATTTGAAACTTCTTTATCGTATAGTCTAAAAACATTGCGGAGATTATATTTAGAAAAAAACCTTTATTGCTACATTTCCTAATTCCTTTTCTGTCCTATTCTGTAAAGGAGATAGAAATAAATTTTATAGCATAACATGATCCAAGAAGTATAAAGTTACGGGTATTTTGTAAAAATTATAGTTATGTATTTTATTGTTAAAAATATTTGTTTAAAAATTATAGTTATATGTATTTTTGTGTTGACAATATTTCTGAATTAAAAAGTATATTTTAAAAAGATTTCTTAATAAAAACTCTTGTATCATGATAAAATTATCAAGCAATATATTTGTGTGTACTTATCGGTTAAAGAGAGGATTTTTTTCTTAAAATAATTTAGCTACCACCAGCCGTTTTTTTAGCTACCATTTAACTATGAAGTAATAAACGATGAATATGTGAGTCAACTTTTAAAAAATATATATAGTAGATATACGAAAACTAGACAATATTTGTATTTCTTCTAATAATTTATTTTTAAGTCATTTGCCTTTGACAAATTAAAATTTTATATTCATTGCAAATCGAGTAATTTTGATTTAACGGTGATGGTTTTTAAAATGGTTTATATATTTTAGAACATGTAAAATATAAAAAAATCTGTCTAAAAACAGTTAATATTTAAACAGTTTTAAAAAAGCTTCTCAGTAACCAATGGCTTTTTTTTCAACTTTGAAACTGTATTTTGAAAAACCATGTACTTCTTAAGCCAAAACTTACCGACTTTATAATTGTTTATAAAATCTTTTAATACTAAAAAAAATACTGCAACTGGGTAGCTAATTAGATGCATATTATAACAATTATAATCGCATAACTTAACAATAAACTTAATCTTAAATACACTTGATAAGCGTAATAACTCAAATAGCCGTTATCGTTTCTGTAAAACCGTTTTTTCTGTTAGTCGACTTTTAAAGCAATGAACACTCCGCTTTCCGAGTTTAGGGGCAATCAAAATTTTTACGTGCTGATGTTATTTTTGTAAAGCTCCTAACTCACATAATAAAATTAACTTCATAGTTTTAGTTTATTTTTAGAAATGTATACTAAAAGCATATTTGATAAAATAACTTTCATAGTTTCGATGAATTAGGTTTTTAATTTTAAAATGAATTAATACGTTAAATTATGAATGTGGTTCCCTATATTAACATTTTTAAATTATTTTATTGTGCAAAATATATTTAAAGATAAAATGCTGTTTTGTTAATACAATAATGAGTTTGTAATTAGCAAAATTTGTTATCAAATGAAACGTAAATTATTACAGTTAAATATGTTATGTCTAATTGACTAAAGTTTTAAGAACGTTAGCTAAATAATTTTGTTTGGTTTCCCTATTTTACTAAGTTTTCACATAGACAATCAAAAACGTTCGAAAAATATCCGAATTATCTAACTCAAAATTCTTTTAACCACCATTCACAATTTTTATCCTCTCCCTAACTTATTGACACCCTTTCCAAACATCTTCTCATCACTTCAGTTCGAATAACCATTGGAGCAAACGATACACGTAAGGATTAAACTAAACGTTTTACACGCCTCTCATCTTTCTAATTACGACGCCGCCATCTTTTCTTTAATGAAACCTCCTCAAATAATAATGAGTCTTTAATGGCGCTAAACGTAAACACTCCTTTGGCGAGAGATCCTGGGACGTGACACCCTGAATGGAGAAACCAGCGTATCAAAGGATTTTTGTAAATTGAGGTATTACAAGTAGGGAGGTGAGAAAAATCGCTCTTTTAAAATAGCAGATGGCATCTGTTTCTGTTTTCAAGTTTAAAGAGTTAAACTCATCAAATATTTAAAATAGTTAAACTTTAAGAAAAAAACTTATAAGGCCGCTTATAAACACTTATTAAGCCTCTGTTTTACTTTTCATAGTTCATTTGGGGAAAATGGGGGTAAAGTCAAACATTTTTATTGAACTGTGTGGTTTTAGAATATTAAAGTCTACAAAGGTAAAGTAAATTCTTCAAGAAAAATTCAACTTTAGTTACCTGCGTCAAATAATTAGGCCCTGACGGTACTTACATGCCCCATTTAAAGAGACTGTTGTTTTACTTTTCATTGTTCGCTTAAGGAAAAATAGATGGCAGTAGGGATTTTATTAATGCAGTATTCATTTTCAACACATTAAAAACTAAAATGATAAACCATATCCATTCACAAAATTCCATTCTTAGCAAGTGTAATTTAGTTATAAATAGAAAGAAAAAAGAGAATATATTCATCATAAATTGCATTTTATGTTCCAACTATATTTTACCTTAGTAAATTATTATTATTAATTTCCCAGATAGCTTTTAAATAGGCAATGGCAAATTATTAAATCGTAATTCAGTGCATAAAGGGTTAACTACCTCTTACCATCTATACAAGTATGTTGTTTTATTGTACTTACCTACTTGTTGCCTCCAGAAAGGTACGATTCTAAAAAGATAAAATTTCCTGCATCTCAGTATGTAAGTAGTCAGATCATCATTTTACCTAGGGTATAATTTCTGAAGCTTATATTTTCTAACGTTTGTTTTTACTTGAAAAGTGTCTTTAGTATCAAAATTATTGAATAGTTTGATTTTATAATACGACAAGTTTCAACACCTAACAGATTAAATGAAATTTTTTAAGAGAAATTAGAGCTTTACAAATAATAAATAAAAACTAAATTCTATTTATGTTTGTTGAATATTAATAAAGCAAACTTTTTGAAGATAAATTAAATTTTAGTTCTAGTGTTTCGTACTTTTTTTTGAAGTGTTAATAAATGATCAATTTTTCCCTTATAAAGTAAAAAATGTATCGACACTTTTTATGAATCGATTGCTTTCTTTTCAAAGAATCCTCAATGAATAAACTGTAATAACGAGTGGGAATAATCTAAAATATAAAGTCTATTTAAAAATCTCTTAAATTTTTCTTTTCTATTTCAAACCCTAAATTTCAGTTATTTAAGTAGAACTTTTTTCGAAAAATTACAAACTCTCCCTTGATAATTAAAGAACAAACTTACCCTCTTTTGTAGTAAAGAACAGGTAAAATTACCATATACTATATTTGCCACATGCCTGATTTCTAGGGTATTTAAGAACGACACCTTTGAAAGTTTAGCATCGTTAGAGATTTATTATTTTATAATGAGCTAGAACTTTTTTTTCTTTCAAAGATTTTCTTCGTGTATGTTTTTGAGGGAGGAGAACTGTACACGAGCGGAGGTTTCTTTCATGTTACCGCTAAGATTGAAAGACGCTGTTTACCAGCGTTTTCTAACATTCAATCATGCAATTTTATCTCATAAAATAGTTTAGATTGGGTCGCGGTTTTTTTTTACTTTGGGGTGGGGGGCGGTATATTAGTTCGTTGGTATCTGAATTGCAATGGAAGTTGCATAAGAAGCCATTAAGAGATGTTCTATTCAATATTACAATATCACACCAAAATTATTTTCGCTTATAATTGATTTATTCTTTGATCTTCTTTGAAATACTTATTTTTGCAAACTTCAATTCATTAAAATATCTTTGCTGACTTGGGATTTCAATAAAATATTATTAAATAAACGTGTTTTGAAAATATCAAATCAAAGGAAAAGACGTAATATGTATGTTTTGAAATGTTGTATATTTATATTTGATTTTGTTTGTGATAAAAAATTTGAATGAAACACAAATTACATTTTAAGAAACTATTTTATATTTCTCCGATTCTAAATACGAGCTTTTTAGATTTCAATTAAATTTCAACGTATCGGCGATCTAAAGAAAATTATATAGTATTTTACTTCAGTCACAAAACTTTTAATGGATATTTAATGAATGTTTATGATTATATGCAAGTTTTCTTTATGTATGCACAACGGTATTGCCAAATAACATATCATGTGGTCTAAAATCATTTAATATTTGTTTCATAAATAATTAACAAATTTGAAATAAAATTATAATCTTGCACGTTGAGATTCACATTATGCATTCTAAATGTTAAAAATTAACATTTTGATTCGAATTATTTATTCTAAATGTAAAAAATTCACATTGATATTCAAATTATGCATTTTAAATGTAAATGATGCACAATGAGAACATAATGAGTTACGTTTTAAACATGTGATATTTTTGCAAATAAACTTTGCTTGTTTTAATTCATAAAATTCGTTTAATCTATCATGAGAATTGCACAATGATATTTTATATTATACATTTATTTTCAGTGTGTAATCAATTAACTACATTTTCTGTTAATAAGTGTGTCGGTATTTTCGATATATTTTATACATTTTAAAGAAGTGAATAATAAATTAAACTCAATTTAAACATATTTTAAACTAATTTTTAACTGAATTTTTTTTAATTTTTCATACGAAACATATTTTTTTAAATAGTAGCTTGAATGTATTTGAATGGGGTAACTTTGGCCTAAGTTTTCAAGCTATGTTATTTTCACTAAATACACTTTTAAAATCCTAAGAATCACATATCCTTATATGCTCTATATATCAGTTAAATTAAATTTTTAAGATAATAAACGATTATTTGGATGATATACCACACAATCGGAGAAATACAACAATACATAATTCTTGTTTCAAATACACTGTTAAAAAAAACCTGAAATTTCAGGAGAAAAATTACTGTTTTTAACGGAACTTTCCCGTATTGGCTTAAAACGGGTTTTTTTCCATCTGAAAACGGGGTTTTGTCCTTCTAAAAACGGAAAATGTCCGTAAACCACGAGCGAAGAGATGAAAACGGAATTTTCCCGTTTTTAGAGCTGCCATACTTTTATTACCCTATATAGAATTGGCACCCTATATAGAATGCACTAAGAATACACACATCGAAACTCGAACATCAAATACCTGTTTTACGAAATGTTATTTATTTTTTTGAAATATTTTTCAGAAAGCATCCAGCTATCAATTAGAAATAAAAATTAACTTTTTTATGACCGGGGGCTAACTGTATATATATAATTAAATTTGAAATACTTTCGATATCGCCGAACACTGAAATATGTCGCTAAATGTGGAAAGAGAACCCTCTATTGGCGACATTCATCTTCGAATCGTCGATCGAATCGAATGCTAATCACTAGAAGTGCTTGTTTGGGTTGGGGCCCGGGTGGCCTAGTGGGTTTGATCGCAGCCCATTACGCTAACAGTCTGTGCACTGTACCTGTTGCGGGTTCGATTCCCGCCTTCGCCCTGGGTGTACTTTCAATTGTAAAATTCTGTCTGTGTTTGTCTTACTTGACGAAAGTTTATAAGCGGGTTTCTGATCAAGCATACAAACCGGAAAATACTTGCACCGACCTACCTACCTACATACCTTGTTTGGGCTTTCCCGCGCGCTACTGATTATAAAGGTGAGTGTTAGTATATATAACTTATTTTGAAACTTTTATTATTTTAAATGTTGTGATTCCTATTCCTTAAAAATGTATTGTCTAATAACATGCATTAATACAGCAAAGCACCGTTTTTACGACTCTAAAGGGCTGTTGATTATATTGGAAAACTCGGACGATTAAGAGAAGTTTTACGATTAAATAAAAACTCTCTTTTATCAGGAATTTTCGATTATCCGACCTACCTACAGTCCCAATTAGACCGGATAATCGAGGTTCTGCTTTACAAAAAATAACGAGTCACTACTGCAATTTCCTGCAAATAAGCAAAAATTACGAGGCTTTAAAGTTTAATCGACCGATGCGTCCTGACTAAAACTATAAAAATAGCGAGATTCGAGATACTTGCGATTTCGCCATGAACTAGCATATATTTTGAGGCATTGAAGTTTTGTCCTGACATAAAACTTAAAAAAAAAATTAAATGGAAAGTACCACATATTTTGAGGCGTTATAATAAAACGCTTTTCTCTATAAGCACGGATGTCGCTGTTTCAGGATTTCTGGCAATACGGGGAAAAGCCGTTTGCAGCGTTAATTTCCTAAATAAAGCAGCAACCTGATCATTTTTATGGGTAGAATCAGCAAAAGAACATTTTTCATTTCTTAACTATTAAAAAAATAATCACTTTAATTAAAAAAGAAATACTTTTTACAAACTCAAAAAAATAAGCACCTTTAAAGGCACTTAAAATTGAAAACAAAAAAAAAAGGCATCTTCAAAAACAGCTGCGAACCCTGATAACATCCACAAAATTTTAATATTCGTATGCAATGTTAAAAACAAACATTTAATGACTTAAAAATTATTAATAATATATTGTGTGTTATTGTTTCTTATATAAAAAAAATATCAGAGGTCTAACTATTTGAACATAATTTACAGACATTCAAACTTGTGTGGGTTTGGTTTTGGTTTGTCGTTCTATGGTCATTTTTTGCATATCAAGCTAATTAGATGATGATTCGAACCTGCTCCCAGTGACTTAAACGCCAGAGCACTAATCATTCAGCCACCAGACGAGCAAATTTAATCTCGTGTTGTGGTTGTTGAAGATTATGGTAGATGGGGCATTTTTAACAATTATGCAAATATGTTTATTTGTTAATTTTAATACTGTATTTTATCTTTTATTAGGTGTCTAGCGGATCTTAATACGAAGAGAGGATCAAAAGCAACAAAGCAGAATCCGGAAAACCATCTTCAATTGCAAAAGAATTATTAATTTAGCAAATATATATACAGTTTGAGAAAAATTATTATTTTACAATTATTATTCTTAATAAAAATATATGTAATCAAGTATAATGTTAGAGGGTTGAATATCTTAACTTAATAACTTTGCCAACCTGAGAATTAATTTTGCTGTATCAATGAATATATATAATCTTTATCTTCTCTAATAAACAGGTGAAATCGGGTTCCAATCATGTCAAGTTAAAGTAAGATTTGCTCTATATCTGTATAAATTGTAAATTTGTTGAATGAGAAATTGAAATAAATAATAAATTGTGTATGCTGAAAAATTGTGTTTCAATCAATGTTTCTTCTGTTATGTATTTTAACAAGTTTAATTGACCTTGGTAGCGAATATTTCTGAAATTCGAAGAAAAAAATCTGTTTAGTTCTTAATATATACTAAAATATTGCAGTGTTTCAACTTTTATATTAGTAAAAGTATGAGCATGAAATATGAATACCTGGAACGTTGAATTTTCAAGAGAACGGATACCTGCTGAAATGGCCATGACTCAAAAATGCTGTCTATGGAGAAAAGTCGAGAAAAATCTCAGAAAGTTATGCATATTTTTATGCTCTTTTTTTGTAATTGTTATAATGAGTTAAAATTTCGTTTTATAAGTGCTTTGTAATTTTTTCAAAATGTTAAATTTATTGTTTTTCTACTAAAAATAGCCTTAAGGGGAAAATTTATAAAAGCACTTCAATAGATTTCACTTTATTGTTGAGAAAAGGAGCATGAAAAAATATGCGTAACTTTTTGAGATTTTTCTGACTTTTACTATAGATGGACATTTCATTAGCAAAAATACACACGAGAATTAAAATAACGGGAAAATACAAAACGGAAAACTTGCTTAGAATCACGGAAAATATAAAACGGAAAACCTTAAAAACGAACAAATAAGAAACGGAACTTCAGTAGATTGAAGAAAAAAGGCAAAATAGAAAATTTTAATAACGGAGAAATAAGAAACGGAACTTAAGTAGAAACACGGGAAAATGCAAAATGGAAAATTTTAACAACGGAGAAATAAGAAACGGAACTTAAGTAGAAACACGGGAAAATGCAAAATGGAAAATTTTAACTACGGGAAAATGCAAAATGGAAAATTTTAACAACGGGAAAATGGAAAATTTTAACAATGGAGAAATAAGAAACGGAACTTCTGTAGATACACGGGAAAATACTTAACGAAACGGGAAAATCCCGGCAACTCTGCTGCCGGTACTTTCCCCGTTAATTTCAGTAATTTTTTTTTACAGTGTATTATGGCAGTGAGAACCCTGAAATTTTGGATGCCCGAGCTCTTATATGAAAGAACTTTCCTTGTTTTAAATGTTAGCTTGTGGTAAAAACTGTTTTACAGACATCAAAAACTTGATTTGGTTTTCGTTATTGCTGTAGTGAGGTAAAGTACGAAAATCAATTTTTCATTGTTATGTAGTGCTATAAATATTTTATTGTATATTACTTTTACATTTTTATAAAGAATTCATATCTTTTTGCATGTAATTTTTACATGATCATAAATTATTTTCCTAAATACACTGCTCAAAACAATTAGGGGAGCGCATGGTTTAAACCCTTTCACCCCCAATGATTCTATTTGGAATCATCAGCTTGGAATTTTTTTTCTATAAAATTATAATTTCTTTTTGCATCGTTAAATGGAAGAATTATGTCTTTTGAAGAATTAAATTGTGTTTGTTTTAATTAAATGAAAATATTAAAAAATAATTAAATGAATAGAGGCCCAGTGGTTTAGTGGTAGTGCTTCGCATTGCCACGCCACAAGTCCGGGGATCGAGTCCCGTATTGGGCGAGGTTGACTCATCCTTTCACCCCTTAAGTGGGTCGATAAATGAGGACCAAGTATGCTTGGGAATTAAACACAGGGGGTTCCGCGTGAGGTTGGCCACCTTACCGGGACATATGCCTAGCACACCAGAGCCCTTGGTCAAGAAAGCTGGAATGGGCACGGCAGGCCTTGGCCCACTAATGGGCTGTTGCGCCGAGGAGTTTAATTAAATAAAAAATTGATTTAAACTATTTTTATCAAACAAAGGTTTGAAAAAATACTGTTATAGTTTATTCAAAAGTTATGAAGTCCAATTTTTTTCTTTAAATTTGAATTTTTAAAAATTAAGATCCCCCCCCTGTTTTTACCATTTCATTCTGGATGCATAATGAATCAATTTTACAACATTTAGATTTTTTAGAATAAAAAATAAAAAGTTGTGTCTAAAAGAGTAACAAAAGTACGCCAAGTGCTCCCCTAATTGTTTTGAGCAGTGTAGTTTTTAAGTTTTAATTCCAACGTTAATAGTAACATCAAATCTGGACTAAATATTTTCCTAGTAAATAAACCTTAAAACCCTCTGAGGGATAAGCAAATTGGCTTAAGCCTAAACTTGTTTTCACACTGCATGAGATTTAAATAAAAAAATTTAACTGAAAATTTAATTTCTTAAATTAAAAAAAATTATATTTCTGTAGTAGATGGTTATAAATGGCTCCTCCGTGCTTTAAATTTTAAAATTTAATACAATTATTAAATTTAGGAATTTTTTACAAATTATGTATGTTGCTGGGAAACATGACAGCCAGGTGACGGGTTCATACGTCTTTATCCCTCAGAAGGTTAAAGAAACAAAAAATTCTTCTAAACTTTTAAAAACTCTCGTGAAAAACCGTGTGTTTAAAACGCATCCCACCTTACAAGAACATCCGATCCCAAAACCAACCCTTTTAGATAGAGAAGAAAAAAACACTCAAACAATAAATAATAATAACCTCAACAAAAACCCTACAAAAAAGCACAAAGGAGACCCTCCCAGAGAAAAATATATATTGTTGTATGTAATTTTTACGTTATCATCAAGTATTTTCCATAATAGTTTTAAGTTTAATTCCTACATTAATAGTAACATAAAATCTGTTATAAATGATTTTTAGTTACTAAACTTTGAAGCGAACAAAAAAGGCATCTAAACTTTTAAAAGCTCCATCTCACCTTACAAGAACACCTGATCTAAACACAAACCCCTTTTTGATAGAGAAAAACACTCTCCAAACCAAAAAAAAGCGTCGAACAAATCCTTAAAAGAGATGAATAATAAAGAATAAATAATAATAATAATAACTCCAACAAAAACCCTACAAAAAGAAGACAGACAACGCACTAAACAGACCCTTCTGGAGAAAATTATATCTTGTTGTATGTAATTTTACGTTATCATAAAGTATTTTTTAAGAGTTTTTAAGTTTTAATTCCTACAGTAACCGTAACATCAAATCTGTACTAATTATTTTTCTAGAAACTAAACCTTTAAAAAAAAGGCATCTAGACTTTGAAAACTCTCGCACAAAACCATGTGTTTAAAATGCATCCCAACTTACAAGAACAGACGATCTAAAAACCAACCCTTTTTGATAGAGAAAAACACTCTCCAAGACGAAATAAACCCAAAAAAAAGCTTCGAACGAATCCTTAAAAGAGATGAATAATAAAGAATAAATAATAATAACTCCTACAAAAACCCTACAAAAGAAGCACAAAGGAGGACCCTCCCGGCTCAAAATAAGAAACCCCGAGTTGTTTAAAAAACGAAATTATCCCGTGGGTAGAGGCAGCACCTAAGAAGTGTCGCGCTGCTTATTTACCTTGCATTGAAGCGGGAGGCTTTTGAATGACAGCCCTTTGAGCGTCTCAATGCTTTTCAATTTCGGATCAGACAATGGCCCAAATCAGGTTGAATAGGATCCCTATTGATCTCGTTACACGGAGCAATAATAACCGGCGATTCCGTCGTGAATAGGGGGACGTATTTGTCCCGTGTCTTTCATTATGCGGCCCACAAAAGAGCCCCCCCCCCTTTCCCCCCGTATACTTCTCTTTTCCCTATTCATTGGGGCATTGGGGCGTCTTCGGTGTGTGGGGCACTTTTGTTGCATATGTGTTCAAAGTGCGCGTATTACCTCCTCCCCCTCTCCCATAGTGATAATAAAGAAATACTGAAGTGGTATGTAATATTTGTTCTTTTTTTTTTTAACTCTGAGGGATACAGACGTATAGACCCGTCATCAGCAACGCACATAATTTTTTAAACTTAGAAGATTTTTGTAAATTTTATACTTTTAAGAATAGAGGAGTAATATATAACCATCTATAAGAATAATATGATTTTAAATATTATAAAGAGATTAAATTTTCAATTCCAAATTCCTATGTTAATCTCATCAAGTGAAAACAAATTTGCACAGTTTGCGTTTGTTTGAAAATTTGCTTATCCCTCAAAGGATAAAAAGTAAACTGAAAGTTCGTCTGCGAACATGTATGTATTAGCAGTTTTCTTTTTGAATTAAAAGTAATAACTGGACAATTTTTAAGGTAAAATAACAAGTTATTTTTCTATATTTAACGGTTTCACCTGATTTAGAGTTCTTTCTTCAAATATTACCCAAAATAGTTTGTTCTCAGTTTCTATAACCTATTTCACTGATGCTCTACTGTAGGCATGTTTATAACATACAATATCCAATGTAGTTCATCATTTCATAAGTTAAAGCAAGTATGTTGTTTTAACTAACTTTTTGTATTGTAAAGAAGATGTAATTTAATTAAAAGTTTAACTTTAGAGGTATTGTGCGCCTAAGAACAAATATGAAAGGGCGTGCAAGCAGATTCAAACTTAAACAACTTTATTCAAAACAACAACGTTAAAAACTCATTTGAAACTGACAATCAAACACAAAACTGCAGTATTAATTGGGGCAATTATTTAGGGTTGCAACAAATTACAGGAACTCGCCAACTGTCCGGCATGGCCACCACATTACCAAGCTTTCCTAAAGTGTGCATCGTGGTACTCTGAGCTATAAACGTTGTTTTGCAATGTTAGCTGGATTAACATTTTACAACAACAAAAAAATACAGGAAGGGCATGGATTTCCAGAAAATCCATAACTTCTGTTATCATCTATGTTTACAATATTACAATAAATAATCTACTTAAAATAAAAAATTATTTTAAACTTAATGAGTTCGCATCCTTACCACACACCATTAAAAATTCTCTAAAAATAGCTGTTCTAAACTAGTTTAAATAAACTTTAAAAATCATATTTTGAAAAATACTCAGCGACCGAGAACAACATCTTCTATAAAATAACGTAAATGTCAAACCCCTCTCCCCCTGTTTCGGCTTTTCAGTCGGGGGGAGTATGTTGCACAAAGCGCTTTCTTGCAATCTTCTTTCTCTCTTTGCAACTTTTCGCGCTGAATTATAAATGGACCCTGTGCTCTTCTGTCGCTCAAGAGGGTTTCGGGCGCTTCTTCGTTCTATTCCTCGGAGTATAGGGAGTGTTTGAAAAACGTCCGATTGGCATTTTTTTATTGAGGGGTCTCTGGTTTAGGGGTATGTAAATGCGTGTAGAAATTGTTTTTGGAATAGGAATGAATTATTTTTTTTAATTAAATAAAAAAATATTATATGCAACAAAATCTATAGACCAAAGTTTTAGAATTGTATCGCAAAAATGCAGCATCAGGTTTCAAAAATCTCATTCTCCAAAGTAAAACTAATATATAGGGTCCAGTCCGTTCATTGGCCACTTTTGACAGTGATAAATTCGATTAGACGAAATCGCCATTAAAAGAGGCCGAACCCTATATCTTAGCTGCACTTTTGAAAATCTGAGTTAATAAACTAGACTCCTCATATTAGCTATCTTATTATATAAATATGAAAATTTTGTAAAATAAAATAACTGTAAATTGTAAAATTTATATGCAAAGAGACATTTATAGTATGTATTAAAAAATATTAAATTTACTTTACCTACTACACGTCACGCCCTCAGTAACAAAAACTCGTTTTGGTATCTGTAAAACTGTTTTCACCACAAGCCAACATTTAAAGCAGGGAAAGTTCATCCACCCAAGAGTTCGGGCATTACACATTTCTAAGTTCTCACGCCTATAACATTAGAAAAACTGTATATAATGTTATTTTGTATTATAAGTTTTTAATTTGTATGGTATACTGTAATTTTAAACATAATCAAATTTATATTATAAAAAGTATTAAACTATAAAATTGTATTCCCTTTTTTGGCTGTCTAGATAATGTGTTTCACATGGAATTAGAATTTAGTTGGCTTTCATGAAGTTAAAAAACTATTAAAATATCTCTCCTCCCATATTTTCAGCCAATATATGAGGCGCCTTCGATCATTTAGAAATACATTGGTTTTTTAAGCATCTAAGTTTGATGAGGTTTGTCATATATAATTATATTTTTAAGTTCGACAGGGTATTTTTGTTATATTTGCAAATTTTTCGAATGTAGGTTATGAATGTTTCTATTTATTATAACATTCGAATTTCAAAATATTCACTTCTTTTTAAAGTTAATGTACAATTCAGTAAATATCATTAAAAAAGTTATGCAATCGAAGCATCGAAATAAATTAGAATAGATATTCTGACACATGACAACCCTATATTTACATGACACTCTCACACACACAATTGCCGTTTTATATCTCAAATAAATTTTCTTTTAAAAGTTGCAAAGAATCGGAAAATAAAAAAGGTTAATTCCACGTAAATACATACCACAAGTGAATTTTTAAAATATTTTTTATTCCAGTTGAAACTTTTATATGTGATTTAGAAAAGTTTGAACTGCAAAAATTTTACATCAAAAACTATTATTGTTTTATCTGTGGCAACACTGAAGTTTCAAAGTGTATGCTTTTTTTGAAAGCATGTGTTATGGTTTTTCATCACTTTGAATTCTTGAATTTTAAGTTAAGTATTATTTTTTTATCAGATTTGTTGGTAAAATTATTAAAATACACTATAATAACTATCTTGAAAACACATTTTTAATCGGCATTTATAAATAAAAAATACTTAATTAGAAAGATTAACATCCCCTGTTTTGGCTGTAGTGTAAGTCACGAAAATATCTAAAAGTTTCTATAACTTTTTAAAATAAGGCTTTGCTTCAAAAAAAATTTTTAAGATATTTTCTTTCTGTATTAACCTCTGTGTAATTCCACACCATTACATTTTAAAATAAAAAGCATTTTCTCTATGTATAAAACATTTTAACTTTGTAGTGTAAGTCACAACGTAGTGTCAGTCACAGCTTCTGTTTGATTTATCTATTGTAGATTAGCTATAATATTTGTAGATTTCTTATATATTTTGATAATTTTGATTTAAGATTGCTATATTAACAGCTAAAAGAAAAAAGAGAGCAAAGGGAAAGACTTTAAGCATGTGGTAAATTTCAAACCTTTAAAGAAAATTAAAGCAAAAACCACTTTACGGACAACACTTTAACTGAAAATACACCATCTCTATTGCAATGTTCCAGCCGTTAGACAACATTGAATGGCATTTCTCTGCCACCAATGTTGGTCATCTTTACCTTTAGTCATGATAAATGACCAATTGGTGGACTTGGTGATACAGTGAGGAGGAGATAAAAACAGCCACACATTCCAGGAAAATCGACCCACATTCAGCTAAAGATTTTTTCACTTTGCATAAGAAATCTGTCCAAATATATCACTATTATACATTTCTGACAACTGTGTAAAGGGCGAAATAGGTAGATTAAATGATATTTGCTCATCAAAGGAAAATAAATATTTCCGATTCCTGACACTCAAAAATTGCTCTGCTTTTAAAAATTAAACAAACTTACTTAAAACTGTCAATATTTCATTAAATCTCCCACCCCACCCCCCCACCCCCAAAAAAAAACACGGCTGATTAAACAAATGGAAATGTTGTAAAAGGAAATACCTCTCAGCAAAATTCTGAAACTGAATTTGATGCTGAAAGAAGAGCTTTAGTTCCTTTTGTAGGAAAATTATCGTTAAATATTTTGTGGGGCAAATGTTAAGTAAAGATGCTTATTCAATAAAACTGAAACATCTGCAATGGTCGAGGAGTCTTTTTGCGTGGCCTGAGAAGGAAGGTTTTTCAGACAATGCTACTGAAGAAAGAATTAAGAAATTACCAGAAACCAACTTTAGGGGACGTTGTGTAACTTCCACACTACGTTTATAACGTAAAAAGTGGAAGGTTTTATAATCGTTCAGTCCGTCTGTCTGTCTGTCCGTCTGTCCGTCTGTCACCCACTTTCACAGAAAGAACCACAAGTCTCACAGACAAGTAGGATACGTCATTTTAAAGCAAAAAATCAGATTAGGCTACATTCCAAATTTCATTAAAAAATTTAAATTAGAAGTTTATTTAAAATTTAAATAACTAAATTTTTTTTATCTACATTGAAATAACATGCAAATTCTATTTTTATTCATATTTTCACTGTTGTCATCCACAAGTCCCACAGACAAGTGGGATACGTCATTTTGAAGCAAAAAGTCAGATTAGGCTACATGCCAAATTTCATTAAAAAATTTAAACTAGAAACTTATTTAAAATTTAAATAACTAAAAATTTAATCTACATTGAAATAACATGCAAATTCCATTTTTATTCAATATTTTCACTGTTGCCATTTCTTTAAACGTACGAGAAACTTTTGTTAAAATAAAAATACACTTTTGAAAAAATATTTATTTATGTGATATAATTCGGTTTGGATTGTTGTATTATCACAATAGAGTTCTTTTAATGGTTCTATATATATGTATGAAGAAAGATGCATAGAGAATTCTAACTTGGCATAAAAAAAATATGCCAAGTTTCGCTTTTATTTTTAAAGCATCAATTGTACAAATTATATATTTTTTGAACTGTAAATTAATTTAACAAACTATAAATAAGTGAATTTTCGAAAGAAATGTAAATGGGAAATTGTGGCGACAAAAATATTTATTAAAAAAGATTACATCATTATTCTTCGAACTTCAAACAAATTATTTAATATTAGAATTAAATCACATTTGCCATTCGCAACAATCGCTCGAGAAACTTTAATTCTTTTAGACAATAAATTAAAATAAATTTATTTTTGCGACATCGATCAGTTTGAAATGACGTCAAATATATTTCACTACGGAATCCTTGTATGTTGATATGAAATGTTTTCATTCTATTTAAAAGCGAGGAATATGACATATTTATTCTTTAAAATATAAATTAATTTTTGCAAACGATAAGTAATAATTATTGAATTTTCGAAATAAAATAAATGAAACTAGCCAAATTTAGCTTGTAAATGTTAAATATAGAATTAATGTTGTGTTTGGCGCGTTTTTTCCTGTTAAACACAAATATGTGGAAGCGAGTTAAGTGACAGATTCTGTTACAAACCTACTTGTTTCTAACTATGATTTTACCATGCATGCAATTTTTAACTTACCGTGTTCAAAATTATTTACATATGTTATTATTGCTAAATTTCCATATCTGTGATACAATTCACATGATGTAGTGTAAGTCACAAATTGAATGTAGTGTAAGTCACGCACAAAAATTTTAATAAATTATTTCCTATGATATTTCAATACTTTTTTGCAACTAAATTATTTAGCTTTAAACCGTATACTTAAAATAAGCACTGGTAGAATGTTGATTTACTGCACTATTAAGAAGTAATTAGAGTTTAAGAAATTACCAGAAACCAACTTTAGGGGACGTTGTGTAACTTTTTCTAACTATGATTTTACCATGTGTGCAATTTTTAACTTACCATGTTCAAACTTATTTACATATGTTATGTTATTATTGCCTAAATATCCATATCTGTGATACAATTCACTTGATGTAGTGTAAGTCACAAATTGAATGTAGTGTAAGTCACGCACATAAATGTTAATAAATTATTTCCTATGATATTTCAATACTTTTTTGCAATTAAATTATTTAGCTTTAAACCTTATACTTAAAATAAGCACTGGTAGAATGTTGATTTACTGCACTGTGAAGAAGAAATTAGAGTTTATAATGATAACCAAAAATCGACTTCCTTTCATGTAGTGTTAGTCACATCAGGGCATTTTTATTATTATTTTAGTAAAATATTAAATTAAAACAGTTTTTACTGATTGCTAAAAATACTATATGTTCAGGGGTAAACTGACATACAATATTTTTTTTGAATAAATAGAAAATAATTATGAACTATGCAAACGAAATTTGTTAAATCGTCCGATGTAGTGTAAGTCACGCGTGGAAATGCCCAAAAATAAAAATCTAAAAAGAACGAAAAAACCATGGAAGACGAAATAGTGTCTATACTCTATACAGTCAAATTCATTTATAACGAGAAGTTTTTCTAGAATTCGAAAATCTAGTTTATAATAAAAAAAAATTTAGTATTAAGACAAATTTTAAAAAAAAGTTCTGAAGAGAATTCTACAAAAAACCACTTCCATGTACCTCTAGAGAAAAAAAGGTAAACACTTTCGTTATGAAAACATATTAGATGCCTAATTAAAATGTACGTAAGTTGTAAAATGAGATATAGTGCACAATTAAACTTTTTAAATATAAAGGGAATTATCTTATAGTGTAAGAGCTATATCTTTGTATTTCATTTTTATGACTTCAAAGGATCTCTGTTCCCAAAATAATAAGTTCACTTTCAAAGTTTACAAAATGTATTTTACATTGTACACTGTACAAAAATCCAGTAAATTTATAGTGCGTCAGCTTAAGTCCGTGTCGAATAACTATGAATGAATGTTGTTGTTTTTTCTTTTAGCCCATAAAGTTATATAATAACCGTAAACTGTCTGCCTGTTATATTAAGAAAAGTGACCATAAAATAAAACTTTGACCGTAGCCACACTTGTTGACCACAACCGAACTTTAGGTAATAATGATAATATCGATAAATAAATATAAAACTCAATTACGGAGGTCCATGAGTACACTGGGTCAAAGCCAAAGGCACAAAGTCAAAGTTAATCGGTCAAAATTCTATTGGGTGACGACTCAGGTGTCGACCTCGTCAATTGACCGCTGTTCAAAATTGTGGGCCGTTACGTGGCTGTGATAAAGCTCTGAATAGAGGCTAGAAGTAAACGGCCGAAAACACCCAACTAAAATCACGCCTTTCAAAAACGTTATTTATACGTAGATAACACCCCTCTCATCCTAAAGTATTACGCAGCTAATTTCACAGGAGGGCAATTCTGTTTTCCATACCCCCCCCCCCTCATACGTCGCCCCTCCCCCTACAAAATCGAATTATTGCCCCCCCCCCCCCTAAAAGTAGTAGTGTCAGCAGCACCCAAACCACCACTCGACATTTGTTTACATCGCCCCAATATCACACCAAACACCGTGATTGGTATGAATGAATGGGACAAGGGAACAAAGCCCTGGTCTTTGTGCGGGGCCACAACAGATTTGTCACGGAGAACCCATAGGACACAATGGAGGCCATTGATGCGGCTGCCACATTATGTGTCGCCCCGAATAATGGCCACACAATGGACGAATTGAAAAGAATACTATATATATTCCATTATTATGTTCCGTCCACAGAATGATAGTTCCTCCGCAACCATCCTATATACTACACCTGGATTGGAGTTGGTTCCCACACCAGTTTCCAGCTGTCGAGGCGGCTTGTTTGAGTTGGGATGGATTTTTAAAAAGTTATTGTTGAAAAAATGAATGTCTTTTCAGCGATTTAAAAATGTTCTCTGCTTGAGATATGGATAAAAGGAATTGATGGATTGGTAACGGAAATTACAAACTGAATTCATCTGTAGCCCTATTTAGGGAAAACAGAACAGATTAGAATCTTTTTCATTGGATTTAGGTTAAATCAGGAACGTTACAGGAAAATGTTTAGCAGCGGAGCTGCTTAATTTATACCAGTAGTGTTCTGAGAATGTATATGAGTTACTTTCCCTAAAAATCAGAAACAATCCCACATAAAGTCAGTTACTATCCTGGAAATGTCCTTTTGGATACAAAACACATGATGGTGCCACAATTCTTTTTACTTCTTTTTAAACTACTTACTACTTGGAGTGGTATCAGCCCATTGAGCTAGAAGAAACGTGGAGTGAGGTGTGTGATTCACTGAACAGGGCAGCAAACGAGCCGGTTCAATAACGAAACGCGGAGGAATACACGGCACTGCAGCAGAAAGGAAGCGGGCAGAAAACCTAGAAACTTGCCTATTTCGCTATTGCGTTCATCTTCGCTGGTTCTTAGTTAGTGATCCTAATGGTTATTTCTTAAAAAAGTTGGAATTTAAAGTTAAAGAAAGTTAATTCCTTTCGAACTAAAAATGTTAAAATACAATTAGGAGCCCAAGACACTATGATAGAGGGGTCTCATACAAGCATTGCATACAAGTGTAGAGAAAAAATAGTCCTGTTCTGCCCTGTTCACTCAAAAGGGTGCAAGTGGGTTTTCGGCTCTCTGACACCTCACTCCAGTTTCCCTTCTAGCTCAATGTATCAGCCGTATTCGATCTGCAAAACTTTGGGTCCATTAGTGTTCCACCACAGATCTATGTGCATGATTGCTTGTAGGCAAAAATCAAGGATGCATTATATTAAATTGTCCTAAAGGATGTATGTTTGATGTGTTTACTTATATCTCAAAGAAAAACCTAAAAATCCAAAAAAGCGATGTAAACTTGAAAAATCAAGAAACGTTTGCGATATATAAGGGAACGTTATGAATTATTTTACAGTGATGTTTAGTTGGGAGTCCCACGTTCTAAAGAATAGTTGTTACATTACTTTACATTCGACTCTTAGGTACAGCAACAGAAATGATTAAAGCATGTATTAGCTATTAAACATTCAACACTTCCCTCAGCTCGTCTAAAAATGAGTGTGGTTAGAAACCTGAACATCACAATACACAGAACGAAAATATCTATTCATCAAAGTTCATAAATCCTCTAAGAACGTTATTGTTTTGAAAAGACATCTCATCCATACAAAAAATTTTCAGTATCAACTTTAAAAATAAGTATATCTTTTATGTATAAGTATGTCACATTACCCATATGAAAGAAGAAAAGCTTAAAATACATACAACAATTAACGAAACGATACCAAAAGTTAACCAATCAATTAAGAATGCTTATCTGGTTCAAAGATATCTTCTTATAGCCTTACAATAAATGATATCGAAATATGACGTTATTTTTCCCGTGACGAATGCACCATTGCAAAAAAAAGGACAGATGGGGATTCTCTCAAAGGTACATGATTTCAGTCATTTAATAGTCATTCAGTGATTTAATAGTGGAAGTAATAGTTTAAATTTCAATAAACGTTTGCCAAAATAGAAGAGGTAGCATGTTTAGAATAATATTCAACATTTCGCCATGAACTTTTTACAGGTATTTTTTTATACTACTTGTCCTTATAAAAATGTCAATAAAGAAGAGTAGTGACAAAAAGTAACGAATTCCCATCTGTACACATTATAATTAGGCTAGGAAAAACTACAACAGCATATTTTGAACTATGCAAAAGTATGCTATATGTGACAAAATCAAAAATGACGGTAAATCATAATAAAATTAATTTAACCCTTTCAGTCCCAATGACAATTTGGCATCATTCGTTTTAGAATTTTTTTTTCTGATCGTCTATAAGCCATTTATGATATCAAAAAGAACATCATTCGATTCTTCAAACTTTTTTCTATTAGAAAATATTTTTTATTAATCCCAATAGATGTCAGCCCTATTATTTTTTTAAAATTTTGATCAGAAACATGATGATGTCAAATGGCATCACTGGGACTGAAAGGGTTAAGTAAGGGATAGTAAGACTCAAAATACTGTTTTCAGGATTCGAGATAACTATTCTAGATATATATCGGTAAATGTAAACTGAACTAATCATCACCTGATGATCAAATTACAAGTTTTATACAAAAAGTCAGTAGTGAGTGTGAAAAAAGTAGGGGCAAGACTTTTGACTCAGAATATATATATTGTATACGATTATTTTTATTTAACAAAAATGATTGTTTATTTTATAAATTAAAGTTTTTGACTAATAGTAAAAGTAGTAACACCAATTGTAATTGCACTTAAATATACTCCAGAAGACCAGTACACAGTGAAGGACATGAGTAACATTTTAATGAATAACGTATTGCGTTTTGATACCTCTTTTAAAATTGTTACCCTATATTTACAACAAATTTCCTTGAAAATACCCTGTAACATTATAGAATTTAAATAGAAAATAAATATTATATGGTAAAAAAAAATTCTACAAGTCACTAATACAAGCATGTTTAAACCCAAGGGACTCAAATTATTCAATTATGGATGAATCATCCATATGTTTATGATAAAATGACCTTTACAGTTCATCTTTCACAACCAGATTCGCTTCCATGCTACTTTTTACTTTTTTATGTAAACTATTCTTGAATTTATGGTGTTAAAAGAAGTTCTAAACACATGAATTATTTATGTGAAAATACACCACACTACCCAAAGAAGAATAGACTTTAAATTATGACACTGAACTAATAGTTTATTTCGACACTTTCCTTTCATCAAAAGTTAACCAATTTAGCATAGAATGTTTTTCTTATTCAAGCGGCATCTTTCTCTGAATCCAATAATAAAAAAATTAAAAATAACATTTTGTTGTTTCCTCCAAGCTGTGGCATTAAAAATGATATACCTGATACAATAACCTTTTTGACTTAAAGACCTTCCACGTCCAGATGCGTCACTTTTCCGTGTAAAGTACGACATTACTTTATGGTGTCAACAGAAGTCATAAACACGTGCATTCTTTATGTACAAATACCTCAAAGGATAAAGAAAAAAATACAACACCAGA
Source organism: Oedothorax gibbosus (assembly GCA_019343175.1). Lineage (NCBI taxonomy): Eukaryota > Metazoa > Arthropoda > Arachnida > Araneae > Linyphiidae > Oedothorax > Oedothorax gibbosus. Next base: position 43,666,699 of record CM033270.1, on the reverse strand, counting down.
ACCAAAAGGATCTCGGCTCTCATCATAGCAGCCCTTGTCGACGACAAACGCGGCAACACCTGCCCTGGCCTTCCACTTGTGTGTATTTGCGGGGCCACGCAGATGTCCCTTTGTAGTGGTCCTTTTGCCCGGGCAAATTCACTTACAGGGTTAGGGTTGAAAAAGGGTATTCTCTCATATATTCATATAAAGTTGCCCGACTCCCAGATGCTACCCGCCCAATTGTTATGCTCCTTGAATCTGTTCCCTTTTTTTGCGACGGGGGACTTTTATTCAAGATGCTTCCGTCTGCTTATTATTGCGCAGGGGCAGGGAGGGACTTGATATTTTCAGACGAATAGTTGCTCTCTGTTTAATTTCGTTTGGTGAAATATACTTTACAGAGATTACGGTAATATGTATTGAGTAAGGATTTTCAGAAAACAACGTATGAATGTCATGTTTTGTCGTGAGCTAAAAATGTATGTTTTGACTGGCTTCTGAAATGACAATTGAAGAGCTTAGTGTAAGGACTTGTTATATGTCATAAGGATGAAAACAAGAAAATTAGCTTCAACGTGTTTAGTTTGTACTTAGCTGCGTTAAAACGGGTGCTTAAAAATGGTGAAAAAAAAACTTAAAATTTATGTAAAAAAAATTAAACTTTCTTTAAAGGAGATAATGAATAACATGTCAAAAAATTCAATTTTTTCAAAAATATCACATAGCACTAAGTACTCTTCAATTGCCGTTTCAACTTCTCTTGTCTTCTTATATCTGATAACTATCTTATTCTGTTGAGGGGACTTTTAAAAAGTTCTTTCTACAAAACTTAAATATGATTGTTAAGTTAATCATTTGACAAAGACTGTCTTCTTCTAACATATTTAAAACCATATACACGCAGTGTACTTTTCTTAGGAAAACGGATATTTTGTTTTTTCCGAAAAATCCCTAAAATAGAAATTTGTTCAACATTTGTAGGGAGGGCGGGGGTTAGAGGGACCAAGAAGCATCACACTTCACATGTTATTCTTTCGAATGAAATTTATTTAGGGTAATACCATTTTATGAACTTATGCATCAAGTAGATAAAAAGCAGTAAACTAAACCCTAGCGAGCAGATAAGCAAGAACTTTATGTTCTGTTCCTCTCCATCCTTATTGTTACGTTGTGTTCCCTTCTTCTTGTTCCAAAGCGTCTTTGTCCAGATGCAAATGATCTGGTAGACTGTTGAGAGGAATGTATGTTTTGGCTTCTGGGTTAAAAAGAGTGTGGTTTCTTCTGTTGAGGGGGTCTCTTTTTTTTGTAGGAGTAAATTTCCTGAATCTGTCTAATCGGTCGTTTTTCATGTTCAAAGAAAAAAATTCTTTATATTTTGAGAGGGATTGTGTGATAATAACGATTTACGTTTCAGGTTTTGAAACTGTTTTTATTGCATTTAAATATGCATTTGATAAATCTTATTAGGAATCAATGATTGCCGAAATAATGCGATTGTTAATACTTTGTTCACAATTTTTAAATATACATCAAAATACTAAAACCACAATGTTAATTTCCCTTGCATTCCCCCTTGCTCATTTTTCTTAAAATTCTTGAAATTAAAAATAATATGGCACATTCATTAGCATTTTAATAATTATGTGAAAGTTGTAAAAAGTTTATTCGCTGAAATACTCTGTATTTTTATTCTTGAAATATTTATAATGTACTTTATTTTCAACTAGCAAATAAATACCCGTTCTTCGCACGGACTAAAAGAATATCAAATCGATCCAAGTATATGTGTCATTTAATTTGCTATATGATAATAAACTTTGCCTTTGCTCCCGTTCATTATAAAGAATAAAATCCCGTTACTTATATTGCTTTAAAATTCCAAAATAAAAATGCATCACTATAAAATGCACATCCTCATATCACAAAAATCTTCCTCAATATGAACTTACTGTCATCGCGATTTTCCTGATAAATTCAAAATTAACCATAAATGTATAACAATGTTTTTTCACGTCAAAACCTCACTTCTGGGTTTTTTTTTTTTAAATAAATTAGCTCATTGGCACGTTCAATTATTTTTCAAATCATTAATTTAGTTTCTGAAGGTAATGGCAAGAAAATAAAATCAATTTCAATTTTAAATAATTTTTGTGTTCATTTTAATTTCTTCTCTCGAATGGCAACACGAAAGAGAAAAAATGATCGGACTTGAGCGAAAGTGGTGCATTTTTTTTTTCAGAAAATTCGAATTTTCTCTAAAAATGGAACAAATATAAAAAAAAAACTAAGCCTCAGGTGCACACGTTGGTATTAATGGGAATCTAACTTAAAAATTTCGAATTTCTGAGGACAGTATAAGTAGGTCTTTTACGATCCACAGATAAACAGACAGACCCTTTCTTTTATTAATATAGATTAGCCGTTTCACAGATGATCAATAGTTTTTATGGTAATAAATGGCATTTGAAATTATCTTTACAATCTAGAAGTTGCTGTAAAATTTTTATACGGGCATTAAAAATATTAAAAACTTTTAGTTGAAATTTAAGAAAACTTGATGAAATTAAAGAAGAAAAAAGAAACCAAGTTATGAAAACTTTTGATACATTTTCCCATAGTTTGGCGATTTGTATTCCCGGTATTAAACCTCCCACAATTCTCCCATTGCGGATTTAGGTCCCCAAGAATCACTTTCAAGTCCGACAGCCGACATGATGCATGATCTCCCACATTTCTTCGCGGGCCACCGCCAACAATAGACCCAGAGGAAAATACACAGTAAAATATTTCCCTTTCCACTTCTGCACGCATACACAACCACCGTCGCCGTTCCTTTGTTCTTTTTGGAACATTTCGCGGGTTCTTTAAAAATACCACACACACGGCCATCTTTTACGTTCCATTCGAATTCGGTTTCGGAGGGAAATCTATCATGTCCTCAATGGAATGGCATTATCGGAATATAAAATATCGGTTCGTTTTCAATCGGAGAAGGGGGGAGGTGAATGTAAAAAAATAAAGAAAGAACATCAGGTCTGGTGATAAATGATGTCTGGTGTATGTTCTCGGATGTTCTGGAGACGTTCGACAATGGGTGTATTATGTGTCGGTTTCTGGCAGCCCACCCCTGTGTGTGTCGGGTGCATGTGTGTTTGTTGCAAAAGAAGGTGCTTCGTTTCATCTAAAGTTTCGGGTGAAGTATTTGTTGCCCCTGAATGTGAGATGAACACCTATTCTCAAGGTTTTCTTTCTTCGGAACCTTTTTTTAAGAAATCTGAAACTTTTTTCCCCCCTTCATTCCAAAGAGGGTGGTGAGGGAAGGGTTTGCAAGCTTAGACATTTGAATTCTAAGAAATCCTGCTGTGTACAGATGTTGACTTATAGTATTAGATCTTTTTTTTGTGAGTGAATTCAAGCTGCATATTTTAAAGGGCTTAAACATTTTCTAACAACAAACTTTGTTACGTGATTTGATACTTTATGCACATTTGTAGGTGGCTGAAAAATATAAGGTGTGTAAAAGTTCCCATAAAAGATAGAGAGAGCCAACGCAAAAGTTACCAAATTTTAAAAGTGTAAAACATCAAATTAAAAAAGATTTATTAGATTATCAACCATTTACTTGTTAAATTCCAAATATATTTCCTTTATTTACGATGTCTTCTTTCTTTATACACGACGTCTTCTACCTTTTTCCAAAATCCCAGTAGCGACTTCAAAGGCCTGATGCCTCCAAAATCAGTTTTATAAACCTCTCCGCGTCTGTTATTCAAATTTTCACATGGAAAGACGGAAAGACTATTCCAGTCAAGAAAGCTACATTCATCGCTTTTCAAAAGCCTTGTCTAATACTACTTTCAACAAGAGCCCTTTACACACAAAATTTTTCAAAAGGCTCTGAAGAATCTGTTATTTAGGGAGCGGCCTTTGTATTGTTCCTTTCAATGGAAAAGCTGTTATAAATTCATAATGCTGCCTGCGTCTCCGGCCGGTGAAAGGAATACTAATGTAACTATTAATGGCTTCGCTTAGCATCTGCCTTAAAGAAGGGTTCTTCTACATTTTGAACATAGTGGCTTTTGATTATTAAATGGGTTGGAGATAACGGGGAACAATTCGTAAAGGTTTTTCCTTTTTCGAAAATTAAAGTTTGAATGTATAAAAGAAATCAGTAGTTTAATTTTGCGAAATCTTCTGTAATGACCAGTGGATGAAGCAGAAATACTGTAGATAATCGGTAGTAACAAGCCATCTACTTTCACTTACTGCATGTGGTTTTCTAAACTTAACATCTTAAACATTTTATGCAACCTCTTCTTAAAAACGCTAGAACTATGACGCTCATATGATATAAGTATGAAGCTATCACAAGACTTGGTAAAAACTCCATAAGAATCATAATATTGAGAACACCCAATCAGTAAGTTTACGGACTTGAGATTGAACTAATTACAAAAATTATAATGTTTGTACAGGATAGTTATGTTACAGGACCAACATTGTTGCATATTGTAATCTGTAGAATAACGTATAGGGTATAGGTGTAGCTGGTATACAGTTAGCTGTATAGAATAACCTAGGTTATACCTAATTAGAATATGGTATTATCACTTCTAATTAGAAAATCTTCGGCTTAAGCCAACGACAAAATTAATTTGTATCATATCGTTATGGACATTCTTCAAAACACAAGTGGAGGCTCAAACCTCCACAAATGATAACTCACAATATTATTGTCGGCGATTTACGCTATCACCACAGGAAAGGCGCTATCTCTTTAGAGCTGGTTGTTATCAAAGAGGGGTGATGCCGCTCTAGAGGACTTTACAACAAGTGTCTTATCATGAGGGTCTCAATTGATTTTCCCGTTGTGAAACGTTTGTTTCATGTACAAAGAGGTGCGGCCGTGTCTTCTTTGTTATGTGGGGGCACCTTTGGTCATTGATGAGTTTTCAAAGAAAGATAACTCGGATGAGTCGTTTTGAAGGCGTGGAGGGGAATGAGTCATCGGGAGTTTGTTTGAGTTTTCGTCATCAACGTATTTTGGTTTGAGAGTAAGAAAGTCAATTTCTTGATACAAATGGGTTGGTTGGACAGAGACTTATTATATGTAAGCAGTTCCTTACAGCAACGAATATGCATGTCAAAAGTTCAATTTGGACTCATAGACTTTAGTAGTGAGGACCAGTGCTTCAGCCACTTTGAAAAAAAGTAAAAAATCAATTCGTCAGACAATTTGTGCTTTGCTTGTTCATCCTTCAAAATTATATAATTTAATATCAAAACGATAGATAATGTAGCGTAATTTTGCTTAAACATAAGAATCAACGCAGCAAAACAAGTTTACATGGTCTATACTAAAATTATACATGATGACAGGTCTAGTAATTTTGAACCATGAAATGAAGTCACAAGGGACCGACCCAATTAAGAGAAAACCAAACTTCACCTCATATAGTTATAGTAACATGAGTCATAGTCATGGGACGGCGACTCATGCCACTATAACTATGAGGTGGATTTAGGTAATAACTAAAAAATACCAGATATTCTAAAGCAAAGTTTATTTTAACCTCAGCTTTTGTTTACTCAAATTCCGCTCATAAGTTCCCTCACGACGAGTTCTTAGATGAATATTTTTTAAATGAATTAGATGAAACTCAACCTCATAGTTATAGTAACATGATATGTAACATGGTGACTCATGTCACTATAACTATGAAGTGGAGTTTGGTTTTCTCCTAATCATATTTTAAATTATTAGATTAGGTAATAACTAAAAAGTTCAATATACCTAAACTAACGTTAATTTTAACCTCAACTTTTGTTTACTCGAATTCCGCTGATAAAGTTACCTTAGGAATAGTTCTTTGATGAATGTTTTTCATTGAAACTCTATTCAAATTAAAGATTTTAAGGTTACAGATCTACTCCTATTGATTACGCAATTCAAACACAACCTTCTTTTTGTTCGATGTAATGAGCTTTTCAAATGTAAATAAAAATAGCAAACTGAACAGAGGAATTGAAGCGACAAAAGTAATTTGTATCACAGTTTCCAATTTCAAAACCATTCATCGCAGTTTCAAAAGACAGAATAGAGATCTTTTGAAAATCTTGCCTCTCATATAAGGCTTAGAGAAAAAAATCATCGGATCTTTCGGAAAACATTCGAGTGAAACTTCTGAGATTCGATTTGAAAATCTTTGAAAAACTCAGCGGGAAAAAATCGTTTGCAAAAAAAGTTGTTATGTACGTCTTTGGTTAATGTGAACAACATGAGAAAACTTGTTGGGTTTCTAAAAAGGGATTTTAAAACGGGGTTTCTATTCAAAGGGAATTTATTTTGGTTCTAGAAAATATTTAAACTTCAAAATGAGGAATTTGAGGGATTGAATATTGAATGAAATTACTTCAAAGATATATTTGAAGTAAAGAAATCACCTCTTTGGTTTGAAAAAGTAGTAGCTCACGTTTCTTAAAAACTATAAAGGGGTATCTATAACCAAAGAGGATGCTATAACCAAAACTGATCATTTAGTAGGGTTTTTTTTAAAATCTTTACAGATAATTTATTTATAAAAGTTCCAAAAATTTGAAAAGATTATAGAAACGAACTGTTAAAACTTATTAATGACAACTAATACAAACTAGTTCAGGACTTGTTTATGTTTTTAATAAGAGAAAACAAAGTATATTATTAAATTTATATTTTTTATTCGTGTTTACATTTTTGTATTACATAGTATTTATTAATAAAATTTCTAACATTGCGAATGTAATTTGCTGTCTTTCCAGCAGCATCAATGATTAATAAATTGTATAAAAAATTTATATTAATTACATTTTAAATTTACATCATTCTGTTTAGGGTTTTTTATTTTTAATCTACAAAATTAATAACAAATTAAAATTCAAAAGTCGGTTTTTACGTTCATAATTAGCTTTAGTTTTTCCACGTTATCAAACTTTTTTTCCTCTACTAAAGATGGAATTTATTGTCGGGGCCAATATGACGTCTCAATCAGTATTTTTTTACATATTGCGTTTTTTTGGAAAGGGGAGGGGTTTTGAATAACGTAAAATATGAGTTACTCTGTATAAAGCTCAAACTCGAAATAGCTTCCATATAAAACGAGATGATTCTTTGAGATTAATGCTGATACCTGGGGGTAAATATAGTGTGACTATCTACTAAGAATCGTGCACTCAGTTGGATTCTATCTGAAGAGGATCCGAAAGTGAATCTCTTGTCGAAGAAAGCCTAGCATAGAATTTTTTTCTAAAAATGAATTTTTAAAAAAAATTATACTATCATCAATTTCATTAGTTTATAAATAAAAAAAAATTGTGTACAATTTTAATTTGCCATTTAAATTTTTTTTAATTCAAAAAATTCTAAATAAGATTGAATATGTTTCAAAATCTTTTGTTTTTCCATTTATTAATGAATTTTAAACTGCTACAGTTATAAATTTTATGGATACGTTTGGTCTTGTGTATTAAGTGTAATTTCCTTAGCTCTGCACATTCGTTTTTTAATCGGTTTTTGAATATTTGAATGAAAAAAGTTTAAAAATGTGTTTCGTTGTTTTTTCAAGTCTTCAAAAAAACTCGTTAAGAAAATTTATTTTAAATCATCTAAACGAAAACAAGAAGGTTTGTAACAGAATCTGTCACTTAGCCAGCTTCCACACAACATTTATGTTCAACAGGGAAAAAGGCGCCAAACACCGTATTAATTCTATATATCAAGGATTCACAGGCTAAATTTGACTAGTTTCATTTTCTTTCGAAAACTCGATAATTGTTTGATAAAATTCAGTAATTATCGTTTGCTAAATTAATTTATATTTTAAAGTATAAATATGTAATAGTCCTCGGGATTTTAAATCGAAGCAAAACATTTGATATCAACATACAATCAAAGATAATGTTTGGGAAATATATATGACGTCATTTCAAACTGATTTATGTCGCAAAAATAAATTTCTTTTAATTTATTATTTAGAAGAAATAAAGTTTGTCAAGCGATTGTTGCGAATGACAATAGTGATTTAATTCTAATGAAAATGGCTTTTAATGCTTTTTAAAAGCACATTAAATTTTGCAGTTTTTTTGAAAATTGAAGTATTTCAAGTTCGACTTTTTTTTCTGCGAATTTCAATGTCTCCTACACTGTTAAAAATTTTGTGCTTGGTTTCACCATGATATTGGTTCCTAGTAGCTGCAACGGCTGAATGGTGAAACGTTCCACCATATTTTTGGTATTCGGTTGAACCATTTCTCAGGTTTTTGTTTCCAAATCCAGAAAAATGGTTCGACCAAACACCGAAAAAAAAGGTGAAACATTTCACCACTCAGCCGTTGCAATTACTAGGAACCAATATCATGGTGAAACCAACCATTAACAGTGTAATTTCGATGCCCTGAATTTTTTGGACGCATCATTCTTGCATGTAGCATTTGTAGTTTGGGCTATAAAAGTTGGTGACAGACAGACGGGACTAACTATTATAATACCTACCTTCCACTTTTTACGTTACAATCATAGTGTGAAAGCTAAAAAAACGACTAAGAGTATAAGCTCCGGTTCACAATAACTTTTAATCTTAGGCAATCCACGGATTATATTTAGTACATGACAGTTAAAAGAAATGCAGTGACACAATTTCCGTTTCAATTTTAGTAGCAGCAACCTTATTTTCTCAACTGTTACTTTTGTCAAAATTCGCTGATAAAAATGCGAAACTGAATAATTCCCACACACGGTTATTTGATTACTTAATCCCTATGTAAATAAGAACTAACTCCTCAATCTGAAGTTATATATTGTTTCAATGGTGGGAACTTCCTGTTATAATGTAAAGTCGTAAATCTACTCACTACCTTTTCTTGCTTGCATTATAGTGTGATACAAAAGCTCTTATCCTGGCCACAGGAAACGTTGAATGAACAGTTGAAAATGAGATAAGATATTTTGACTCGTCTTGCCGGATCATTTTAAAAGTAACGAATTATAATAGTTGTACTCTTTAAACAGAATAAACTAATGGGTTTAGTGTAATGCATGGGTTTCTTTTGTACAATAAGCTAAAGGTAAAATAAATAAGTATTGTGTACGCAAAAATATGTTTGATATTTATGAGTAAAATAAGGACGAGAAGAACTTTATGTAGATGGTGTAAATTAAATTACTAATTTAGTACTTTGCTTATATTTGTTATACACAATTTTTGTCATAATAAAGCCTTTCATTAAACCCTAATTGTAGCATATGGATACTACTGCAATTTTGGAAAGTTTAGGGGAAAAAATGTAATAATTCAACACTTAAAATTGTGGAATTTTTTTAACAGTCCGTTCAAAAGCATATTTTCTTCTATAAAAATATATATTTCAAACAATGACATTCAGTGTGCTAAAATAGAGCAGTAGTATCTTCATACGAATCAAGTCAGACAGGCTCTGTAAAAATTTGGTGTTATATTACTCGATAAAATAGGTGGCAGTATCCATGTTTTTCTGCCTCCATATTTATGGAATAACATTACGCCATGAAATAGGAGTAGGATTCAATTGGAGTTAAATATTCTATAAGCTTACTCATTTTGTGGTGAAAGGCTACTCCATAAAGACATCATATCCAGCAAAATCTTGGACACTACTACCAATTTTATGAAGTAATTAATATACACCCAAAATTTTTACAGCGCATACAAAAATTGGTAACTAGTCAAACTCCTTGATAGATAGTCTAAATTAATTTTAAAAAATCATCATTTTCCACCATTTTTAAACAAAATATTCATCATTACAAAATCATTCATTGAACAAAATTGAAGACTATCCAAGAAACAAGTGAAACCCATAAGTAATTTGTTCACTAGAAAAATCTTTTTTGTAATAAATTATCTTTTATGCAAAAAAATAAAAAATACAAAATTTTTACTGAGCGCATAGGAAAATAAGTTACTACACAAACTTCTAGATACATATTGAAAATTAAATTTTTAAAAAATCAGCATTTTGTTCAAATTTTTATGCAGAATATGTATTATTAAAAAAAAAATCATTAAACCAAAAGTGAAAAGCATCCAAGAAACAAGTAAAACACATAAGTAACTTGTTGACTCGAAAAACTATTTTATGCTATATAAATTTTCTTTTATGCAAAGAAGTTGATTTTTACTGAGCGCATATGAAAATTAGTTACTAGACAAACTCCTAGATAGATTGTCTAAATTAAATTAGTTTTAAAAAATACCATTTTACTCACATTTCTATACAAAATGAAAATTAAATAAAAGTTCAGCATTTTGCTCACATTTATGCAGAATATTTATTACTTAAAAAACCATCTATTGAACCATAAACGAAGAGCACACACATCCAAGAAACAAGTGAAACCCATAAGTAATTTGTTGACTCGAAAAACTATAGTTTATACTATATAAATTTTCTTTTATGCAAAGAAGTTGATTTTTACTGAGCGCATATGAAAATTAGTTACTAGACAAACTCCTAGATAGATTGTCTAAATTAAATTAGTTTTTAAAAATACCATGTTACTCACATTTCTATACAAAATGAAAATTAAATAAAAAGTTCAGCATTTTGCTCACATTTATGCAGAATATTTATTACTTAAAAAACCATCTATTGAACCATAAACGAAGAGCACACACATCCAAGAAACAAGTGAAACCCATAAGTAATTTGTTGCTCGAAAAACTTAGTTTATGACTATATAAATTTTCTTTTATGCAAAGAAGTTGATTTTTACTAGCGCATATGAAAATTAGTTACTAGACAAACTCCTAGATAGATTGTCTAAATTAAATTAGTTTTAAAAATACCATTTACTCACATTTCTATACAAAATGAAAATTAAATAAAAAGTTCAGCATTTTGCTCACTTTATGCAGAATATTTATTACTTAAAAAACCATCTATTGAGCCATAAACGAAGAGCACACACATCCAAGAAACAAGTGAAACCCATAAGTAATTTGTTGGCTCGAAAAACTAGTTTATGCTATATAAATTTTCTTTTATGCAAAGAAGTTGATTTTTACTTAGCGCATATGAAAATTAGTTACTAGACAAACTCCTAGATAAATAGTCTAAATTAATTTTTTAAAAAAAATACCATTTTACTCACATTTCTATACAAAATGAAAATTTAATAAAAAGTTCAGCATTTTTCTCACATTTATGCAGAATATTTATTACTAAAAAACCTTCTATGGGGTTGTTTCACGGAGGATCTGGCCATAGCTCCGCGGTCTTGTTTTCCTGTCTCTCGAATGGTTGGTTGGTAGACCTATATTCAGGTTAGTGTTCTTGGTCAGCACACAAACCTGAATATCTCTACCAACCAACCAAAACAAAAAAAAAATCGAGAGACAGGAAAACAAGACCGCGGAGCTATTGCCAGATCCTCCGTGAAACAACCCCATTGAACCATAAACGAAGAGCACACACACACACATCCAAGAAACAAGTGAAACCCATAAGTAATTTGTTGACTCAAAAAAACCTTTTGTGCTATAAATTCACCGTATGCTCTTCTATCGATTCAGTCAAATCACCCTTCTTCAGTGGAATAATGCCCTAATGCTATTAAACTCCATTAATAGCACTTCTCTTCTTAATCAGTGGAAACGGTCTTTTGTGCACCTTATTTATGCACCACAAAAGATCCGCCAGCCCCGAGGGTGCCAAATGAAGTTCTTTTCGGAGATGTTAAAGGAGAGAACGTCTTGGTCTCCTTTACTTGTTTGTTTGGTAAGAAACATAAATTTCCTAAATCGAAACTAACTCTGACAATATTAAGCTATGGAGAAATTGAATAGAGATTTTTCATAACTTCACAATTTTTACCTATTGTTTCCGAACATTCTGGTAGGCTTGCTAATGATAAGCCACACGTTTGTGAGTATTTAAATTGCTTCTAAGTTTATTAGAACTTTTTATAAGCGGACAAGCTAAACAATACTTTACAGTGGATTAAAACAATTTTTAAGAACAATATCAAGGATTTTTCTGCACAAACTTAAGACTTATCAATATCTAAGCATACCAACAAGTTCGGAAGCGATACGTATAAAATTGTGGATGCTTGTCATGAAAAACTCTCTCCAATTTCAAAAGTGTTAATTAGACTCTATAAATAGCACTGTTATGAGGGGCAATAAACTAATATCGGTCCAGTATTTGAATTACGAATGTGCTACTTTTTTCATACATTGCAAAAGTCGCTAATTTTTTCCCTTCTTATGTCCCTTTAAAACTTCTGCAGTCTGTAAATTAATTTTAAAGTCATTCTTTATTACGTCTTATACATTTGTAACGAAAAACTAGACTGAAACTTCTAAAAATCTTATATAATCTTTGCCAGACTCTGTTTGACTGTTTAAGGAAAGATATTTTCGATTTATATATATAAAACACATACAGTGGTTACCAAAAGTGTAGACATTTTTTTAAAGTTGCAAATCTAAGATAGATCTTACTATTAGTTGCATAACTTTTTTTAATACAGATATTGTAATACTGTATTTATTATTAAATTCTACACTAAATTACCTTTAATTTAATATATAATCGTTTTATTTAAGGGAAAATTAATATATTCTACAATCACAAAACAAAAAAGTTGAAAAACATGAAACATTAAAAAAATGTCCACACTTTTGGCCTCCACTGTACTTCCTGTCAAATCACACAATTTTGGCAATTTGGATGGCAAGTGGATAATTTAAAACTAAAGCTATTATAAACCAAACAAATTCAAAAGGTCTGTATTACGGGTATGATGCTACTTCCCTATTCTAATATACATTCAAATATACAAAGAAAGAACTGCTCTTTTCGAAGAGCAGGTATCCCTAACCCCCCAGAGTTCTTGCAAATCAGGGGGAGGACCACAACAAAAGGTCCCCAGTAACAGCCCCTCTACAAAAGGAGCAACAGTGTTGCATTGTGAATGCCGGCCCCGACAGCATACTTCTCACTTCAAAAATCCACAAATTATTTTTTTATTATTATTTCTGAACGCACAACTGGCAACGTCGTAGCGGGCGGGAATTGCACACAATGGCCGCCATTGTGAGGCAGTCAAGCGAAGAAGTGAGCACAGAGGAACACCTCCATTGTGCATGCATCGGGCGAATATCAGAACAATGGGCAAATCATCTGCATACGCTGCCTACTATACTCCCTCTTCCAGAACCGAAGTCTCGATTTTAAAGTTGGATTCTGTTGTGTTTTTATTCTAACTTTGTTTTTCCCGTTATTTCTTTTCCCTGTCTTTTTTTTTATTCCTTTCTTAAGAAGACTTTCGCTTTGGCACTTTGGAATAAAATTAGGCGGGAAAACAGGAAAAGAACGTTTTTCAGTGATGGTTGGATCTTCGAAAGAATAGTCGAAAATTTTGCCTGTTTTGTGATCAATGTTTATGTTATGTATTGATTTCTGTTAACTTAACAATACTAGTTGTATAATAAAATCGTTTGTTCAACCAAAAATGTTTTGTACTTTTTTTTGTACTATAAATTGATTATCGGTTCGAAAAAACTGCATTCAAGTATCCATACCATTTAGTCTCACAAAGGGTAACGCCTCTACAAAAATATATAAGTACATTTGGTGACAGATTTGGCGAGAAAATTAACAGTACCGCCCAATATAACACTATAGTTCAATGACTTCCAAACAATTAACCAGGAAATAATATATTTAGGAAAAAAACAAAAGCGTTTAATTTATTTGGCGAATTTGATGAACCTGGCGATATACTTAGTGAGAAAATTGAGATCATCAAGAGTTTAAGTCAAAACTTCAGCATTGAGGCAAAAACACAAATTTTGCGATTTTTGGCGCTTTTTTGCGAAATGTTTGGCGACATATATGGAAAGAAAGGAGATAGTCACAAACGACCAACTACTATACCGGTTTGTTGCGAAGTGATTTTGAAAAGGTATAACCTCCGAAACTCAACTTTCGTAGTTTTTGTCCGTCTTTCTGTACGTCCGGACGGATTATCTGCATGTCTACTGTCTGTTGGCGATTTCCCCATTCGCATTAAAATTTAACTTTAAGTAATTTAAATCGCTGTTGCTACGCCAACAACGGCATGAGAAACTTCAATTATTTAAAAATAATTTTTTAACCTGTCAGATATTGCTTTTTCTGAAGGCATAATACAAAATGAAATAATTGCATAAATTTAATTAAATGAAATTACACTTCAAATAAAACAACTCCTCCATCTTTTTCCATTGGTACTTTTTCTTCATCAAACTGCCCTTCCATTCTACTGGCACTACAGTTCATCCGAAATCAGATCCTTAATTCTTCGCCAATGGTGAAAATGGTTTTCGCCAATGAACCTCTATGGTGGGAGGTCCAATAACTCTATTTGCAAACTCTGCAAATAACCATGATTTTCTGAAGGATTTCTTTTGATATCAGATGGTGGCAGCTGGGAGACCCACCAATCACGTTTGCTCATTCACGAAAGGGTGATTGATGATATCATTGGCTCTTTTATTCATTTACACGTATTGAGTGCAATAGGAAGAAAAGTGGAAAAACATACATAATTGTTAGCTAGTGTTGTACTGAACTAGCATTGCTTAAAGTGGATAAAATACTTTAAGATAATTAGTTTTTCGTACATATAAAATTTGAATTTCGAACAACGGGTAAATTAAAATAAGGTTTATTAATATTTTGGTGTGTTATTGAAAAGCTTGCAAACATTTACAAATTTGATGACGACAACGTATAATCAGTTGTGTATGATCAAGATGATTATGAATATATTATACATACTCTACTTGTCGTAGAAGTTGGTAACACTTAAGTTGGTATAATATAAACATTCATTGAATTTTATTATTCCGTATAATTAAAGTTAATGTAATAATCACGTACTCAACTTCCTTCTGAAGCCAGAGAAGCTCTTCCAAACACGTGCGTGGACGATAAGTTTGACGTCACTTTTCCTAGTATCGTTGTTCCGAAGATAAAGAGAACTGATCTCGAAACCTGTTCGGAACCATTCATTCACGACTGACCGCATTTTTCGTGCTACAGTTCAGTGGTCCCGAACTGGTTTCTTTACCTTCGGCACTCGAAATAGTGACGCCAAACTTTCCCTCCACGCTCATGTTTGGGAGAGCTTCTATGGCCTTGTAATTAAAGTAAGACGTGATGTAATGCAAAATTTAAAATACAAATGTAGGTTGAATCTGAATCCAATAAGCTAAGTTAATTAATTTTTTTAACATATGTTTCTCGTATACATTTGTGTATGACAAACCGTCCTTCGACTAGTTATGTATAGCATATATATTAACTTGTAAATTAATTGTACAATCATTAATCTTGTGTGTGAATTATAGAGTTAGGCAATAAACGTCGATTGTGTTCAACAATTTAACATGATTAGAATTATTAGGTAGTGCTCTAGCAGTAGTATAGGTTACTTTACGTCAACAGTTCTTTTCAATTCCATTGATTTAGCATTGGAATTTAATTTTTAGTCAGTTAAATAGCTGTTGCCACATAAGTTATGGCATGAGGAACTTGATTTATTAAAAAATTAAATGTCATACATCAGTTCGTAATAACGTCTTCAAATGTCGCACAATGTGTTTCTTTGATTGTTTATTATTTGTTTACTAAGAAAGTGGCTAACCATTATATTTGTTCGCATAAAGTTTGATTAGTTTTATTTACATTTCTTATTTTTTAGTGCAGTTTGTAATAGTTTCATATTTTTTTATATCAATAAATGTTTAATTATTCTTCAAACTACAAATAAATCAAGCAGAAGATAAAAAATATTAATTTTAGCTGCGAAAGAAAATTAATGAAAACAGTTGATTTTGTCTTTTAGAATTTTAAATTATAGTTGGATGCTGCTTTTGTCTACTTTTCAGCTTCCACACTACGTTTATAACGTAAAAAGTGGAAGGTATTATAATCGTTCAGCCCGTCCGTCTGTCTGTCACCCACTTTCACAGAACGAAAGTCTCCCAAACAAGTGGGATACGTCATTTTGAAGCAAACAAATCAGATTAGGCTACATTCTAAATTTCATTAAAAATTTTAAATTAGAAGTTTATTTAAAATTTAAATAACTAAAAATTTAATCTACATTGAAATAACATGCAAATTCCATTTTTATTCAATATTTTCTCTGTTTCCATTTCGTTAAACGGGCGAGAAACTTTATTTAAAATAAAAAATAAAAACTTTTGAAATAATATTTATTTAAGTGATATAATTTAGTTTGGATTGTTGTAATATCACAATAGAGTTCTTTTGATGGTTCATTATATATGTATGAAGAAAGATGCATAGAGAATTCTAACTTGGCATAAAAAAATATGCAAAGTTTCGTTTTTATTTTTAAAGCATCAATTGTACTAATTATATATTTTCGAACTGTAAATTAATTTAACAAACGATAAATAACTGAATTTTCGAAAGAAATTTAAATGGGAAATTGCGGCGACACAAAGGTATTTATTAAAAAAGATTACATCATTATTCTTCGAACTTCAAACAAATTTAGCAAACGATAAAGTCTAATTATTAAATCTGAGGAAGAAGATTAATATAAAAATAGTTAATTTTTGGCGTTTAAAAGTGTGAATTACAACTAGCTAAAGGCCCTGTTTGGCGAATTTCTTTCCGAGGTGTATAAATAGTTTGTTTCCTGTTGAGCACAAATGTTGTGTGGAAGCGGTTTAAGTGACAGATTCTGTAACAAACCTACTTGTTTTAATGTGTATAAATCTTGAGTACAATCGTTTGTTGAAGACATTTACTGTTACAAATCGACTTGTTTTCCGATAAGAATTTCAGTGAGTATTTAAATAACAGGTAAGTAGGATATTTTAGTTCCTTTAAAACTTTTTTTTACAGTGGATGCTCGGTATTCCTAGTTCTCTCTCCGCGGGTTGACAAGCCTTCTGTCGAACCTATTCTCTTCAGGTGTTCAGCAAGACAATCGTGTCTAGTCTTCAATTTAAAGTTCGCCACAGCTTCCTTCCGAGGCCTTTGGCTTAATGAGTTCCAAAAGATAAGAATATTTTTTGCCATTGTTTATCCTTAGTCAGAGTGACTGAACTGGGTACTCCATGATTTTTTCACATGTTATTTAGAAAGGGAATTCGGAGGAGTAAGTAGGGAGTTCTGATGTTCAAGATTTCCTTCTTAGATTAGTGCTAAATAATGTACTCGTTCGAAGAGTTCACTGTAAAACGATAGTTTTCTTATAATTTTTGAGTATTATCAATACCTGTTTAATTTAACAGGTTCATTCACTGGTAAAAAATTTGTTATTGGTATCACCGTAATAGATCATAGTAGGGTCCTGCTACGGCTGTGGTGAAATGTTTCACTATATTTTTGGTAATCGGTTCAACCATTTTTCAGGTTTTAGAAACAAAACTGAGAAATGGTTCAACCAAATACCGAAAATATGCTAAAAAGTTTTACCACGCAGCCGTTGCAGCTACTAGGAACCGCATTTTTGGTGAAACCAAGTGCCGCATTTTTCACAGTGCGGTATTTCTAAGTGGAGATACATAGTATCATTCAAATTAGAATTACTATATTGTCTCATTTCAATTGTACTTTCTAACGTATATTTCGAATCATATCGAATCTCCCCCATGCCAATTCACCCAAAGTCTCCCATATTAACGGAAATGCTGTCAAACATCAAGATTACAGGCCGCACAAAAGCACTTGAAGAGCGGCAAAATTCCTGCATCCAACACTCGAGAGCGGGGCTTTTTCTAATAAACAAAAGGGCCCGAAAGCTCATTGTGATCAACAAGAGCCGACTTCGGGTACGAAGGTCAAGATGATAATGGCGGGAGATTGTGGGAGAAGCTTCACCTCTTTTGCACCTGCCCCCACTGCCCAAGTGAGGAAAAGTGAGAACTAAATGATCGTGTTCGTCTATTCTTTTGTGTGGATTAATTAACGACGATTGGAAATAAAAATTTTCACGCTAAAATGAGTGTTCTGTTTCCCAACCCAAGTTCATTAACTCGTTTCAATCTAAATGGCCAAATGAATAATATCTAATTAAACAAAGCAAATTAAGATCATAGTCTTGATCAATTTATGTGGGACAAATTAAGTTACGCGAAAATCGAATTTAAAAGACTTAAAGTTAACGATTTTATTCGGAAATGTAGGTTTCAATGATTATCACGAAGTCGTCGTTATTAGAATAAAATGTAACCATTTTGCAAAATAAAACTTTACCCTTTGAGGGGATGAGCAAACTGACCGAAGTGTAAACATGCTTTCATCACAAGAATTTTAAATTAAAAATTTTAACTTTCTTTTAATATTTTGGTTTATAGTAAATGGTGTCATGATAACTTCATTAATACTTTAAATTATAAAGTCTCAAAAAATTAGGAAATTTATTGCTTTATGTATATAAGGGGTCTAGTTTCAATACTCACATTCTCCAAAGTATAACTAAGATAGAGTGGCAGGGCCGTTCATTAACAACTTCATCTAATAGAATTTACAACAGTTAAAAGTATCCAATGAACGAATAGGACCCTATATCTTACACACTTCTTGATTCCTTCATTGAACTTGAAAGTTTTGCCGTTATTAGCCTACTTTTCTTTTTTTAATTCGAAAGAATTAAAAAAATGAAAAAGTAGGTATTGACATGCGGTCGATGTCCGTCTGTCCGTCTGTCTGTCTGTCCGTCTGTCCGTCCGTACCCCCCTTCCAAAATCGGTTCTAATCATCGGATCTTAAAAATTCTTTTTTTGTTAGAAAGCTATAACCTCAGATACCCAACTTTCATACTTTTTGTCCGTCTGTCTGTACGTCCGGACGGACATAAATCTACTATCTGTCGGCGAATTTCCCATTGAATTAGCATTGAAATTCAATTTTGAGTCATTTAAATCACTGTTGCCAAATCAACAATGGCATGAGAAACTTTATTTAAACATATTTGAAGCAAAATAATATTTTCATGAATCAGTTTGGAATAACGTCATAAAATGTAGAACAATTTGATTCTTTGATTATTCATTAATTATCTACCAAGAAAGCGGCAAGGCATACTTTTGCATGCAATTATGCTTAGTTTTAATTTACATTTCTTGTTTTTTAATGCAGTTCGGAGTAGTTTCATTACTTTTGTTATTAATAAATATTTATTCTTCGAACTACAAATAAATCACGAGCAGATGATAAATAATATTTAATTAATTTGCGAACGAATATTAAGGAAAATAGTTGATTTTGGCTTTTAGAAGATTAAATTATAGCTGGGTGCTGTGTTTCGATTTTTTTTTTCTAATGTGTATAAATCTAGTGTAGAAACGGCTGTTGATGATATTTACTTTAGGAACATAGTTTTTTCCCGATTAGAACTTCAGTAAGTATTTAAGTAACAGGAAAGTAGGCTATTTTAGTTCTTTATGAACTTCTTGTTTTTTCTCCAGTTTCTTTTTTTTTCTCCGTTCTAGAAGGAAAAATGCCCGCTGACACCATTCCCATTTTTCTCTGTTTCGAACAGACAATAAAAATTTCTCCAGAGTATGTCGTTAGGTAAATTTCATATTATATTACAATTATTTGCATTAAACATTTATTGGGAGGCCGGGGTTCGAATCCGTTCATTCTCAGCGACAGTCTAATGTCTTACCGATTAAGCAGGAGATGTTGAACACCGGAAAGGAAACAAACTAAATAGCCAAAAAGTTGAAAAAAAATCACGATTGAGCATACCCAATGAAAGAATTCCTACAAAACCATAAATTTACGGGAAAAATAACGTCTGGGATCAAAACGAAAATTATTTGCGAGAAATGAAGTATCATTTAGTGCAAAATGTTTAGTGTAAATGCATGAGTTTTCTGACAGTGATAGTTATACTTTTTTGGAGAATGTCAGTTTTGTAAGTAAAACCTTCATATATATGTGTGTGTTGCTATAAAATCTCATAGTCTCTAGACGAGTTTTATACAGGTGTCTTAAAGTAATGTTTTTTACAAATTAACAAGTTGTTTTTACTATTTCCTATGCTTTTTGCACATTTCATGCACTTTTAATTATGTTGTTTCATAAGGTTCAAAATACTTTAACAAACAGATAACTTTGTTAAACATTAAATGTACAATAATATATACACCCTCAAAAATTCTTCCTTCAATTAACGGAAATTTTACTGACAGTTTTTCTGACTGAATATTTCCGTGAATCGACACCATTTTCATTTCTGAGAAATGCGCATACGCATGCGCGGTCCCTTCAAAACCACAAGCAATTCGGCAAATAACAAAATTTTCATTAAAACAGAAATAATTTGTGGAAGAAAGGTAAAATATAGTGCAAATTGAAGAGTTTTTCTGACAGTGTAACTCATAACAGCTTAATAAGAACACAACAACAGTTTTGTACAAAGAGCGAAAATATCTTGAATGAACCTTATCATATTCTTCAATAAGTGGATGAACAACGCGCGTATAAGCTGATAAAGAGTACTTTCTTAATTTGTTCTTTTGTTTAGGAAACAACTGTTGAAGTGCTCTTGTTTTCATGCGCATGTGTGTTTTGAGAATATAAACAATTACGTAATCGCAAGCAGGTGGTTTTGTTTACAAGAAAATAATTCGTATATTTTGTAATATTCTGTACAATTGTATATATGTTGAATAAATTAGAAGCTTTTCTTGTTTATTAAAAATATTCATTCTAATTGGAGCACAAATATTTGGAATTTTTTTTTTAACTTAAGAATTCTTGAGATAATAATTAAAACTTTTTAGCCTACTTTTCTTTTTTGAATTCGAAATAATTAAAAAAAATGAAAAGTTTAGATATTGACATGCTGTCGATGCCCGTCTGTCTGTCCGTACCCCCCTTCCAAATTCGGTTATATCCATCGGATCTTAAAAATTCTTTTTTTGTTAGAAAGGTATGACCTCAGAGACCCGACTTTCATACGTTTTGTCCGCCTGTCTGTACGTCCGGATATACATAAATCTACTATCTCTCTGCGAATTTCCCATTGAATTAACATTGAAATTCAATTTTGAGTCATTTAAATCGCTGTTGCCAAATCAATAATGGCATGAGAAACTTTATTTATTAAAAAAAATATTTGAAGCAAAATAATGAATCAGTTTGGAATGACGCCATAAAACGTAACATAATGTGATTCTTCGATTTTTCATTAATTGTTTACTGAGAAAGCGGCAAGGCTTATTTTTTGCATACAGTTCTGCTTAGTTTTAATTTACATTTCTTATTTTTTAATGCAGTTTGGAGTAGTTTCATGTTTTTTGCTATTAATAAATATTTAATTATTCTTCGAACTACAAATAAATCGAAGAGAGGATAAATAATATGAAGTTAATTTTCGAAAGAATATTAAGGAAAATAGTTGATTGTGGCTATTAGAAGATTAAATTATAGCTGGATGCTGTGTTTAGTGTTTGTTTTTTTTTCAAATGTGTATAAATCTTGTGTAGAAACGGTTATGGATGATATTTACTGTTAGGAACCTAGTGGAGTCCCGAAAAGAAGTTCAGTAAGTATTTAAGAAAAGTAGGCTATTTTAGTACTTTAATAGCTCCTTGTTTAATAATACAATGGTTTGTGAAATTCTCAGATTAAAAAATATATTTTTATGTACTAAATAGAATAAAGCTTTTATAGTTCAAATAAAGTGTCATATATTTAGATTTAAAAAAGATCATTATTTAACAAAATTTACTAAACACATATCATACTACTTAGTTCAAAACCAATTATATTTTATGTAAATGAGAATATTTCTTATTATGTCACGATCTCCATACTGCGATTTCATTGGTTGTTTTGCTTCCTTTAAGTACTACGTGATACAAGCCCATTGTATTTCGGAACATTTTATAACTGTACTTTTTTATTTACATAATTGAACCAATGTGCTATGCAGTTGCAAAGTAGACATAAAAACGGTTTATATTTAGATATTTTTTTAGTTTTCAAATAGTATACTGAAATAAAAAAAAACAATTTATAATTATTATTATGTGTGTTATTGAATATATAACTTAAAAAATTTGTACCGTAAGTAAAGGTAATTTTTTAATCATCGTTGCGTACTTGCATATAAGAAATACATTGTGGCGCAAATGAAAGTGGTTCCGGCATGGAGCTACGGATGCAGCGAGATGCTTCTCGTGAAAAACTATTGAAGCCGCCTGAAAGCCTCCAAGTCGAATTCATAAATTCTTCAAGCGTTTAATGGTTTCACTTGGCAAACCTGTTTTTTCATTGGTGTGTGTGGTTGTTACTAGACTAGAGCTGCACATGGACTATTAGCGAGTTCAGATCTTAATGCGAGCCGTGTAAATGCACGTTGATCGGATCTGTTCATAGATGAAGATGGCATAGTTACCGGCAAATAATTCGCCAAGCGTCTGTTTGTGCTTAATATTGAAGTGATCAATGGCTTCACATGGCAAACCTGTTTTTGCATTGGTATTTGACCTGGCAGAATCTCCTGTCTTATCCCTACTTTTGAACCGGGCCACTTTTATTTGCGCCACCCTGTATAAAATACAATGAAATGAACCTCAAAGAAGTTTAAAAATCAAAAGTTCAATGTTTCAATGCAACATAAGCATTGAATTATAACCGTTAAATGTCAATTAATTCTACCACAAGTCAGAAATTTAAAAACTGAATAAGAATTAACTACTTAATATTTTTATACAGACAGTGGAAACTTTAAATCATAGGAAACAAGAAGTTCATGAAGAACTAAAATAGCCTACTTTCCTGTTACTTAAATACTTACTGAAGTTCTAATCGGGAAAAAACTAGGTTTCTAACAGTAAATATCATCAACAGCCGTTTCTACACTAGATTTATACATATTGGGAAAAAAATCGAAACACAGCATCCAGCTAATAATTTAAACTTCTAAAAGCCAAAATCAACTATTTTCCTTAATATTATTTCGCAAATTAATTAAATATTATTTATCGTCTGCTCGCGATTTATTTGTAGTTCGTGGAATAATTAAATATTTATTAATAACAAAAGTAATGAAACTCCAAACTGCATTAAAGAAATGTAAATTAAAACTAAGCATAATTGTATGCAAAAGTATGCCATGCCGCTTGCATGTTCACAATACCTACTCAGTTCGTCCATTGCGATGAAATAAAGCACTCTGATTGGACGGTTTTCAAGTCAAAGAAACTAAGGTTGCCTACTCAATTCTAGAGAACTGGCGACATTCTGTTTCGTCTTAAGCGAAATTAGTCTTGTTTTGGACTCTGGATTATCTCTAAAAGTTTCTGTTGCATTGTGTATTGAATACCTATTTTAAAAGGGGTAATTTAATAGTTATGATTTGATATACAACACTAACTTGTTTCATAAAAATATTTTAACTTAAGAAAATTGAATTTTAAGTAATTAAATTTTTCGTCACATTAAAATAGCTAAATTTCCTTTAAATTAACTAATACATGACTATTCGACCCCTGAAAACGATTTTGTTAGTTTTATATTTTAAAAAACGTGTTAGTATTTCTTCTTAATAATTGAGGGAATTATTTTTAGTTTTAGATTAAAAAATAAACTTCATAAAAAAATGTTAGATACGATTTTTTATTAAAAAATAATCATTTGTAACTAACAGAAATAATAAAAATTAAATTAGAAATCGAATGGAAAAGGAGGATAATTATTTGAAATCGAGTTGGTATTTTTTTTAATTTGACATGGATACCAATTTTTGTACCAGAACAAAATTTCAGGATTTGTCAAATTCAATACAAATTGCCAAAAAAGTGATAAATTGCCAAATTCGGCAATCGGCATCGAAACATTACTTGAGAAATGTCCAATCAGAGTGCTTTATTTCATCGAGATGGACGAACTGAGTAGGTATTGTGAACATGCTTGCCGCTTTCTTGTTAGATAATTAATGAATAATCAAAGAATCAAATTGTGCTACATTTTATGACGTCATTCGAAACTGATTCATGAAAATATTATTTTGCTTCAAATATGTTTAAATAAATAAAGTTTCTCATGCCATTGTTGATTTGGCAACAGTGATTTAAATGACTCAAAATTGAATTTCAATGCTAATTCAATGGGAAATTCGCCGACAGATAGTAGATTTATGTCCGTCCGGAAGTACAGACAGACGGACAAAAAGTATGAAAGTTGGGTATCTGAGGTCACAGCTTTCTAACAAAAAAAGAATTTTTAAGATCCGATGGATAGAACCGATTTTGGAAGGGGGGTACGGACAGACAGACGGACTGACAGACAGACGGACAGACAGACGGAAAGACATACAGACATACGAACAGACAGACAGATGGACATCAACCGCATTTCAATGCCTACAGTGCTTTAAATGACTCAAAATTGAATTTCAATGCTAATTCAATGGGAAATTCGCCGACAGATAGTAGATTTATGTCCGTCTGAACGTACAGACAGACGGACAAAAAGTATGAAAGTTGGGTATCTGAGGTCATAGCTTTCTAAAAAAAAAGAATTTTTAAGATCCGATGGATAGAACCGATTTTGGAAGGGGGGTACGGACGGACAGACAGACAGACGGACATCGACCGCATGTCAATAACTACTTTTTCATTTTTTTTAATTCTTTCGAATTAAAAAAAGAAAAGTAGGCTAAAAAATCAATTCTAGTAGAAATGAAACTGTAACAATCGCACCACTAAATAAAAATTACAAAATCAACTTGCAACTGCCATTTAGAAACATAAAATGAGATCTCTTAATAAAATTCAATGAAAATTCTTTTTCAAACACTAAAAAACCTTAACAAAGCAGAAAAATCATAATTTTCATAGTAGATTTGTTTCGACGATATAACAATGTGGACCTTGCTTATTTTCAATTTTTTTTCTCGTTTCTTGAGTTTCCTCACTCGAAAACCCGAATTAATTTAATACATTTAGTACTTCATTCCCCCTCCCCCCTTCTCGCTGCATTGAGAGGGACTGCATTAACATTTTAATCAAAGGCTTTTGAGTGGCACTGCTCAAATACTTTAATTGTGTCCTTAGAGCAGCATTTCACTAAGTTGCGTTTTGACAAACGTTTAAACGTCGTACAAAGAAAAAGAAAAAAATAACTTTCGTTCTCAACCACATACTCAAGTATAAACAATTTTTTAGAACTCTTTTTAAGGTTAACAGGAAGGCAAAAATTGACCTCAAACCCCATTTTTTGTTTTTTAATGCATAATAGGTTTTGAAATAATACCTTTAAAATGGTACCAATTGGTAGGCAAAGCGACAATTAGAAGTATTTTTAATTATTATTTGAAAATAAGATGTACAAAAAAACTCCCCCCCCCCCCCTAAGTTCAGTTTCTCTTCCGTTTATTACATTTTTAAACATTTAGTTATTCTTTTATTTAAACAAATATTAATTAGATTTATTGTAAACTGTGAGCCGAATCGAAATTATTTAACGGCGATTGTAACTGGAAAACTATTTTTTTTTAATTTTTCAAATTGTGTTTTAAAGTAAGGAAAATTTACTTTTTTACTTTTATCAAAAAGCTGTTTTTCACCATTGATGTACCTTTTCCTCAAAATCTACTTTGAATTTTTTTTATTCTTATACATAGTGTATTTTTGCACAAATCAACATAGGATTTTACAGAAATATAAATAATATATTTTTTAAATATTAAGTTAGGGTTTTTTTTTTGTAATTTTTATAGAAAAATTTTGATAAATCATAAATTAAAAACTAAATGTTTTACAAAAACATATGAAAATTTTTGCAAAAGCTTTTGAATATATATAGTTCAAAATTTTAAATCAATACGATAATTAGTTTCTGAGATAAAGATACATCAAATTGACCATTTCAACATGGGCTTCAATCGAGACTTCCGGTCCCCCATAAGATCGTGGTAAGTACATAACTGCTTGCAATTTTATTACACTGGTTAATTTTATACGCTTTGACTTATGTTGTTGAGTTATAGGATAATCACAACTTGAGTGGATTAGTTGAAAGTCAGATACATCCAAAAGTCAGTCGAAAATTCTTGTGCCCGAGTGTTTAATTTTAAAGAGTAACAAGTATTTCGTTTACCAGATCAGGAGTCGTTCTAATTTTCTAACCGAGATTAAAGTTAATGGGGCAGTGTTTCTTTTTCTCGATATATATAATCGTGTTTTAAGTTTATGATCATGTGAATTTACCAAAAATTAATGACCTGCATGTATAATGAATTGCAGAAGTGCTAAGATGAGTATCATAATCAATAAAGTTACAAATTGAGGTGTGTTAGTGCATTTTTTTTTCTTTTTAAATATTATTATTATTTAAAGACAAACTAATTATCTTTTTTTTCTCAATGGGGCTGCAATATTGGTGGTTAAGCCTTTTGCAGACTCGACATATTCCACAGAACTGAGAGACATTTTTTTGTGGCACCATCTAGGCAACTCTCGCTACCAATTTTGACGCGCAGATTACAATGAATCTGAGCTCTCTGTGGATGTTAAAGTATGCCGAGGTTTAATTTTGCCGACAGAACGCAAGCCAAATGGGCCTCAGGGATCTTTTACATCCACATAATGATATGACATGCGTTGCCCTAGATTTTCCATCCAGAAAATCTGACGACTCAGTCGGGGCTCGAACCCGCAATCTTGGGCTTACGAGATAGACACGTTACACCTCTCAGCCTCTGGGCCGCCTAAAATAATTATCTTAAATGTGGCTAAAATAATTATCTTAATTGTATTACTAACTAAGTTTTATGAATAGCTTTAATAAAATATTTTACCCTTGCATTCTGCTCTGATATTACCATAGTTTTCTTAAAGTAAAGGAAAACCACATCCAATATGTAAAATACCTTACACATTTGCAGTTACTAAATAATTTAAAATATAAAAAAATTAAAGTAGCTCAGATGCAAAAAAATTTGTTTAAAATCTAAAATGGTTTCATTAATTACATTTCATATTCCTATCTTTATCAGAGATCAAAAAATAACTTTGCATGCCAGCTACAAGTAAAAATATATATATATTTTAAAAAATAATCAACAAAATTTCAGTAATCTATAAATAATTTATTTTTTCACGTGACATACACATTATTCGCCAACATGTTCAAGTTCGAAAGTGAGCCAATGCCACAATTACTTTGTACATTACATTACACGATCATAATGATTGTGCCAAAAGGTCAATAAATAAAGATTGCTTTTAGGAACATTTGACATTTCATAATGTTTATCGTAGTCTTTCACACATAGGAATTGTCTTTTTAGCCAAGTGATTGTTTTTTTGGCTGAGCCAGGTTTCAGCACAGTCTCTAAATGTTTGGCCTAATATGCACCGGGATAATAAAAAAAACAGCAATAGCACAATAAATAGTTCATAAAAGTCTTCATATTATACATGTTTTGTAGAGAATATATTTACAAACAGCTACACGTAACACTGGAAATTTAAAGGGTGTTTTTACAAAACTCACATTCTCCAAAGTATAAAGAAGATATAGCGGCCAGATCCGTCATTGGCTGTTGAGTTTTTCATTATTAAAAATCGCCAATGAAAGGGCCGGCCCCTATATCTTAGTTATAATTTGGAGAATATGAGTTTTGCAACTACACCTTTTCATTTCTCTATGACATTGAATCCTTGTATGTGTTTAAAACAAATTATTAGACTTCATGCATTTTCAATAACAAAATTTAAATAAACTTTACTTTTATACCTTAAAACGTTCTTGTATTTTGTTATTTTTAAACAAATAGGTATAACTATAGCACGGTAGAGTAGAAGATACTATTTCTTTTAATAGTTATTTAAACAGATTTAAAATGATTAAATTGTTAAATATTAATTTATTTTATACTATTGACAGTAAGTAAGTACCGTACTAATTTATGCTATTAATTCATTATTTTAAAATAATATTATAAATATTAAAACATAAATACAGGGAGACAATTTTTTTACTGACAAATTTTAAATGCTATCCTCATTTCTAACATAATTGAAAAACATTCTATCAAATAGCTATTTCATTTGTTTTCACTTTTAATGTACTTCGAATCTCTAGTCGTTAATTAGATTGAAGCTTTCAATATAACTTAAAAAAAAAGAAACTAATAAATTTTTGAAATTTTAAATCACAATTATTTTTATTAAAATAGCGTTTTGTTTTTATGAATTTAGTAGGAAAATTGTGCAATTTTTATTAATGTAAATGCTTTTGGTTAAAAATTTATATAATTAATTACATAATACACACTGGTTATGTTTGTCAGAAGAGTGTCATAAGATATAGGAACATTCAGAGTGGATTAGTTAACATTACAAGTCGACACCGTATCACATATATTATATTACAATTAAAAGTTGATTTATTTCACGTTAAAACCATAATATTTTTTTTCTACTTTTTCTAAATAGATAATTTTTCTAAAAATGATTCATTATTTAAAAAATTAAACAAAGAGCATAATGAGTTTGTAACTTAGCACACAAAATATTTTTTAATAAAACTTTTGACAATTAAAATGATTATTATATTAAGATTTTTTTTACATTTATTTCTTTTAACAACCGAATTGCGTCCTCGCACTTTATAAATACAATTTTTTAAAAGTAAAACACAAAACCTACAAAGTACGCATGAATTTATCTAAAATTTTAACATTAATTTCTTTATACTTTTCATGTAAATTCGACACATATTTTGTTTTTATTTTTTTAATTGTAAGAACCTTTCTAAAATAAAGTAGTTTTATTTTGAATTCGAGGCATTGTTTAATAGAAGAAAAATTTTCAATCTGAAATTTTCATGTAACATATTTGCATAGAACTGTTACAACTTCGAATGCAAAGGGAAAAAACAAATATATAAATCTGTTTCTTAAAACTATTTAGTAACTTGTTTCTATGAAAAACAAGAAGTTATATTTTGCCTATGGTAATATCTACTTAAATTATAAGATGGGGTTATAATAAAATGTGCAAATTTAACCTCTTACTGTCATTAATGAACTATTCTGCAATTTTAACTGTTCAAACACAAAACGTTTAACGCTAATTTACAAGTTATAACATTTTAATTATCATTCACTTTTTAAATTAGATCTTTTCTTTCAGATAACAGAATTTTTTTTAAAAAAAAATATTGTAGATTTTACTACATTTTTTAAAGCTATAATGACTCGAAATTTTTATGGGCAATTGAACCAAAAATAAAAGTGGTATGCAAACGTAGTATAAAAATCAACCGATACATTTAATATAATTGTTATGATTTTGAGTCGATTATTTTTCTTTCAAGGATAACTCAATCAGCCACAACAAGTGCTCTCATTGAATGACATTTAAACTAGTAGTTTTGTAAAATGGTTAAAGCTTAAAGAAATAATTTAAGAAGTCATAGCATATAGAAATCGAATTCTTACAAGGAATAATATCTACTTGAATATCACCAGGAAGGGGTAACTATAAAACTCTAACATCTGCCACAAAAAAGTCTACATCACTATCAGTTGAAAGTCTGCAGCATCACTGGGACAAACAAAAAAAAATACTGTCTGTCTACAATTGGTAGGTCCCCGAATTAAATATAAACAATGTATGCAACAAAAGCTAAAATTTCCTCCTGTACATCGCTCTTAAGCGAACGGTTTACCTCACCGGATATATGTATATTACAATGGATTCTGTATTAAAAAAATATCTTCAACTTTGCGCATGATACATGAGAGGATTCATGAAGTAAACAACGTAGATTAGTTTATTGGAACAAATTTCGCCGAAACATGTAAATTTGTTCCAATAAACTATTTGCGCCAATTATCTACTTTGTTTACTTCATGTATCCTCTCAATGGATTCAGTGTTATTATATTGCAACCAATTACTTTTTTAAATAGAGATCAGGAACATTTAAACTGCAGACAGACACTACCTTCAATATTTACCACTAGATGATGGGACTAGGCGACAGCGTGGGAGGACTAGAGTGTCTGTGAAACCTGTCCTCTGGTTTCACGAACAGGTACGCGAAGGGTGACCGCAAAGGGTCATGATGACTCGGTGGCAAGGGCCCTGGTGTAGGGAAATAGGTCGGTGGCCCACAACCGCACAGGCTGTACGGTGGTCCAAAGGCCGCAGCATGTGACTGCGACAGAGATGACAGCAGAGAGCTGGCAGTGCTGTACAGGCTGGTCGGGGGTGGTCCGACCAGGGATCCATCGAGGTGGTCTCGACTGTGCTTCAGTCCGAGATCTGAAGGTCTCATTTTGTCCATAGAGCTGTACAGGTAAGGAGGAAGAGGGCTGAGAGGGAAAGTCCTGGCCGTGACTGCTTTTTCACTCTCCAGATGACCGATGTGGTGGTATCTGGTGGTCAAGGGTTCCATGGATGGTGGTCCATAAGGATGGTGCGTCATCGACATCGGGTGAAGGTATGTGGTCTCTTTCTTGACCAGCGGCTTCGGCTTTCGTCTGGGTCTGTACTTGTAGTCGGGGTGCTCCTTCATGTGCAGTGCTCGTAATCTCTTGGCTTCGTCGATGAAGGGTCGTTTCTCGGTTTCGGACAGGAGCTTCCACTCGGCGCCGAGTCTCTTGGAGATCTCGGAGTTGTGCATCTTGGGGTTCTCCTGGGCTAACTTGCGTCTCTGTCCTCGAGACCAGACCATGAAGGCATTCATGGGCCGCTTGACGTGGTCTCCTCCGGTCGGTTTGCAGGACATCTTTTATCTTGGTGCAGAACTAGGATTGAAGTTGCATTGTTCTTCAAATAAATACTTATCGTAGAGATTTACTTGAATTCGCGATTTTCTTGTGCTTTACTTTCGTAAAAAGAGTCTGGTAACAGTTCTGTAGATAAGTTTGTGATGGGAAAATAACTTGACTAATCTTTCTTACAGCATGTGACCCGGACAAAGACGTATTGTTTTCAAGAAAATGCTATCAAAGAGATGATTACGAAAGCAAATTGTTACTTAGTTCGCGCTTATTATCAGTTCAGGTTGCAGCTGTTGTTTGTCCACGAGTGTCCTTTACAAACGAACAAGATTTGATGACAATACGATAAATTTACTTCACTTTATAAGTTCTCATCTAAAGATTATTAAATATCATTTTCAAATGTCTTTTAAAAGCACAAGTACGTTAATAAGTCATTCAAACGAATTCCTTAAAAAATTCAAAATCAAAAATATGAAGGCTCGTACAAAATATTTCTAGGCAATTCTGTAAACAAGTCCATACTATGTAAATCCCATAAAATATGCAAATCAAGTCTAATTCGATAAAGGACTGCTTCAATTTCAAAGCGTAATAGCGGAGCAAGCGATTCGCACGTGCTTCTCTAGAAGCTCTTCGCTGTCTTTTGACTTTCCCGATTTTCACACGATAGTCTGAGGAGAAGAGGGGGGGGGGCACCATCTTGTCGATCTCCAGCAAAGCCCCCTCATTGGATAAAACCTTCGTCACGCCCCTTCCCATTGGCAGAACCATCTGCTACCCCCCCCCCCCCCCAACAGCCCGCAATTCCCCCTGTATTGTGTGCTTTTCCCCAGCGCTTTTAATCTATCGTTATCTCTTTTATATTTGTCCATCGCAGTTTGACAAAAGCTACGGGTATTACCTTCCCCATTGAGTGTGTAACTATTGCTTGTTTGTTGTCGGTGGCTGCCACGAGAAAAAAAGAAGAAAAACTTTTGTGTTTGGGGGGAGCATGGGAGTTTGGGCGGTAGAATAGAATGGGCGGGGCTGTGGTAATGGCCCTTTGTTTTAAGTTCCCGAGTCGTCGTTTTCGGGCCAATGGGAAGCTCGCAAAAGATTATTGAGGAAGAATGGAACGTTTTTTCGGGGAGTGGAGTTTTGGAAAGTTTGTGGTCTTGTGGTTGGTTGGCTGTTTGATAGTGGAATGTTGGTTGGAGTACTAGAGCTTCTTATCAAACAATCCTCTGTTTTTCAATAATAAATAATATTTTAACTTCGAACGATGTCAACATTCATGTTTAAGAAACCGATGTAGTAAAAGGTTTCCGCTTGAGGCTGACCATCTTATCGGGACATATGACTAGCACCCCAGAGCCCTTGGTCACGAAAGCTGGAATGGGCACGGCAGGCCTTGGCTCACTAGTGGGCTGTTTTGCCAAGGAGTTTAGTTTAGTGTAGTAAAAGGAAAGCTCCCTCTTAGCCACAATTACTATCAAGATAACTTATGATTTTTAAATATTACAAATGATATTTCATCTGGATCTGATTGTTTAAAGTTAAAATTTACAATCCAATTCAAATGGTATAGAAACTTTAACAATTTTTCTGCGATGCTATCCCTTAACAATTATAACCGACTTACCATTGATTATAATTATAAACGGAAAGCTTTGATCTATCTTCCACAAATGTTCCAGCGGAATAGCTGCAGTAAAAAGTTTACCGGTTCTCCCTTCCCCTCCTCTCTGTTCAGATATTACTTGAAAAAAAAATCCTTTGACGTTTAAAAAAAAAAATTGAGAACTATTCAGTCGGGCTCCGACCTATTTATTTATATTTATTAAGCGTGTTAAACGTTAACGTGATGTCGTTTGTTTTAAAAAAAATACTGTTAAATATTTATTGCCGCAAATTATAATAAAAATACTTATTCAGTAACTAAATATCCTCTACATACCCGAAGAAAATCATACTCTCTCTATACAATCACGTTTTTCAAACAATTATATAAGCCTTCCAAATGGCCTAGAAATGGGCAAATATGTATGGTTGTTTTCACAGTTTTTTTTTAATTAAATTTAATTTTAAATAACATATTCGTTTTTAAAAAAATCAAAATTGGGTCTATTTTTGAAGAGAGGATTTTAAAAACATTTTTGAATGAAGAAGTACATTGTGAATAAAAATTCATTTTAAAAAGTTTAAATTTAAGGTAATAGTAAGAACGACTGGTGCATAAAATACGGAAAAAGCCGGGTCTAACGACCGGGGGGTTGGAATGTTATGCCGGCTATTTAGAAAAAATTAACATTTAGCATTTGCTGAGGGTCACATCAGTTTAGTAAAATGTAAATTTTGTAGTGACAAAACTACACATTTTTTGTGAGCTATGTATAAACAAGCTTTGTCAGCATTTGTAGTTAAAAGTCCTTTCAAACATTTGTTTAAATACAAAAAAAAATTGCACTGAAAGACCGAACAAATCTCCTTGAAAGCCTTGCTACGTCATTTTTTATGTAATTAATAAATCAGTTGCTTCGACAACGGGTATTTTTGGAAAGCTTGACCTATCTAGTTTATAATTAAAGAGTTAGTAATAAGAAAAATTGCAAAGTGAAGTTGTTAAAAGGAATTCTACACAAATCTATGTGGAAAAGGCTAAGAGTATATTGCTAATTTTACTAAGTGTCCATCAACAAGTTTATTGCTAATTACTTAAATCTGCGCCAATTAAACTAAATTACCTCTCCCGATTCCAAGCTTTGAGGTCCCGATCCCCCATTCAATATAGAATAGAGATCAGTGTTGTTCGCACGGCTGGATACGTATAAAGGGACGGAATGAGGTGTTAGTTGCGAATAGCGTAAAAATAAATTCTCTTTGTAGTAGGGGGAGTGATTCTATTGTTGAGAGGGGTTGGGGGTGCTGGACCATTGAGGAATTTTTTTAGATACAATAGAATGCATCGCATGTGGTCAGAAAATGATTTAAAACGCTTGAGGGGGAGAGGTTTAAAGTTTTCCATTTTTGTATTCACATCGTATATCTGCAACTTTTAAAAGTAAAAGTATACTGCAGACAAATGTCGTCTAATCCTTTTTTTATCTAGTGCCGAGATTATCTACCTCCTCAATATTTTAGTATAGAAAATACTCGTTATAAAGAAACATTTTCTTATTGTAGGGGAGACCGGGGCTAGTTTTCCAAGTTTTCTTCTTTTTGATTGTATATTTTTTACTTTCATTTATTTTGAAGTAAACAAGGTGTCATTGTCTTTCTCACGTGCTTATCTACAAATTAGCATCACTACTTTTCCAAAAAGTAAATATGCTTCTTGGCATCAAGTGGATAAATTGTCTTTCTCACATGCTTATCTACAAATTAGCATTACTACTTTTCCAAAAAGTAAATATGCTTCTTGGCATCAAGTGGATAAACGCAAGTATGTTGAGCTGGAAAACGTGCCCCGTATGCGGGGTAAATTTTTCCAGCCTGCTAAAAGGTAATGGGGCAAATTTTCCAACTATTTTTAAATAGATTTAATACATTTGAAATTTTTTAATTTTTTTACGCAGATTCATTGTAAACTAAAATAGCTCTAAAGAGTATACCCAGAATATAGGTATTTTTAAGCCAGTTTATTATATACCTAACTATTTTAACCAATTTCATTAAAGGTCACTATTATCTGGATTCCTTTAAACTTACATAAAACTTCCCCTTTTGTGTAACTATACTTTGGTGCTCATTTCTAGAGGTCTTTTAAGTATTTTGAAAGATTACAAAAAATTGATTAGCTAAAGTTTGTTGTGATTGCTCCTTCCTCCCCCTCCCTTTTTTTTTAACAAGCCAAAATTGACTCAAAACTTAAGGTGCAACATGACACATTACTACTTTACAGTGTAATTATTTACGATCTATGGCGAATATTTAAGTTTCTGGATGCTTTTTGGCTACTACATCCATTCCTGATAGTTTTTAGAGTGACATATATTGTATCAGAATAGTACTAGTTCAATCAGCTTTCTTTTTCCTTACTTTGCGGACAAATTTGAATCTAGAGCAAAAAAAATTTATTACGTGCTCATACGATAAAAATAATTTGGTTTTTGGAATATTAAGCTTAATTCACAATGGTTTTAGCACGCTTTTCTACAAGGTATTGTTGGAAATCTTGCCCCGTGAAATTTTTAAAAACATGCCCCGCCGTCATATTTAGACTTTAATAGTACATTGACGAGTAGAATTTTAAATTATTTTGAAAACGAATGTAGTTACGTAGAGAAAAGAGCCACCTTTTAGTATACGCAATGATAAATCTGTAAGTTTAATAAAAGTATACGTTTGATTTAAGTTTGAATGTAAGCATGAAAATTCACTCAACGTTGGAAAAATCACAAAAACACAGCTCTAACGAAAATACTACAACACCAACTGAGCAAAACTTCTTGTGGGGGGACATAAAACGTGTTTCTTCATAAACCAAGCACTCATTTGGCGCCTCCTAACGGCTCATTTCTTGTATAAGGCCTGGTGGAAAACTTACCCCATGAAAACTAGCCCCGGTCTCCCCTATGTTCAACAATGTATCAATAAAATAATACATAATTTATTAACAGTTTGGCATAATACAAAATTAATTATTTCACTTTCCCACCCACAAAACCATAGCAACAGAAGCTTTAGTTTACTGAAAATTTATAGGTGGATTTTTTTTTTTTTTTGGTAGCGAAAAAGTTATTTTTTCAGAAACTCTTTAAAAAATAATGGAACTTTACTTTGCAAATTTATAACAATATTTCAAAAACAAGATAAGTTTCGACAGTTTTTTCGTAATTATATGATTCTTTTAATGTATAATTGTTTACGCACTTTAAAAATCAATTAAAGTCAGGAGATTTTTGCTAAAAAGAAACGGGACATTAAACATCACAACGCGCATGATCGACATTAAATATATAAGCATATATCTACGATACTTTATTAAAACTTTTAAAAATTACACTTACGGACTTACCTCCGACTTTTAAATATCGTATTTTATCATAACTGATAAGGCAAATAAATTAATAAATGCAGAGAAAAGTATACCATGACAAAAAAAGTTATCTTATTTTCCAGAATCCAAGAGGCTTGAGATGCCCTTATCAAGTGTCTTGCTACACGAACCCAATGAACCCCAAGCTAACTTGTTAATTGACTCAAATAAAAAAATTTATATAAAAAATCTACAAAACAAGAGTTAAAAAAAAAGTCTAATTCAAAAAACCTTCAAAATATCTGAAGAAATTTGCGGTTTTATCTGGAGATTACTTGAAGATTTTTGGAGAAAATATGCAGATATACACTTTTCTGCAGATGTTTTTAGAAGAAATTTTTAGCTGGGAAGCCTAATCTACAAATGCTATAATTGAAACACGTTACAAACAACACAAAAACATGGGTTTTGTTCCAAAATATAGATAGTTATTATTATTAACTATATATTAAATACTTTTCAACTGAACTCTTTAAAAACATCTCCGAAATACCTAGTTTTTTCTAGACAATTTAGTTTTGTAACAGACAATTTAGTTGTCCAATCCAGACATTCAAATCTTTGTCCATCACACGTACTTCTTACGAACAACACAAAAAAGGAGGGGAAAAACTTTCAATAGGAAACCTCATCGTGAGGTTGCTTTCTCCTTCAAACACACAACACAAAACACACAGTGACAAATAAAACGTCCATAACAAGAATTGCTGGCGACAAATATTTCACTCTTTTGATCGTGCTCCGTGGGGGGGAGGGGAGGGACCATCGGTCAGCGAACAAAAAAACACCAAAGCGTTGGCGACAGGGGGCCAAATATTGGCTACAGGAACAGATGGGGAAGTAAAACTTTTTTTAAAAGAAGAGTTGTTTCCGTTTCTAACTTTTTTTTCTACAAAGAAATGTTTGATGTTTGAACGTATTGTTGAAAAGTTGGGAATCCTAATACCAATTCCTATCGCACAGTGATTGCCAATTCCTACTGCACTGATAGAAACGAATACAACTTTACCAATCTATTCTAGTTGCTTAAGTATGAGCCCTTTCTTCGTTATTGTCCTGTGCACGGGAGGCAATAGAGTACAAACATGAAAAAATAGATATAATAGAGATAACAAGCTAATTATTGAACACAAGTTATTACTTTCTACAACCAAGTCTTAAACGGAAATTGAACTAAACTTATTTTTAATTAGTTTGTTTAGTTTAGTTTGAATTATCGTCGCACTAGAGCTACACGAGGGCTATTGGCGACGGGCGTCGTATTTTAGAACCACAGTCAAGTGACGAGCCGACACTTGAGTAGGCACCCAACGCAACCGTTAAGGGCGACATCGTACGCAGCGTTACTTATTTTTAATAAAATGGGCTTTCTTCTGTCAGTCGCATTAGCACTTCTTACAAAAAAAATTTCAAGAATGTTTCTAAAAAAGGGTTTTACGTTTGGATTAAGAGTTATCCTTAGAGGCCAAAGTTGCCTTAATCAATAGTAATTTAACATGTTTTGATAAATAAAACTTTTAAAAAAATATTCATAATGTGAAAATATGTTACCTGTCACGCAAAAGATTTTGGTTGATTTAACTTCTTACTAGAGCTACTCGAGGGGGCTGTTGACAAATTTCCTTTTAACTTTAAGCCACGGTCAATTGACGGTGCTGGCACAAAACGCCTACTCGTAGCTACATTTTACGCGGAATTAGGTCATTAGACCAAGACAGACTTAATTTGAACCAGTAACATATACACGACACTATTTGGTGTACGAAAATTTATTTGTTATCCAGCACGATTCGTTTATATGATGGTTCAAACAAGGACAGAACCAAAGAAAGCATCCTCCGGAACACTACGCCTTAACCTATGATGTATAATAATAACTTGAACGCCTTAACCCATAAAAATAAGGAGCCCGGGTGGCCTAGTGGGTTCGATCGCAGCCCATTACGCTAACAGTCTGCGAATTGTACCGGGTGCGGATTCGATTTCCGCCCTGGGTGTGCTTTCTCTCTGTGTGTCAGTAAAAATTCTGTATGTGTCTGTCTTACTTGATGAAGGTTTATAAGTGGGTCTCTGATCAAGTACACAAACCGGAAAATATATGTACCAACCTACCTACTCATAATAATAATTTGAAACTACGTCACATAACACACAAGTAATGTAAAATCGTCGAACAGGGGGGAAATATCACGGTGCTCTTTCACACACATACGTGGGGTTCGTGTACGCTCAAAAGAGGCCTATTCTTCCTATTTTTGTCCTGAATGGATGTTGCACAAGGGATGATGGTCGCCTTTTCGCCTCTTTTTCATCATTTTGATGGTCTTTGATTGTATTTTCTGAATGGTTCTCAGTACTGGAGATTCAGATTGGTCAAAAGGGTGTTTTTATAGACTAGAAAAAGCTTTCTAGCGTTTTCAGTTTTTAAAAAATATTTGTGTGGCTAATTCATGGAATAATACAGCTTAAAATAATCATCTTCGAGTAAGATAGATATCTAATGTTTAACATCGAGCTGGACAATGTTGTAATCGAGCTGGACGGGCAAGATCTTTTGTTCATACATTGAGCTTGCATATGCAATCCTCTGACCGAAAAAAGAGACTAAAATATCGGTATGACCTTTGATGCTGACAGCTTTGTTTTGAATAAATTGTTGCAGAGCTGTTTTAGAGAACTGAGACAGTAGATCGTTTGGATAAAACTCCATCATTCATAAGACCTGAAAGTGTACTATTTCTTTTACACCATATTGTTGAAAGGAGTATAAAGTATCTGCTACAATTCTATG
This sequence comes from Oedothorax gibbosus, assembly GCA_019343175.1. NCBI lineage: Eukaryota > Metazoa > Arthropoda > Arachnida > Araneae > Linyphiidae > Oedothorax > Oedothorax gibbosus. Next base: position 43,628,102 of record CM033270.1, on the reverse strand, counting down.
TACTTAAGAAGTCGGCTGATTGAAAGCAAACTAGGAAAAATGAATCTGAGCGCTCAATATCCCAAAGTCAAAGAATTTCTAACGTAAGCAGAAAATATATTAAAAGAGGAATGAATGCTCGTTTGTTCTCTTTTGATTTTAATATGGAATAATAAGAAAACTTATACGGTCTGTTTTGAACATATTGTAAAAGAAACCGTGATAAAACAGGTCCTAGAAGATGTTTTTATAATGACTTTTAAATTACACTTACCGGACAGAATGACGTGTCGAAAAAGGCGACTAAAATGGGCCTTGGGATGCCTTTATTGATGCAGAAGAATGATCCTGCAGTTTGGGATTTGGATGTGGGAATGACAACCCCACTTCGTAAAAAACAAACTTGCTTAGAACTCTAATGGAGAATCTACACTGATCAAAACAATTAGGGGAGCACTTAGCGTATTTTTGTTAACCCTCTTAGTTTCAACGTTTTATTTTTTATTCTAAAAATCTAAAATTTGTGGAATAGATTCATTATGTATCCAGAATGTTATGGTAAAAAATAAGGGGAAAAATAAATTTTTTTTAACTAAAATGGGGGGGATTGGAATCATAACTTTTGAATAAATTATAACAATAATTTTTTCAAAACTTTATTTGCTAAAAAATTTAAAATCCATTTTCAAGCATCTAAGAATGCAAGCGTGAAGAATTTAGGGTCAATTTATTTCGTAATATTTTTTTGGGAGAGAATTTTATTTTACCATGTTTTTCATATTTTCATTTAATTAAAAGTACTATTATTTAATTCTTCAAAACACATGATTCTTCCATCTAACGATAAATAAGTGCAAGCTCAATTAATGGGGAAAAAATCGCAGGCTGATGATTCCGAATAGAATCATTGAGGGTGAAAGGGTTTAAACCATGAATTCCCCTAATTCTTTTGAGCAGTGTAATTGCTTTACGGAAAAAAAATCCTGGATAACGGAATTTGGATTTGATAATTGGAAACTGAAATGTTTTATCTTTATAAAAAAGTAAAACACTTTTGAAACTACTGCAGCAACTATACCAACACAATATTTGACATATGTGCACGACAGGGAAAGTAGTGATGTAATGGCACTTTTGACAGTGGTTTTGTTGTGGTTTTCTATAGCTGCACTGCCAAGAAACATGTTGAGAGTACTGGATTTGTTGTTAGTAAAGGAATAAAAACCTCAAAATAGATTTCCAAGCAACATCACTAAAACTTTGTAAATTGAGCATCAGAAGAAAAAAATTAACTACTCACTTTTGTGTTATCATGACTTACTAAGCAGAATAATTAAACATAAAAAAAGTGCTTTAAATAAACATAACATAATTCATAACAACATAACATAAAACAGACATAATTCTGATGAATATAAGATAGCCAAAAAAGACGTCATAAAACAAAGAAATTAATTTTGAAGAGGAAAATCCCCAAAATCTGGAATTAACCCATTAACGACGATTGACAAGAAAATGTGCTTTCAGTTTTAAATTTTCTAAATAAACAAAATGTACAGCAAGTGAAGACCATAGTTCTGAACAATGCATGCAGGATAAATTAAGTCATATGAAAAACGGAATAAAAAAAATAAAGTTAACGTTTTTATTCGGAAATAAAAGTTTTAATGATTATTCATAAAGTCGTTGATAATGAGATACCTAGATTTATATTTGTATCGCTTCATTAATCTCATTGCTTGTGGGATTTTTATTGAATAAAACTCCAGTGTTTTTTCCGTGAGTGTTTCAACAAATATGACTTCATTCTGAAGCAGAAGTTTTCATTTTACAGCAATGAATTTCAAATCTCAACTTAAATTAAATTTACGAGGTAAAATTTATAATGAATGATCCCTTCAAATAAAAAATTAACTAAACTAAGTTTATCTTAATAACTCTAAGCTCTATTTTATATTTCTATTATTGGAAGTTAAATCGTTACCTGTTAAATTAACACGTGCATATTAAGGGCGCACTAGTCCGAATGACTACGGGCCTTCATACCAAAGTGCCTCTGTGTTAACCTAAAGGGGGAAACATTTTCTAAGCCAACATTTCTCGGCTGTATTGAATATTTTAACAAACGGGTTTTTTTATATGCTAAATGTAACTGAGTTACAGGTCTCTATAATCTCACTTTTTAAAATTGGTTCGATTATTTTTTAGCCTACTTTTCTTTTTTTAACTCGAAAGAATTTTTAAAAAATGAAAAAGTAGGTATTGACATGCGGTCGATGTCCGTCTGTCCGTCTGACTGTCTGTCTGTCCGTACACCCTTCCAAAATCGGTTCTATACATCTGATCTTAAAAAAAAAATTGTTAGAAAGCTATGAACTCAGAAACACAACTTTCATACTTTTTTCCGCCTGTCTGTACGTCCGGACGGACATAAATTTACTATCTGTCGGCGAATTTCCCATTAAATTAGCATTGGAATTCAATTTTGAGTCATTTAAATCACTGTTGCCAAATCAACAATGGCATGAGAAACTTTATTTATTTAAAAATATTTGAATCAAAATAATTTTTTATGAATCAGTTTGGAATGACGTCATAAAATGTAGCACAATGTGATTCTTTGATTGTTCATTAAGAGGGATTGTCAGTCCCATAGAGCTAATGCATTAGTTTTCTAATCATAACTTCCTCACAAGTATTGCTTTGCCATGTTAGCCCTTTTGTCCCAGGTTTGAGAATGAACATAACATCGAAATGAAATAAATTTTTAAACGAAACTGTTATCTAGTTATTAAATTATATATTTTTGAAGTTTTAAAATGCCACAAATTACAGCAGATGGCGACACTATTTTAAAACTTTATCGATTAATAATTAAATAGCCGGATGTTATTTTCTTTTCAATTTTGTTTTAAATTGATGTTATGATGATTCCCATACCTGTTGAAAATGGGATAACATGGCAAGCCAATTCTTTTGCAAAACTTGTGATTTCAAAACTAATGCATTAGCTCTATGGGACTGACAGTCCCTCTTAATTGTTTACCAAGAAAGCGGCAAGGCATATTTTTTGCATACAATTATGCTTAGTTTTAATTTACATTTCGTATTTTTTAATGCAGTTTGGAGTGGTTTCATTACTTTTGTTATTAATAAATATTTAATTATTCTTCGAACTTCAAATAAATCGAGCAGACGATAAATAATATTAAGTTAATTTTCGAAAGAATATTAAGGAAAATAGTTGATTTTTGCTTTTAGAAGTTTATGTTATGGATGGTGTGTTTAGTGGGTTTTTTCTAATGTGTATAAATCTAGTGTAGAAACGGTTGTTGATGATATTTACTGTTAAGAACCTAGTTGTTTCCCGATTAGAATTTCAGTAAGTATTTAAGTAACAGGAAAGTAGGCTATTTTAGTTCTTTAAGAACTTCTTGTTTAATTTTTCAATAAATAATTTTAAGCAAAATATTAACGCTAAGGCACTTTGATTTGGAGACCCTTTGTCATTCGGGCTCAATTGACATTAGGACTCGTCCTTCAAAATACTAAAGTAAATTAATTTCCTATACATAGCAATTTTCAATTATCCTGTTAAATATTTTTAATGAACCATTAACAACCAATAACTCAAGGATTAACCACAACTGATCTACCTGATACTATTTATATCAACCACTTCTAAGCCCGAAAATATACTATACCCCTACCCCATTCAAAGCAACAATCAGATTAATACTCAGAACACATGTATCTAGGAATAAAGAATTTAATCAAAGCTCACATAAGATCGCTTGCTAAACATCCTTGTCCTCTTCAGAAGGGGTCGGAAGGAATTCTCGTAAACATCCAATTATTGTGAAACCTAATCACAAACTTCCAGGTTGTGAAACCACTTCGACCAACCGAGTAATGGATGAGAGATTTCGGGTCTTTTTTTTAGAGCAGTTCATCTTCTTTTATGCTCTTTTTCATCTAAATTGCCACTTAATAGGTTTGTGCTTAGTTGTGCCATTTAATGTGGAGCTCGGACGGTAAGGTGTTTGCCTTGCATACGAAAGGTCCCAGGTATTGCTAAAATAACTGCTGACCTATAATCCATTTTGAAAGCAATTGAGTTTAGTTTAGTTTGAATTATCATCGCACTGGAGCTACACGAGGGCTATTGGCGACGGGCGTCGTATTTTAGAACCACTGAAAGCAATTGAGATGAAATCTTTTTTTACAGCAATGCTGAAGTTTCTTTTATAAAAGTTTCTTTTTTAATTCTTAATAAGACACTTTTTATCAGAACAAATTATTCCTACTTATCTTACTATATCACATTTCGATTTTATCATGTCTCGGTTTTTAGCTTCCACACTACGTTTATAACGTAGAAAGTGGAAGGTATTATAATCGTTCAGTCCATCTGTCTGTTTGTTCATCTGTCCGTCACCCACTTTCATAGCCCAAACTACAAATGCTACGGACAAGTGTGATACGTCAAAAAATTCAGCGCATCGAAATTAGAATACATTGAAAATTTCAGAAAAGAATTCGAATTCGAAGTTCTTCAATTATTTTAAAAAACTACAAAATTTAATGCTCATTTAAAAAGCATAGGAAGCCACTTTTATTAGAATTAAATCACAATTGCCATTCGCTACAATCCCTCGAGAAACTTTAATTATCTTAGACAATAAATTAAAATAAATTTATTTTTGCGACATCGATCAGTTTGAAATGACGTCAAATATATTACACTACGAGATTCTTTGTACGTTGATATGAAATGTTTTAATTCTATTTAAAAGCGAGGAATATTACATATTTATTCTTTGAAATATAAATTAATTTTTGCAAACGATAAGTAATAATTATTGAATTTTTGAAATAAAATAAATGAAACTAGCCAAATTTAGCATGTAAATGTTTAATATAGAATAATAATGCTGTTTTTGTCGCCTTTTTAGCTGTTAAAGACAACTGTTGTGTGGAAGCGGGTTAAGTGACAGATTCTGTTACAAACCTACTTTTTTCTTTTCTTAATTATTATTTGTGATCTTTTGTAGCATAAAATTTGCCATGAAACGAACTCCAATGGCTGCTCTTTTCAGTTTACGAAACAAAAAAATGCATAGCGCACTTTTAATAATTTTGTATAAGAAAAATAATGCATTATTATGTATATACTGTCATTGTGTGTAAAATTTTAAACAGATAGACCTAAAAAAACAATCCCACTTTTTCATATCCCCAAGAAATGGTTTCTTGGGGATCTGAAAAAGTGGGATGTTTTTTTAGGCCGCTATGCATGGCGAGCAATTATGAAGATATTTAGAGAATGCACCCAAAGTTCGGTAGATGTCCAAGCAGCACGTAGTTGAGAGGAAAGTTTTTAAAAAAATAGTGTCACTGTTCCATTTTTGCATCCAAATAGAAAATTTATGGCATTTCCAAGAAATTTATTGGCTTTATGGGGAATTGTTACTAAATTTTTAGGGAAAGTTACTGATTTAGGAACATTACTGGTAAACCCAGGCCCGAACTCGGGTTGAACAGCTCAGATGCCAAACAATTAGTACATCAGTAACGTTCCTGAATATTTCTTACTGTGTTTATTGAAGGAAACCATTGCAAATGCCCACACTGTTCATTTATGCACATCCCTGTCACTCAGCACCACTCCAACGGAAGGGAAAGTTATGGGGAGTTAAATTATTAGTTAAATTAATAGATAGTTAATTAATATATAGTTTAATTAATAAATCAGTAACGTCCCTGACTATATAGGTTGTTACATGTATTTCTGGCTTGTGTGCTTGATCAGAGACCCGGTTATAAACCTTTGTCAAGTAAAACAAACACAGACAGAATTAATTTTTTACTGACACAGAGAGAAAAAGTACACCCAGGGCGAAGGAGGCGGGAATCGAACCCGCACACGTTACAGTGCGAGACTGTTAGCGTAATGGGCTACGATCAAACACACTAGGCCACCGGACCCCACGAACCTGAATATTTTTTATAGTGTTCCTTGAAGGAAACTATTGCAAATGTACAAATTGTTCTTTGATGTACATCCCTGTCACTCAGCACCACTCCAACGGAAGGGAAAGTTATGATCCGTGGAGAGGCAACACTTCATCAAAATCCGGGTCCATGGAGTGGTATGTGGTTAATAATGGCACCATAGAAGGGATTTTTGTTCTCCATTGTTGCCGCGAACCAAGGCGAGCTTTAATTTTGGAATCTCGCTCGCATTTGAGATGAGATTCCATTCTGTGGGTTCATTTTTCAATGCTATTGTGCATCTTAAAAATCTTTTTATGCTCGGTGAAGTTGTTGAAAGATGTTTAAGGAGTAAAATTGTTGTGTGTGGGAGTTTTGTTGGTTCTAAAGGGTTAGATGCAAGAACATAATTTAATTATGTTGGTTTCAAAGTGTTTTCAATTTCTTTAGGTTTTTTTCTTCTTTTCTCAGTATTTAAATACTGGTACGCATAAGTTTCTTCTATAAATATTCGTTTACATTTTATTAAAAATGTTTATTTTGAATATTACACTGCCACATTTATAAATATTTAAATGCTTTTACACATAATATCTTGATATACTTTTCTACATTTTAATAAAAAGTTGCTTATTACTTATTTTAATGATACCACTATGCATAACATTCAAACCATGTAAATTATAAATATGATTTTTTTTACATTTCGGGCAAATTATACATATTATTATTTTATTATTTAACCACAAAGCTATTACTACTAACTCCAAATAAAAAATCACAGGTTTTTCTCCAAAGATGTAGTTACAACCCCATTGAAAATAGCTAGCTTTTGTTGCTTTAGATAAAAGACGACCCCGTTTTAGACCATCTTTCTTGAAGCCAGTACTGTCCATGAACTCTCCTAGATTGAAGAAGCCAACCTGCTTCAAATGCATTTTTAAAAAGACTGTAATATAAAGCCAAGATTGGAATTTACCCTCTTCGTTCACATGTACAAACTTAGAAAAAGTGTTTCGGAAACACTTCAGACCTACTAAACCGCCTTGTCGGTAAAAGTCAGTCAATTTCACCAGGGCAGGTCTCAATTTACAAGTATTTTTAAACATTTTATCCTGGAACCAAAAATATTCTGGATACCGCCTGAAAAGTTTACAAGCCTCATTTTTGCACTGTCCACGTCTCAGAAAGGAGTACAAAAGCCGAAGAAATTCATATTCTCTCGGTGACACCCCGATCAAGGAATAATACAACAACACTTCGTTCTCTTGCATGCAAACACTTCTCGACAAAACCTCTCTATATTCAGAATAACAACGGTCGAGATACGAAAGTCCAGACGCGGTGTGCTTAGACGACGAATCTACCATCTTTTTAACAGACTGATTTTGATATTTGCTTCTCGAAGGCGAATTCGAGTCCAGACATACTATTTAACACTTAGAATTGTTACCCAAGACTACCACTAGGGTTAAACCTTTAACTATCTAAACTTTAAAAACCAAATATGTGCATTAAGGGTCTTTTCAGATATTATCAACATAACTTTTATTAAGAAATGGGTGGTTAAACGTTGAAACTCCAATGTTTTAAAATGTATTTACAACTCCTGATGTTCCATAAGACCCGTTAAGTCCCAAATTTTAGAAGCTCCTAAATTTCAGTTTCTTTATGCAAACCGTTGTGGACCTCCAAAATTTTAGCAAATTTTAAAAAGTTTAAGACCTCAGAGAAAAAGCCCTGTGAGTTATGGTTTTAGCTTGACTTTGACTTAGACATTGACCAGCTAACATAATTGATCTGATTGATTTTATAAGCAGATAGAATATTAGAAAAATATGATGCATTGGCTATAACTGGCGCCATTATTACGGATGTTCATTCCATAAAGGGGTCCAAAAGTTCTGGTGGATTTTTTTCCTATAAGTAAGGCCTTTGTATTTTTTAAATGAATCTCCTAAGAATTTTTTTTTTTAAATGTATTTTCAAATGTAAGCCATCCATCCAGAAAGAGATATACAGATGATCGAAATATTTCTGACCTAAAACTGTGGAGCATTTCCGAGCTTCTACGCCAGAAGTGGCATTCGAACGCAAAGACAAGGCACTTATGGTAAACACTTTTATCAAGTATCACAATTATCTAGGTTATATGATCCAGTTTATCACATAACATTTGAAAAGACCATACATTTTGCAACATCTTGGGAATTTTTAGAACTAAGTTGATAATGAAGATTTTGCACACAAGAAATAGCAATCAAAATACTTATGGTACACTTCTTCCTCATAAAAAAACTGTCACAAATCCCCATCATTCAATCGACTTGCCCCTATTGTAAATTTATCATAACATGTATTTTAAATTTTTTCTTTATAAGAAGCAAATTAAAGCAGCCCATAGACAGGGATTCAAAACTTTTTCTTAAAAGAGTTTAATGTTAAAATACAGAAAATAAACAACCTATTTCAGGGAAAATCGTGCTTTATTAATTGTATGTCAATTTAATCAGATTAAAAGCTCCCCTTCTGAGAATATAACTTTTTTCAGTACATTTAATACTCAAACCATCAATTCCATTTCTTGTTGTTGCTCACATGTTAACAAATCGTTGGATTATTTCTGGACAGATAAAAAGATTTTAAGTGTGTTTAAATTTGACCCAGACATTTTAAACCATATTGGTTTCGCTCACAAACAAATAAATCTGAAAAAGTATATCTCAGAAAAGTGGCAATTTTTATTGATTAAAATAGGTGAATGAGACTGTTTCACGTCTTGAGTAGCAACCGTTCCTCAGAAATGAATAAGTCTTAATTGGTAATTTGTGACCACGGGATGTCTATTCAATGTAGTGGACGTAGCTTTCCATGTCGCACCACCAATCACCAACACCTGCAGTAAAATCGAGAAGGTACAGAAATGAAAGCTAAAATGAACTATGGCACGTGAAACACCTACAACAATCCAACAGAGTAGGGTTAGGATTAGTTTGAACTATCGTCGCACTAAAGTTACACGAGTGCTATTGGCGACGGGCATTATAATTTATAACCACCAGTCAAGTGATGAGCCGACACTTGAGTAGACACCCCAAGCAAATTAAATTTTTTTAAGGGCGATATCGTACGCAGCATCGGGACTTTGGAGGATATTTAACGTGCACTCCCTCTACAAGGGGTATTATTCATTGGGTATTTTTTGGTCTGCAAGGGTCGTTTATAGGCCAGTAGTTGTTTTGGCAATACAAGAGTCCAAACCTGGCACCTTCCGCATGCAATATGAACTCCTTTAACGATTGGGCTCCCCAGCCCTAATCCTACAAGAGAGAAATGTAGGTTGGTACTTGTAATTTTCCGGCTTGTGTGCTTGATCAGAGACCCGCTTATAAACCTTCGTCAAGTAAGACAGACAGAATTTTTACTGACACAGAGAGAGAAAGTACACCCAGGGCAAAGGCGGGAACCGAACCCGGTACAGTCCGCAGACTGTTGGCGTAAATTGGGCTGCGATCTAAACCACTAGGCCATCCGGGCCTCACAAGAAAAATGTCGACTGTCGAGTGCTCAAAAAGTGGGATCCACGTTCCATCCCTCGTTCCAAAGAAAAATCCATTGACCACACTTTTGTCGCTGCCAAAACTGCACAAAGGACCCTTCAGGCCAAAAGAGAAGAGAACACAACGTTCGATGGAACGAAGAAAAGGACAAAAAATGGCGCTTGTGTGTCCGCCATTGTTGCGGAACTTTTTTTTACTGTCCCTTCCTGTCCTCCTTTCGTAAGAATATTCCGAATTGAATGGGCAGATACAGACCTAAGAATGACTGTCGAGTCAATAGGTAGAAAATAAACATTCGGACCTTGTAAATTTATGCGAAGAAATAGGGGATCTTTTTTTGTTTGGTGTTCGCCCGCTGTCTTTGGATTTGTTTATTTCTCGGAAACGCTGGACGTTGTCCAAAAGATGACCTTTTGTAGAAGAGTTTTATTGTTTGTTCAGAAAGGCTGATGTTCTGTAGCACAAAGGGCACGGATAATGTCATTCGAACGTTTTACAGCAATATTTCGAAAATTTTAGTTACATGCTTTTTACTTCAAAATATACTTCTATTAAAATGTAAAGCACTGCTTTTATTGGTATGCTGCATAAATAACTTTACTGCCTTTTGAAAATAAAATTTTATGTACATATAGGCTTGTTACACATGTTTAGAAATCTAAAAAATGTAAACGTAAGGTTGCAATATAAAACTAAATGTTAAGACTAAGCGTAATAATACTACAGTGAGCATGATTAATGGAAGAAGAAGGGATAACAATAGATAAAAATGAAATTTTTGCGTCAACAAAAACAGGTGAATAAATGTAAGACTAACAAAATATAAATATATTTTTTTCTTTACTTACAATTTAGAAATAATTATACTCTATGTCATTTTTTTGTTCTGTTTAATATTTAGTTTTTCTTTAAAACTGGAACATTTTCCAAACTATAGAAATTAGAAACTAAAACAAATAAACTACAACTGACATAAAATTTTTGAAAAAGAATAAAAAAAGGTGCAAATGGTAAATAGAAATTGGTCTCGAATGAGTCAGTTATATCTCCTTCGTAAGAATCAAATAATAAGATTATAAAATATAATTTTAAAAAAACATATTGTCGAATTGCTAAATTAACACAAAGAGGTCAAATATATTATTTACAAGAACTAACTTAACTACTAGCTACTTCGAACAAGAACTTACTATTTTGCTTACAAGCGACGAGCACTATGTTAGATTCAATATCAAAATTCTTAGAATGTCTTTTTTCATTTTCATTGTTGAAATGTTAAACAAAAATAAGTATGTTTCGACCTTTTTCTGTATTTGGTTTTAGCATGCTGTAAACTACAAAAGAAACATTCTTTCAGAAGTTTTTATGCTTATCTTGTCCAGTGTAAGCTTACGAAAGGCAAATGTTTCTGTAAAACCCGTTTCTCTTTTGTAACACACACTATACAGAAAAGCTAACACAAAGAGGTAAAAAATGATCTCTGCTCACACACAACGCGCAATTTACACTAATACGCGCAATGTGTACGCAATATGCGCGCAATTAAATGCAATATTGACATCTGGATATGATGCCTTTGAACACTTTTTAATTGCAAAAATGGAAATGAGCGCAATTTTTTTTTAGCCCGAATTCGTTTCAGAAAAACTGAAAACTGCAAATATATAAAAAAAACGTCTGAATTTTTTTTTAATGCTTGCCCAATGCAAGCTTACGAATAGTAAAAGCTTTTGTAAAATCCGTTCCTCTTTTGTGACACACACTATGCAGAGTAGCTAACACAGAAAAGGTTTTAAAAAAAATTATCTATGCTCATACCTGATGAACGATATGTTAGATTTCATATCGGTAGCTTATAATGCCTTTTTCACTTTTCAATTACAAAAATAGAACTAAATACAAGTTTTTTTGTTGTCATAATTGGTTTCAGTAAACTGAAAACTACAAATGTAAAAAAAAGTCCTTCTGAAAATCTTTTTAAAGCTTGTCCAAAGCAAGCTTACGAATGGCAAAAGGTTCTGTAAAACCCGTTTCTCTTTTGTAACACACACTATACAGAAAAGCTAACACAAAAGAGTGACAAATGATCTCTGGTCACACACAACGCGCAATATGTTGGATGCAATATCGACATGTGGATTTGATGCTTTTTTGCACTTAATTAAAAAAATGGAATTGAGAGCAAGTTTTTTTAGCCCGAATTTGTTTAACAAAACTGTAAACTGCAAATATAAAAAAACCCGTCTGAAAACTGATTAAATGTTTTCCCAATGCAAGCTTACAAATAGTAAAAGCTTCTGTAAAAAAATACAATGCAATAAATGAAACAAAAAAAACTACAACAAACACTCTGCTCATACTACTTCGTCAGGGGGACAGAGTATGAACAGAGGGGGTGTTTCTGTTTGCGGTAAATCATAAGATCAAATACCACAACTGTCCTCAACGTTCAGGTCAAATTACGTTGACGGTTAATGAAACTACAGGATATCTCGAACTATCAGGAATACTAGGCAAGACGCCTTATAAAAGTAGGGGTAACTAGGGACATTTGACCCATAAGGATACATGACCCAATGCCTTTTCCTCAGCATTGGAAAAGTTTTATGAGTTGGAAGTGGCATCACTTTTTTCCTTCCAATCAGCTGATAACATGGTGAAAACAACCAGCTGAATCTTTGCATACGTGTTTAGCTATACGAAGAAATACGTTTTTATGCACTGAAAGTAAATTTTTGGTGCCGTAAGATTTTTCGGTCTACTTTTTTTGGTTTAAAAGAAAGATTTTGTCAATTAGTTACTTGTTTTGTTCATGCTATTAGATACAATTACATGCATAATAGTGCTAATGTAATTATTCGCAAATGTCTTTGTTTTGGGGTTAATAAAAAAAGTGCAACTAGGTATACTTGACCCAAACCGATTAGGGATACGTGACCCAAGGAAACAACACAAAAGTAGACCAAGTAATTTTTTTTAAAAAAATCAACGGGAGTCCCAAAAGTAAATGACTGGGTTCTTAACGGAATACAAGGTTTGTTTGAAAAGTACAAGGGAATTTTTTTTAACGAACTTACAATTCAGTATGCAGAAAGAATCGATGGAAAATGTTTTAAATGGCTTGAAATGGATAATACATACCAAGTTGATATCGATAAAATATAATCAATTCTTCAACCACCTGTGTTTTCTTTGAAAAATAAAAGAATCCCCAGTTTTTGTATTTAGACAAGATTTTACGTTTAAATTTGATAAGTTCGTTAATATAAGCATAATTATTGTGATAAAAATAAGAAGTAATAATTTTGTCTTAAAAAACTAAAAAATCTATTTAAACTTTATAATAGGATGTTAGTTTTGATATTAGGTAAAAAGTATTTTGATAAGTCTTACTACCAAATTTTTGGGTTGGGTCACGTATCCCTAATGGGTGGGTCATGTATCTCTATGCATTGGGATACATGACCCCAAAACTAAAGCTTTAAATAATTTATATTTTACTAATATTGCAGTTAATACTTCAGAAAAATACTAATATATATTGTGTGATACTTATTAAAGTATAAATTGACTGCATTTGCACATCCATAAATAGTGTTTTTTTTTAGTTACAAGCCAAAAACTACAAGTTGGGTCATGTGTACTTGGTTCCCCCATCCATTGCATTTGACTATTTTGATGGAAAACTGTTTAGAATAGCTTTGAAATGTGAAAAAGCAATTTTAAGATCAGTATCATTATTACAAATGCTACTTATTCTATTATGTTGTGTAAAAAAGATGTTGTTGAAAATTTTTGAATTAAGATTGCTGAAAAATTGAGTAAGACACTTTACTGAAAACTGGAAATCCCTTCGTTTTATCAATAAAATTTTCCTTCATTAATCAAACTTTTTTTAATGCTTGCCCAATGCAAGCTTACGAATAGTAAAAGCTTTTGTAAAACCCGTTCCTCTTTTGTTACACACACTATACAGAGAAGCTACCGCAGAAAAAGGTTTTTAAAAATAATCTATACTCATACGTGATGAGCGATATGTTAGACTCCATATCGGAGATTTTAATGCCTTTTTCAATTTTCAATTGCAACAATAGAACTGAATACGTGTGAGTTGGTGTTTTTTTTTTCAAAATTGTTTGAAAACTACAAATGTAAAAAAAAAGGTCCTTCTAAAAATCTTTTACATGCTTGCCCGATGCAACTTACGAATTTCAAAAGTTTCTGTAAGACCCGTTTCTCTTTTGTAAAACTTACTATACAGAAAAGCTAACACAAAGGGGTAAAGAATGATCTCTGTTCACACACGACGAGAATATGTTACAAGCAATATCGACATATGGTAATGACACCTTTTTCACTTTTTAATTGAAAAATACAAGTGAGAAGTTTTTTTAGCCCTAATTGTCTTCAGCAAAACTGAAAACTACAAAAGTATAAAACAAATCCTTCTGAAAAACTTTTTAATGCTTACAAAATGCAAGTTTACGAATGACAAAAGTTTCTGTAAAACCCGTTTCTTTTTCGTAACACACACTATACAGAGAAACGAACACTAAGGAAAAATGCTCGTGTTCACACATGACGAGCAATATGTTAAAAACAAATTGATATAGTAATGTGGACATTTTTAACTGTTCAATTGCCAAAATGGAGGTGTTTTTTTGTTGTTGTCATAATTGGTTTCAGCAATGAAAACTACAAATGTAAAAAAAAAGCCTCCTGAAATGATGGACCTTTATATAATATAACTTTTTTTCATTGCTGCAAACGGAAAGGTGATTCGGCTTTTTGTAATTGATTTCAGCAAACTGAAAAGATTTAAAGAAAATACCTTCTGAATAACCTTTTTTGTCCAGCGCAAGCTTAAAAATAGCGAAAGTTTCCGCAAAACTCGTTTCTACACTTTACACAAAGGAACTAAGGTTTTAAAATTCTCTTTGCGTTACGAAAAATAATAAACCGAGTTGAAACAACAACTAATCTATCATTTTTCAACATTGCATTATGAAAGGAGTTTATATCATGAAAAAAATTGGTTACAGAAACTTGTCTATGGACCCATGCAGTTTTGTTCTCAATTTCCCCAATTACCTAACCCAAAAAATCACACGACAGAAATTCATGTCGATAAAAAAAATTCTATTTTATTTCTACTTTAAAAATCCTCTCCCTTTTATATCATTCCAAAATGCTCTTTCAAAACCCCCAAATCTTTTTTAATATTTTTTTAATCTCAGAATAAGGCAGGCGTAAGGGAATAAATAATCATGAAAAAAGATCCCCACCCCTATTTAAACTAATAGATGGTCGAACAAAGGAATATCTCACTCGAATTAGGGGGGCTGTAAGTCCTGGAAATTTTCTTACGCTTCTTTGAGTTGCTTTAAATTAAAAAGCCGTTAAAGTGAATAACTGGAGATAGAAGAGTGTGGAAGCGCCATCTTTCGGCAGTGAATCGAACTTGAAATTTCAAAGATCTTTCTATAAATAATGAATCTAAGAGAAGGAAGGGTTTATGGTTTTGAGTTGGACATAAACTCATTTGTAACACCAAAGAACTAATTTTTTTAATAGTCCTTTTTTAAATTTATCATATATTTTTATTCCCATTATAAAGTAAAGACAAACAAATCTATATGTGTACACAGAAATAAATGTTAAACTGTAAAAAAAATCTTTTATTTTTTAGATGCCATTGACGAATTGTTCATATGGTCATATAGTACAGAATATTTTTTTTTCCTTGCACTCATAAATTTAAATAAGTGTAATAAAAAGTATATTCTAATTTTCAATAATCCATTCTAATCCTTATTTTTTTCATAAAAATCTATTGATTTATTTATTTATAGATATTCCTTGCAGCAAGTCATTTTATAGATATATCATTGTAAATATTCTACTCCTTTCAATACACACATGAAGAATTAACCACTGACTAATAAGTTTTAGATGCAAAATTATATTTATTTGAAATATATTCTAATACTTCAATATAATTTCCATAAAATCCTAAAATTTCCTTAACCATCAAGCTTAGAAAAACATGCGTATCACATTTTATCTACTCTATTTCTTTAACTGTTTGATGTACGTTGAAAATACTTATTAATTTTATTATTAAAATAAGTTTCCTAAAAAAAGCGATTGAATATCAAACACTACAGTATTTTGAACTTTGTCTTTAAGGTGTAAAATACAGTTATAAACTTTTAGATAAATAAAAGTATCATTGCTTCAGTGGTTTTTAATGTTTCAAATAGATTTTCATAATGTGATACTTCAAGTTTGACCAAAAACTCTTTCGTGAAAGCCATCGTTACATTTTTCTTTTCACTGATTCAAAATTATTATCATACAACTTTTAATCTCACTCCATTTCAGAAAGACGAAGGACAAATTGAACGAAAAATTAACTTTGCCCAAATGTATTTTTAGCAGCTGTTCTAACACTATATTCCATTTTCTGCAAAACTCGATGAAGCCTGTTATGATTTTAAACTCGTAAATGGGAAGCAATTGTTTTAATATGTATTTTTTAGTCTAAATCGCCCTAATTTACACACTGTGAACTGGGTATTCACAGGTGTTCACTTAATATCCTTTTCAGGGTCCTCGTCGAATAGCGAGCAGTTAGGGACATTCTAAAAGATAGCCGAACAGCAATTCATCGTCTGTTAAAAGTCTGAAGTTTAGGTTTTTTTAGTGTGGAAACGCCGCGGAGCACATTAAGATAGCAATACATGACGTACCGCCGTTTTCTACAGCTCGCTATCTCTTCTCTCTTTTCGCTGGTGTTTGGTGATAAAATAGAGTCTCTCCCTCCTGTTATTTGCTCTGTAAAAACCAAAACACCCATTTCGCTCGGTGAGTTTGATTGAACAGCTTCCGTTTCGTCACTTCCGGCCTTTATCAGCGGCTGCTTTTTGACAAGAGGTGGCGCTGGCTAATGACTGATGCGTGCCATTGCCAAAACCGACAATTAAAAATACTGGCGGATTGAAAAATCCATAGAGTAAGGAAGAAGATGGAGATGCTGACAGGCAAAAACCAAAACAAAAACCGGTTTGCCTAGTGAAGCCATCGATCGCTTTGTAGTAAGCCCAATCAAAAACTATCGACGAACTGTTTGGCACTTTTCTACAGTGGAGTTGATATAGTCTTGCTACATCAACTTGGCGATTATCGACTCTCAAATAAAAACTAAAATTAGAGCGCATTTATCTTAACTGTAAAGGAAACTGCAGCCATCTGGTAAAATTCTGATCTCGTGCTACAGCCTACAAATGTTCAAATAGTCATTTTTTGATATTTAACTAACGCCTTTTAAGGAATAAAAAGTGATGCGTTTCAGCATGAGCTAATTTTGAGTTAGAAGTTTATTTGGGCTTACTAGGGTTGCTTGGCGACTTTTTGACGGCTTCACTTTGTTTATCGCCAAGCGTCTCCACCTTCTTCTTTACTCTATGGAAAAATCATTGTCGGGGGCCGAGGAGGGAAGGTCTATTGTGCGACAGGCTTTTCGGGTTATTTTTCTTAATGGATCCATGCCCCCCAAATTACCTCAATTACCAGAAAGAGAGGCACGGGTAGAGTTACCCTTCTTCCCTTTAACGATGAAAATGATACCTAGTTCTAATCGATGTTTTAACTCACTTAGGCAGTGTGTTTTAGTTGTGGAACGTAAAAAAAGTATGGGAGTAAATGCAGAGAAATTTGGGAGTTTGGTGATAATAGGGTTGAAAAATGGCTGTTATACCGAAAAATCACTTAAATAATCGAAAAGAGATTTTCTGCCTTCGATCCAAAAGAAAAGTTTTGAAAGTCTACTTTGTGTTCAATAATGGTTTGTAACTATACGCTACATTTCATTTTATTTGATTCTTTAATATAATATGACGAAAGTAACGATCGGTGGTTCTTCGGTCATATAAATGAATTTTCGGTAATTGTTTGAATCATTTATGATAGGTGCTTTTATGCGTGATTTTTTATTATCTATTAAAGAATCTTTCTGGACT
Source organism: Oedothorax gibbosus (assembly GCA_019343175.1). Lineage (NCBI taxonomy): Eukaryota > Metazoa > Arthropoda > Arachnida > Araneae > Linyphiidae > Oedothorax > Oedothorax gibbosus. The sequence goes on along the minus strand of CM033270.1, from coordinate 43,610,548 downwards.
TACATTCGGTTAAAAGTTAAAAGCGTCCCAAGTTTGCTGGGCGGTCTTTCCATTTCTACAACTATAGGCTGTACAAGATGCCAATACAAACGATTGACAAGCAAAAGTGCATTGTAAAAAAGTATGCTAATTTTATAGAATAAAACCGTATATTACAGAACACAATGTTTTTTTCTTTAATCAGGTTTTTTTCTGTAAAATAATGCTATTTAAATTTTTTTTTTTAAATCCATTTGTTACCGCATTAAGGAGGACTAGACTGCAACCGAAAAAATCATGTTAACTGTTGACGTGCTAAAATTGATATGTTAGAAGAGCATTTTACTGAAAATCTGAAGGTCCGTCGTTTGATCCCGGGTTTGGTAGTTTATTATTCCTCTGTAGTATTGTGGTCAGTATCCTTATCACTGGGATGACCGGGGGTTCGAGTTTCCGCCGAGGAGGGTAAAATTTCGCTTTTTATTCTTTACAATTGGTCTGTTAAAAAAACAATTTTTGCAGTAAAAAAATACAAATTGTTCGTATATAATAAACTGGTTATCTCTGTAAATTATACGATATTTTTCTACTAAACCAGCTGACAGGGTTTTTTTTCTGTAAGATTAAAAGATTTTTTTCCTCTGTAGTGATGTGGCTAGTTCAACCATTACCACCAGTTAACTTCCAAAACGATCTAATTATATTGGCCAGCTACTTGACTCATATTCGAAACCTATTTGGCAGCTCCCCGTAACCACCACTCCACGGCAATATATTTTCTGAGCTAGTCTTTTATTTCAATGGGGATGTTTCAGGTCTTGAATGCTGAGTGAAAGAAATGCCTTCTCGAACTTCATTTGATGAATCAATGCTAAATGGTAACAGAGCACCCATCGATCAAAAGAAGACCAAAAATGGGAGCTAAAAGGAAATTCGTCATCTGAAGCAAGCCAATTGAATTATTCCCTGTAAAATTTAACAGTTAAAATTCTATCAACGCCTGTTTTCTAACCAAATTTATGTATTCCATTTTCTGGTTATCTCCAACACAATCGGACAAGAATATCAGTCCCCTTCTAAGTCTACAAAGATCACATATTTTAGAATGAAAAAAGATCATTGAAAGTCCGAGAATTCAAAGAGGTCTATTTCAAAATAACCACAAGAAAAGAACCGGGTGCGTTTGTTTGGCAAGCGAACCTCCATTTTTTTGCATGATGAAAACCTTCTACAATCTTTCACTCCCGGGAGGGGGTACAAAACCTGAGCCTGCATACAATACCCCTCACCACCCCCAAAAGTATTGAAAATGTACACAAGGCACATTCAAAGCACAGTATTTTGCAAAATCGTACACTTCCCTAACGGCCACCTCCATCTTAGATTCCGTTACAGTGACAGTGAACGACTGTTCGCGGTAAAAAAAAAACGAGAGTGTTCGAAAATGGAATAAAAAATGAAGGTCTTTTTGACATTCTTCTTTGTTATGTCGTGGTTTTGACAACCCACAAAGAGGGTAAAAATTATCCATTTTCGACTTTGCAGATAGGGTTGTGGGTAAATGGTGGTTTTATATGCGAAATATTCTAAGCGTGGCGTTTTGCTTCAAGTGCGTTTTGAGGGAAACGGCTGTTTTTAATGTTATCGGAGTTGGAAACGTGTTTGCAAAAATGTTGCTTTTGGCGACAAATAGAAAGTGCGTTCTTCACAATTCTAAGGATTTTAGATTAAGAATGGTGTAATCTGAATATCATCTATGGGGGGGGGGATATTTCGTTTATCGTAAAGAATTTATACTCCTTTCTAACCGGTTCAATAAGCCACAATCACAAGTGATCGGCATATCCATTGTAAAGCTATGCATTTTTTTATATATTTATCGTAAAAAATCTGCAATAAATCGCTAAAAAAAAGTCATTTTATGAAATGTAGATTTTAAAAAATTACTATTAAAGTCAAATATTTTCTTGATCCATTAACGATAGTTTGCAGGAAAATGTGTCACGAGAAAAGAAGCTTATTTTTGCTTAAGTTTATCTAATTAAACAAAATATAAGACAATATATAGACTAGTCAAGAACAATTTATGTAGAACAAATTAAGTTACACGAAAAACCTATTTTAAAAAAAACTTAAAGTTAGCATTTTCATTCGGAAATGAAGGTGTTAATGATATTCAGAAATTCTTCGTTAATGGGTTAATACAATGTGAAATTCAAAGTTTCAGAATGTATGTATTCAATTCCTTAGTTCTAAAAATGATTCTTGAAAAGCCCAAAAAAAGTTTTATATTGTTAATCGCGCTTAAATACATATCGATATTAAAAGTAAGGGCTACTTTTTAGTATTAAGCATATTGTAGTATGAAGCTGGTGAGTTTTTTTTTTTTTTGGTCATAATTGTCTTCAGCAAACAAAAAAGATAGAAAGATGTGACATTAGACGCCTATCTTTTTTTTAACATCACATGAGTTTTATATGTGATTGAATAGCTTTTTAAGTCACGTCTGATGGTATTAGATAATCACAAAAAGAAATTCTACTTATCTTGAAACATAATTTTACACTTCAGAGTATTTTTAATTTTAAAGAAACTTGTAAAAAATAAAACAATTTAAAATATATATATTTAAATTAAATAAATTAAATTCAGAATCTCATTAGAGATAAAACAAAAAGTTTATTTTTTCGAAAAAAACAATTTTGGTAGAATTATAAAGTAACAAGTAAACTTTAATTGCATTCACTAAAACACACACAAAAATAATAAATACACACTTTCACATTTCCTTTTTTTTCCACGAGAAAAGCTTAATTTCTAAAAATGTTTATTATTCTTTACGTCGGAAAACCACTCTAGAATGCTTCCCTAAAAACAAAAGCTGTTTAATTTTTCGTTAACCTTTAACAGCACACAAAAAAAAAGAACTACTTCTAATGGCGAACTACAACAAGCGGCTTCAGAGCTTAAAACAAAAGAGATTTAAAACAGGTCATCAAAAATTCAAGCATCGCGTTTGTTAATTTAGATCCCATTGTTTTTCTAATGAATAAACTCATTAGGCCTTGTTTTAATGCATAATAATTCCAGGGCTGGTTTCATTAGTTTTTCACTTTGTACTTTCACTGGTGAATGTCGTCTCCAGGAAGGAATCCGCGTTTGTTCTAAATCATTTTTCCGATATTCGCTAAATGGAACAGTGGTCTTTTGAAAAAGGCATTCGAAAATAAAATCGGCTGCGGGGTCTTTTGTTTGAGGTAGCGACTGCAGTCTATTAGTGTTACGGAGACTAGTATTTAAGGGGTTGTTTAAATATTAAGTTATGCCATTTTTTCTATAACAATAAATTATACGCATTTAAAAATACTATATAGTAAATCAAAAATAAATTATTTTAACTTACGAAACATACATTATTTTGCATTTTGTTCTTGTAAAGTTAAGTAAAAGTTAAAATATTTGCATGAATTCCATGTAGTTAATACAAATAAACTGTTTTATTTATTTATTGACTTTACATTTTTTAATTAAAATAGCATTTTATTTTTATGAATTAAATATATCGATTTACATGAAAAAGTAAAATTACTTATTCTGTAATTTATAGCATTGTAGACTTACTGATAGGCAGACTACCAAGAGGCTATCGAGATAATCAAATTTTAGGTCGAATCTTCTCTTCACACAGGCTATAACTTTATCGTGGTGATACCATCAGATTTTTGTGAAATGTAATTATCAAAGTATATGAATAGGGAAAACGTAACTTAGATACTTTAAATCTGAAACAGTTATATTTTGTCCAACTGATGTCAATGATTTACGAATTCTATCGAACATATTCTTAGCATGCATGCAATTTAATAAATGGAATGCGAAAAAAAAACCTTACTGTGTCTAAATAATAATAATAATAATAAGCATAAGAGTTTTCGTGGTTGTCGATAGGGTACAAGCCTTCACACAGAAAGTGTTTGGTAATAGCATTCAGCAAAAATGCTATTGCAGGATGTCTCCAGGCAGAGGAAATTGGTGCAGATAAAATTCGTTGTTGTCAAAACTCCTGGCTCCAAGTACGAAGTCGTACTTGGTTACTTAGGGTGCCCGCTCAAGTGTCTGTCTCGTCACTTGACAGCGATTTTAAACTACTTAACACTTCAATTTCCCATAAAGTAATTCCGACGGGGCTGTGATACAGCAGATTTTCTCACAGTTTGAACTAAAAAGAAATCCAAGAAATTCCCATACCGTCCCGATTTCCGACAGAATAGCAACCTTTTTGGACGAATTGCCGGTACACAATAGAATAGGGGACTCTTTGTCGTGCGTCCGATAGTGACGAATCAAATCACCGTCGCTTCGTTAAAGTGTGATAGCGCCCACACCTCCCCCCGTTTCCTGTGGTACATTAAAAAAAGTACCAGGTATGGTATGTGTACCCAGATAAAGGCTGTTGCGCTAACGAGCGATTTATCTAAACGGTTTTTCTTGCACTCTTTTCTATGGTGTTTAATGTTAGTCGACAGCTATTAATGACTGTTCCCATTCACTAATCACCCGGGTTGTTCTGACAAATAGCAATGGGCTTTTCTGTTTTACACTTTGTGTTTTATGGTGCGTCGGGTAGGGTTGGCGGTTTTCTGTTTGGCGATAATGTGCCAAAATATATATAATTGCATTATTTTTTTCTTGCACATAACAGTTACATTAAAAAAAGGCTCAAAATTGAAAGAAAAAAAAGGATATAAAATTTTTTTTGGTTTTTAGGACTACTTAGACATTAAATGATATGATCTGAATAGTCTTAAACTCTATAGTGTGAGTTTCCTTCATATCTCATTCACTTTAATTATAGTGAAACATTTAAAAAAAATTCCTATGATCGCTAATCAAAAATGGCATAATATTTCCATCAAAATTCATTCCATTAAAAGTCCATCAAAATTCCTTGTGATAAAAACTATTACATACGACAATCATCAAACGCATGCTCGTTTAAGCTTTCTGGATAAATTACTGATTAAAAATTCATTTATGAACTATATTGTTAGAACATTTTAAGAACTTCTAATTATGATTTTATGCAAATTTTAATGTAATTTATTATAAACAGTTGTAATTGTAAAATTTTATTATTCGTATTATAGTACAATGTAAAGCAAGGGAAAGAAGGGAAAATATATTTTAAATTATAGATATTTTAAGAATAAAGAAAAATATTAGGGGGAACTAGGGACATTTGACCCATAAGGATACATGACCCAATGCCCTTTTCTCAGCATTGGAAAAGTTTTATAAGTTGAAATTGGCATCACTTCTTTCCTTTCAGTCAGCCTACCACAGGATGAAAAAACCCAACTGAATCATTGCGTACGTGTTTAGCTGTGCAAAGAAATACGTTTTCATGCACTGAAAGTAAATTTTTGATGCCATAAGATTTTTGGGTATACATTTTTTGGTTTAATGGAAATATATTTTTAATTAGTTACTTGTTTTGTTCATGCTTTTAGCTATGATTACGTGCATAATAGTTTTAATGTAATTATTTGCAAAATACTTTGTTTTGGGGATAAACAAAAAAAATGCAAAAAAGAATACTTGACTCAAGCCAATTAAGGATATGTGACCCAAGTAAATAATACAAAAAGTAGACAGAAGCAGACCAAGTAGATTTTTCAAAAAATCATGGGAGTCCCAGAAGTAAATGACTGGGTTCTTATACCAAGTATTTTGGGAAAATGGAACATAAGAAGATTTGTTGGGAAGGTACAAGAAAAAAAAATTCTGACGAGCGACAGTTTGAAAAAAGAATTAATGTAAAATGTTTTAAATGGCCTGAAATGGATAATATATCCCAAAGTTGATATTGATAAAATAAAAGCAATTATTCAACCACATTTTTTTTCTCTGCAAAATAAAAGAATCTCCAGTTATGTATTTAAAGAAGACTTTACGTTTAAAATTGAATAATTCGTTAATTTAAGAATAATTAATGGGTTAAAAATATAAGTAATAATTTTTTATGACAAAAATGAAAAATATATATAATAAAGTATTTTGATAATTTTTAGTCATTTTACCAAATATATTAGTTGGGTAACGTATCCCTAATGGGTGGGTCATGTATTCCTATTCATTGGGATACACATGACCCAAAACTAAAGTTTTAAATAATTTATATTTTACTAATATTGCAGTTAATACTTCAGAAAATACTAGTATATATTGTGTAATACTTATTAAAGTATAAATTAACTGCATTTGCACATCCATAAATAATGTTTTTTAAAAGTTACAAGCCAAAAACTACTAGTTGGGTCATGTGTCCCTGGTTCCCTCTAAACTATATAAACGAAGGTTTTAAAAGCATCTTACTTAAATTATATTTCCTTTAATCTTATCATGTGCTAAACAATTTAAACAATTGTAATTGCAATTTATCATTCGTATAATATAACGCATACAAAACAGGAGGATGAGGCAAACGCAGAAAGGACGGGGCAAATATTTTCAAATATCAATACAAAAAAATATTTAACAGAACTTAAACAGTACAAATGCAATTTTTAAAAGTATATTAATTGGGCCATATTTGTTATAAACTTACTTTATGTGCTAACACAATTAATGGAATATAAAAAATCTTTAAACTTTTAAGCGAAATGTAGCCAAATTGAAGGATAAATAGCATTGAATGAACAACCCAACAAACACTTTAATGAACTTAATCTTCATTTCAAACATGAGAAATTGCCGCCGAACCAAGGAAAAAGCAATGTGTTGCCAGATATGAATTCTTTATTGTTATTGAAATCGTTCTTTACCCCCCACCCACACCGTTTACTGCAAACGATCATCGTCCCAAAAATAATGGCGGGAACTTTATCTAAACATTCCATCAAACGTAGATTTATTTTGGCGGGAAATGAAAATGATGCGCGTCATGGCTGTTTTGCTGTTTTATTCTAACTTTTTATTATTTTCGCGAACAGTGAAAGAGAAATTAAAGCTTCTCCAGCGCGACGAATTCATTATGGAAAGTTCTGGAAGAATTACTGTTTCACAAATGGCGTCAGACATTAAAACAAAGCTGTTAAATAACGGTTTTGAGTGCGAGAGAAGTATTGAACGTTTCGGTAATTATGTCATTTGTTTAGTGTTGATGTGTGTGTTTGGACTAAATAATGGGAAACGTACAAAGGCTCTTATCTATGGTATTTATTGCTGAGATACAGAGATATTGTACTTTGTTGTCATAACTTGCAATCTGATATCCAAAATCAGTTTTAAATGAATAATAAGAAATTAAGTGGAGATTTTTAAAGAAATTACAAATGCTTTTAGCGAACCGAGCTTTATAAAGAAATCAACCAAAGATTTTAGAATCATAAAAATTAAAATTGTATATATATCTTTCACTTGAAACCTGGTTTCCAAGTGATATCGCTTGAAAGCTACCATGCCACAGGTCCGTTGTTCGAATACCAGATTGGGCGCACAGCCTTTCATCAATTCAATGGTCAATAAAGTTAGAACCAAGCTAACTTGTTGACTAAACAACGAAGTTTTTGCGTCTGTCTGACCAGCTGACCGAAACATTTGCTACATAGCACCCATTCCTCTGGTTTCGTGATCTGAAAAGGTACAGCAAATTCTTTACGAGCCGTAGTTCCGCGTATTTAATTTTTTTTCTTAAGAAGTACTACAGTCTGTTTCTAAAGTACAGGGATGTCGCCCTTAACGGTTGCGTTGGGTGCCTACTCAGGCGTCGGCTCGTCACTTGACTGTGGTTCTAAAATACGACGCCCGTCGCCAATAGCCCTCGTGTAGCTCTAGTGCGACGATAATTCAAACTAAACTAAAGTACAGGGTAGCGCAAATAAAAGTGGCCCCAACGTGGAGATAAGAATACGACAGAAATGTTGCCAAGTCAAAAGCCAATACAAAAACAGGTTTGCTAGCTGAAGCTATTGATCGCTTCAATATTAAGCCCAAACAAACGCTTGGCGACTTATTTGCCGGCAACTACGCTATGGTTTGAGAAGCTATAGTTGAAATGAAATATAAACAAGGTTTGTAGAGCTCTGATCAAAAAAAAAGTTCCCACTAGTGATTATTTGGGTCGTTATTTATCCGGCCTAGAGAATCGGACCTTTTTGTTTTTGTTAATACAAAACATTCTAAATTGATTGCAAGACCCAAAATCTGGTGTTCAGACCCGTTTCGGAATGTTTTTGGACTTGTTGACAGCAGATCCTGGCTGACGCCATTTCGTAACTGATCGTTGCATAGTACTCTTTTTTGGCACTTTTACACCTTTAAATTCTTTAACAAACAACTGGCCACATTTTTCCCACGAATTCGTTTTTAATAAAATTTTCTACAATGAACACTCTCTATTGTACTGTGAGTTTCATCTTCACCTGTGAATTGATCAACTTACACTCACATAGTCGCAACTCACTCTGACGCACTACTATCTGAACTGGCCAATATTCCATGAGTAGCTCTCATGTGATGCTAATCCAATCAAACCAATGCAAAAACAGGTTTGTCAAGTGAAACCATTACACGCTTGAATAATCTTTAATTTCTTCTTGAAAGCTTTCGGACGGCTTCAAGAGTTTTTCTCGCCAAGCATTTCAACGTATTCCTATCTCTTGAACGGGGACACTTTTATTTGCCCCACCCTGTATAAGGCCACTACATTTTGTGCAGTTTATCAACAAAGACAACATTTTGTCGTAACTTTAAATGTAGCAAAGGAAAGAACACAACTTAAAAGGTTTCATTTACTTAAGAAAATAAACATACATAAAAAAATTCCCAAATGAATGTATAAAATAATGGTGTTAAAACTGTTACATAATTATCTTGTTTTAGGTGACGCATTTCCTTTCATTCTTGCCATACCGCGATTGGTGATCCAATTGGCGTTCTATTCCCATGCGACATTGATTCACTAATTGAGACTCAAGAAAGAATTTAATTTTATTCCGCATTTCTGTTGCCACTCAAGAGCTGGAACTTACCCATTATAAGACCACTTAAATATTTTTACTAGGGTAGAGGACTTTTAAAGTTTATTTATACCTTAAATCATCAGGCAATGTAAAATAAATAAAAATAACCAACTAATTGCATTTCGTTATCTTTATTCATAAAAAATTAGCCTACAAATGTAAAATGTTTATGAAGAAAAGGTCAAAATATTTGTTTTTAAAATTTAAAACAAAGTGTGGTTCTAATCAAAGACCAATTTACGCAGCAATAAGGAATGGTAGAAGGCTCATCCAAGATTAAACATCATACACGATTTAAGCTACATTAAATAGCATACTGGTTAAACATTAATAACATACTGGTTATTCATTAACTAGCTTTATAAACCCGGCGTTGCACGGGTGTACCCTTAATAACGGTGATAGTATTTTTTTTTTGTGTAAACTTTTATTTTATACCAATTGATCCCCTCTCCATCTGTCAGCACTCCATCAGTATATACAGATAGTATTTTACAGAAACAGTTTGGGAAGATTTAGAGCGGTGTATACTGTTGTTTCCTTGTGAGGTTATTAATAAAAGGTGGGTGAATTCAAAACTTAGTCGGATAAAAATTTAAGAACCCCCCCTTGTTTGAAGACTAAATTTTATTACTTGCATTTTAATTAGTTATTATCAACAAATTTCTAACACTTAGTTTAGATTATTCTATATAACTATTCTCAAAAAGGCCTAGCTGACCATCTGAGTTGGATCGTCTTACTGGATCGGGCAACGATGTTGGTTGGTTGGTAGACATATATATTCAGGTTGTGTGCTTGGTCAGCGACCCGCTTATAAACCTTCGTCAAGTAAGACAGACACAACAGACAACACACACACATAAGTGGATCCATCTAATTTTTTAGAGACAGAGGCCAACTAGAGGATCCCCAGAATTGGCTTGTCACCCCCAGAGGTATTGATTTGGTAGGCAACGATGTGTAATAATGGATGTACTACTGAATGTTAAAAAAAAACGCGGCCGTTGCCAAAAGCTAGGAAGAGAACTATTTGGCTTCTTTTCTAATTTGGCGCTTTTACTTTGCTCCAATTCTTCCAGTTTCATCGATCTATAAATGTTACTGGATAGACCAAAATACTTAGGGAAATGAGGCCATTGCCAGATCTATGTTAGCGACTGTTATTTTTTCTATTCTTTATTTTATTTGGAGGAAGGTGTGGTAAACGAATGTAAACAACATGAAATTTTAGTATTATTTTTAGGAGTAAAAAGGTATTTGGTATGGTATACAATTTTATATTCTCTTTCGAAAAGGAATTTATATTATTAGTATTTATTCATGTTGTTATTGACGGTGTTGGAGAAAGGGAAACATTTGGTTTTCATTGAAAAATAAAATGAATAGTTTTAAATAATATTTTATTTACAATATTGTAAAAAAGAAAATCATTCTTCATAAATAATAATTTCTTAAATAACGTTTTATTTGTCCGTAAAGTCCGCCGGCACAGGACACAAGAGTTGCCCGCATTTTTTACTTGAGCGAGACATGGCTGGGATCGGGTTGATTTTATTGGTTTCTAAGGACTCGAGCCGGTGATGCCACTTATAGTTTTAAATATATTTTTAAATCTATTGAGGTACGTAGTTTTAATAAACTTTATATCCAAATATTCTATATTCTATGCTCCTTTTTTTTAATGCATTCAAAAAAAAATAAAAATTAGAAAAGTGTATTGGCATCTTGGAGAATTCCATCCGCCCTTTTGCTACAGTTAGACTGGTTGCAATTTTTTTAAGATCGTTGATATACACACTACACTTAGGACAACGCATGATACAGTTCCATATTCAAGGAGCCTACTCAAATGGAGTTAGCATTTTAAAGGTATTTTTTGTAATTATTTTTATTAGATTACAATGTTGGTTTAGTTTGCTTAAATTCTCCAAGCTATCAACCATATCATTTGTGTTTTTGTGTCTTTTTAGAGACCCTGAAGAGATGACCAAAGAACTAATAAGTAGACCCTCACCCTCTTAACCACCTTGAATGGGACCAAGGACAGGCCAGTACGCGAAAATTTGGTTAAACAGAAGAAGTGACATAAATTAAGGTTTGGATGCCCATTTAATTGTACATTTATGTATTGATGATATTTTCCTTATAAATAAATACATATTATTTAAATGATGCGGTGTTTTATTCAATGTATTAAAGCGTAACAAGTTACATATCACTGAAAACAAATAGGAACAAAACCCTGTTTGGATCATGAAAAAGGCAGGAATAGGCCTTGCGGCGAACGGTTTTCGTACTCTTTTTTTTTTCTTTTTCGGAAAAGACAATCCGAACCGGACGGACGTCACTAATAGTTTCTGCGACCTTAAAGTTGAGTAGGCCATGACTCAGGGCTATTGTCATTGCTACAGAATCTGTATATATAGAAGAAGAAATACTAAATCAAAATGCAATCGTAATTTCAACCATGGGTCAGATGACGGATTCAACACCCGGAGCCGTGCCGGATGAAATCGTTAACAAGCCACAATCGCTACTCCCGACTGGCAACAAGACCCGCAAAGCGTCGCCACCAACTAATTATCCTGACGTATTGTGGGGTTCCGATAAGCTTAATGTGTCGCTGAACAAAGCCCCATCCATCTTTCGACTCGCGGCACCAGATCCGGAAGCCAGAGACCGTTCCACCTGGTCGGAAGGGGATGGGAAATACAAGAACATCATAGGGGTTTAAAATCTACTTTTAACCCCTCACCAGTGCCAGAAGTGTGGGTAGACTCGAGGTGACGTATCCCCCTACTTGTCAAGGAAATGGTGATGTGTCCCCTCAATTATAATGACACTAAAATCCATCCCCTTACTTCTTTTGTTTACTTAGCTGTTTTCAACTTTAAATAAAAGAAAACTAGAAAAAATTATAACTTTTTTATAATTTTAATTGTTCTCTCTCATTTATCCAAAGTATAACAGTTAAAGCTTGTTTGTGCAACAGCTCCAAAATGCAACTTTACGATCCAACCTTCTCTTTATATAAATTGATATTTTTGTTAATTATGATAGTAATTATTATCTTGTTTAGGAAAAGAGAAAGCTAAGTATAAGGGAATTCACTTGCAACCGAATTGGCGACCATTCCCAAACTTTTTTTCTTCTCAGCTTCTGCCAGCTGGAAATAGACACTAGTGAATTTTCGAACCAGACCCCCTTGAACCATTGTCGCTCAAATATCGAGGAAAAAACAGTTTCCTAATTTATCAACTTAGTACTGTAGAACCTAAAATGGGCATATTTCACATCGTTAATGGAAAAAGTTGCACACGAATGAAAATAAAGTATGTGTCATATCACCAATCACCATAACTTCCAAAGATATTCAGGAATGAAAGCAGGGATGAATATACGTCACGTGAAACAAGCCAATTTATATACTAAAAATCATCAACTTAGATAAACAAGGTGCAAAAGTATGGAGACTTTCGAGAAGGCTTTATATGCTACCACTAAACGAGTACCATGGTATTTCAGCTAAGTACTTGTTTACTTTCTTGATATCGGTGGCAGTTCCTATGTGGTCTATAACAAATTCCCCATATCCTGTGCGGCGTTAATCCGAAAAATTCCACGTGGGCATTTAAAATTAAAACAAAATGAAAGCAAAATTCAAAAATAAAAGCTCTTAAACTGCCAAATATTTTCCCAGGATCCATCCTTCGGTACTTCGAGATATATTTCCTCGCATCGCAAATACCACTCCACCGTATTTGGTACCAGTCGATAATTTCCCTGTTACATGGGTATACTTGCAAAGAAACTAGTTTTACAGAAATGATGTTCTTCCTCTTCCGTGGGTTTAGATGAATATTGCGTCACTCTACAACTGGTTCAAATGGGGTTTTTTTTCTGTAATAAACATTGAATCAGCATCGTTAAGAGGGATGGTTAGTCCCGTTGAGCAATAATTTTGAAATCTCAACCTCTACGACAATATTGCTTTGTCATGTAAACTTTATTTCACCAAGTACACTGCTCAAAAGAATTAGGGGAGCACTTTGCGTACTTTTGTTAACCCTTTCAGTTCCAACTTCTTATTTTTTTTATTATAGAAATCTAAAATTTGTGAAATAGATTCATTATGCATCCAGAATGAAATAGTAAAAAACAGGGGGGGGGGGAATCTTAATTTATTTTAAAACTAAAATTCAAGGGGAAAAAATGGAATCATAACTTTTGAATAAATTATAACAATAATTTTTCATAACTTTATTTATTAAAAAAAAGTTAAAATCAATTTTTAAACATCTAAGAATGCAAGCGTAAAGAATTTAGGGTCAATTTATTTCATAAAATTTTTTGGGAGTGAATTTTATTTTACCATGTTTTTCATATTTTCATTTAATTAAAACAAACATTACTTAATTCTTCTAAAAACATGATTCTTTCATCTATCGATAAATAATTGCGAGCTCAACTTAGTGAGAAAAAAATTGGAAGCTGATGATACCAAATGGAATCATTGGGGGTGAAAGGGTTTAAACCATGCGTTCCCCTAATTGTTTTGAGCAGTGTATAAGAATCATCATAAAATCAAAATAAAACAAATTTGAATGGAAAATATCATCTGGTTATTTAATTTTCAAGTTTAATCACTCAAAAATATTCTGAAGTGGGTGACACGTTTATTTAAACTTTATCAATTATTAAATATAACCGTATACTATTTCCCATCCAAATTTGTTTTACTTTGCTGCTATAACGATTCTCAAATTTGGTGAAAACAAGAAGTTCATAAAGAACTAAAATAGCCTACTTTCCTGTTACTTAAATACTTACTGAAGTTCTAATCGGGAAAAAAACTAGGTTCCTAAAGTAAATATCATCAACAGTCGTTTCTACACTAGATTTATACACATTAGAAAAAAAAATCGAAACACAGCACCCAGCAATAATTTAAACTTCTAAAAGCCAAAATCAACTATTTTCCTTAATATTCGTTCGCAAATTAATTAAATATTATTTATCATCTGCTCGTGATTTATTTGTAGTTCGAAGAATAAATATTTATTAATAACAAAAGTAATGAAACTACTCCGAACTGCATTAAAAAACAAGAAATGTAAATTAAAACTAAGCATAATTGCATGCAAAAGTATGCCTTGCCGCTTTCTTGGTAGATAATTAATGAATAATCAAAGAATCAAATTGTTCTACATTTATAGACGTCATTCCAAACTGATTCATGAAAATATTATTTTGCTTCAAATATGTTTAAATAAAGTTTCTCATGCCATTGTTGATTTGGCAACAGTGATTTAAATGACTCAAAATTGAATTTCAATGCTAATTCAATGGGAAATTCGCCGGCAGATAGTAGATTTATGTCCGTCCGGACGTACAGACAGACGGACAAAAAGTATGAAAGTTGGGTATCTGAGGTCATAGCTTTCTAACAAAAAAAGAATTTTTAAGATCCGATGATTAGAACCGATTTTGGAAGGGGGGTACAGACAGACAGACAAACGGACAGACAGGCGGACAGACAGACGGACAGACATACGGACAGACATACGAACAGACAGACATACGAAAGACGACAGAGCAGACAGACAGATGGACAGACAGACAGATGGACATCAACCGCATTTCAATACCTACAGTGAGTTAAATGACTCAAAATTGAATTTCAATGCTAATTCAATGGGAAATTCGCCGACAGATAGTAGATTTATGTCCGTCCGGACGTACAGACAGACGAACAAAAAGTATGAAAGTTGGGTATCTGAGGTCATAGCTTTCTAACAAAAAAAGAATTTTTAAGATCCGATGATTAGAACCGATTTTGGAAGGGGGGTACAGACAGACAGACAAACGGACAGACAGGCGGACAGACAGACGGACAGACATACGAACAGACAGACAGAATGGACATCAAAACCCCATTTCAATACCTACAGTGATTTAAATGACTCAAATTGAATTTCAATGCTAATTCAATGGGAAATTCGCCGACAGATAGTAGATTTATGTCCGTCCGGACGTACAGACAGACGGACAAAAAGTATGAAAGTTGGGTATCTGAGGTCATAGCTTTCTAACAAAAAAGAATTTTTAAGATCCGATGATTAGAACCGATTTTGGAAGGGGGGTACAGGACAGACAGACAAACGGAGACAGCGAAGACAGGCGGACAGACATACGAACAGACAGACATACGAACAGACAGACAGATGGACAGACAGACAGATGGACATCAACCGCATTTCAATACCTACAGTGATTTAAATGACTCAAAATTGAATTTCAATGCTAATTCAATGGGAAATTCGCCGACAGATAGTAGATTTATGTCCGTCCGGACGTACAGACAGACGGACAAAAAGTATGAAAGTTGGGTATCTGAGGTCATAGCTTTCTAACAAAAAAAGAATTTTTAAGATCCGATGATTAGAACCGATTTTGGAAGGGGGGTAACAGGACAACGGACATGACCGCAGTAATACCTACTTTCATTTTTGACCACTTTTCTTTTTTAATTCGAAAGAATAAAAAAATGAAAAGTAGGTATTGAAATGCGGTTGATGTCCATATGTCTGTCTGTTCGTATGTCTGTCTGTCTTTCCGTCTGTCTGTCTGTCGTACCCCCTTCCAAAATCGGTTCTATCCATCGGATCTTAAAAAAAAAATTTGGTTAGAAAGCTATGACCTCAGATACCCAACTTCATACTTTTGTCCGTCTGTCGTAATGCGACGGACAAAATTACTATCTTGGCGAATTTTCCATTTGAAATTAGCATGAATTCAATTTTGAGCATTTAAGACATGTCAAATCAACAGGCGAATGAAAAACTTATTTATTTAAAAACATATTGAAACAAAGAAATATTTCATGATCAGTTTGAAATGAACGTCATAAAAGTGTTAGACCAATTTGATTATTTGATTATGTATTATTATCACCAAAGAAAGCGGCAAGGCATACTTTGCATGCAAATTATGCTTAGTTTTAATTTACATTCTTGTTTTTTAACAAAAGTTTCGAGTAGTTTCAGTACTTTGTTATAAAATTTGTAATTATTCTCGAAACTACAAATAAACACGAGCAGATGATAAAATAATATTAATTAATTGCGAAACAATATTAAGGAAAATAGTTGATTTTGGCTTTTAGAAGTTTAAATTATAGCTGGGTCGTGTTTCGATTTTTTTTCTCAATGTATAAAATCTATGTAGAAACGGTGGGATGATATTTCTTTAGGAACCTAGATTTTTTTTCCGATTATAACGTTATAAGGGATTTACGTAACAGGAAAGTACGCTATTTAGTTCTTTATGAACTTTTCTTGTTTTAGCCTACTTTTCTTTTTTTAATTCGAAAGAATTAAAAAAATGAAAAAGTAGGTATTGACATGCGGTCGATGTCCGTCTGTCTGTCTGTCCGTCTGTCCGTCCGTACCCCCCTTCCAAAATCGGTTCTAATCATCGGATCTTAAAAATTCTTTTTTTGTTAGAAAGCTATAACCTCAGATACCCAACTTTCATACTTTTTGTCCGTTTGTCTGTACGTCCGGACGGACATAAATCTACTATCTGTCGGCGAATTTCCCATTGAATTAGCATTGAAATTCAATTTTGAGTCATTTAAATCACTGTAGGTATTGAAATGCGGTTGATGTCCAACTGTCTGTCTGTCCATCTGTCTGTCTGTTCGTATGTCTGTCTGTTCGTATGTCTGTCCGTCTGTCTGTCCGCCTGTCTGTCTGTCTGTACCCCCCTTCCATAATCGGTTCTAATCATCGGATCTTAAAAATTCTTTTTTTGTTAGAAAGCTATGACCTCAGATACCCAACTTTCATACTTTTTGTTCGTCTGTCTGTACGTCCGGACGGACATAAATCTACTATCTGTCGGCGAATTTCCCATTGAATTAGCATTGAAATTCAATTTTGAGTCATTTAACTCACTGTAGGTATTGAAATGCGGTCGATGTCCATCTGTCTGTCTGTCCATCTGTCTGTCTGTTCGTATGTCTGTCTGTTCGTATGTCTGTCCGTATGTCTGTCCGTCTGTCTGTCCGCCTGTCTGTCCGTTTGTCTGTCTGTCTGTACCCCCCTTCCAAAATCGGTTCTAATCATCGGATCTTAAAAATTCTTTTTTTGTTAGAAAGCTATGACCTCAGATACCCAACTTTCATACTTTTTGTCCGTCTGTCTGTACGTCCGGACGGACATAAATCTACTATCTGTCGGCGAATTTCCCATTGAATTAGCATTGAAATTCAATTTTGAGTCATTTAAATCACTGTTGCCAAATCAACAATGGCATGAGAAACTTTATTTAAACATATTTGAAGCAAAATAATAATTTCATGAATCAGTTTGGAATGACGTCATAAAATGTAGAATAATTTGATTCTTTGATTATTCATTAATTATCTACCAAGAAAGCGGCAAGGCATACTTTTGCATGCAATTATGCTTAGTTTTAATTTACATTTCTTGTTTTTTAATGCAGTTCGGAGTAGTTTCATTACTTTTGTTATTAATAAATATTTATTCTTCGAACTACAAATAAATCACGAGCAGATGATAAATAATATTTAATTAATTTACGAACGAATATTAAGGAAAATAGTTGATTTTGGCTTTTAGAAGTTTATATTATAGCTGGGTGCTGTGTTTCGATTTTTTTTTCTAATGTGTATAAATCTAGTGTAGAAACGGCTGTTGATGATATTTACTTTAGGAACCTAGTTTTTTTCCCGATTAGAACTTCAGTAAGTATTTAAGTAACAGGAAAGTAGGCTATTTTAGTTCTTTATGAACTTCTTGTTTAATTCTTTCGAATTAAAAAAGAAAAGTAGGCTAAAAAATGGCAGAGAAATACTTTCGCAGAGGTTGCGATTTCAAAACTAATCCATTGGCTCTATGGGACTGATCAACGACTGAACACCCCTCTTATAATCTTCGCTCCAGATGTACACATACGTGGACCTTTGTAGAATTCACTTCACAACTTCAGTTTACAATTTTTCTTAATACTAACTGTTGTAGTATAAACTAGTAATTGTTAAGCTTTCCAAAAATACCGATACCGAAGCTTCTGATTTATTACTTGTATTGAACAATGACATACCAAGAGGGTCGACAAACCGATTTCAGAGGTTTTGAAAAAAAAAATTAAGTTTTTTCAGCGGAGCGGCTCAGTGGCTGAGGGGTTTAACGCGTCCGCCTCGTAAGCCCAAGATCGCGGGTTCGAGCCCCGGCTGGGTCGTCGGATTTTCTGGTTGGGAAAATCCTGGGAACGCATGTCATATGATTATGTGGCATGTAAAAGATCCCTGGAGGGCCCATTTGACTTGGGTTCTCTCAGCAAATTTAAATCTCGGCATACTTTAACATCCACCGAGAGCTCAGATTCATTGTAATCTATGCGTCAAAATTGGTAGCGAGAGCCGCCTAGATGGTGCCACAAAGAAATGGCTCTCAGTTCTGGGGAATATGCCAAGTCTGAAAAGGCTTGACCACCAATATTGCAGCCCTATTGGAGAAAAAAAAAGTTTCTTCAGCGGTTAATATATCGGACATTCTGGTTTAAAACAACAGTAAAAATGGTCGATTAACAATGGACGTGACCCTTCGCAAATGTTAAACGCAATTTTATTCAAAATTACTTGCAAAACAGACTTCTAAGTACATAATTCTTTGAAAAATATGTTTATATAAAGAACATATGCATAGGATTTTTTTTAGGAGTGAAGAGGTTAAATTAAGCACTCTTATGTGACTTCGAAAAAAAACTGCTCATTAAAAATAACCCGTCTTCAAATCTGTCGGAACTTGATCGCTCTGTCGTGGCAACAGATCCTGGAACTCGATCGAGCCCAGTGCTTGAAAGAGATCAACGAGCAGCCGGAATGGGAAAGCACCCCTAATGGTCCGAGCCCTTTGTTCTAGACCAAATGGGAGGACAGGAATATGTTAGGCCCGTTAGTCATTCATTCCGAATCACAATACGGGAAGTGTAACTAGTAGGAAACAAAACGCATTAATTTGAAAGGATCGGGAACTGTCAAAATAGCAGTTTTAGTGGAATTGTGACACACACAAAAAAATGACGTTGGGATAAATTTAATTATGATTAATGAACGGAGTGGAAACTGTTCTTTTATTAGCTCCGTACTTAAATGAGTAATTATAAAATTGTCAGATCGATTTTGATATAAATCATGTCAATTTGGGGGTAAATCCGATTGTATTCACTAATTATTGATATCTTATAGGATTTACTAAAGCTGTTGATTAATTCGTAGATTGGTTTTGCATATCTCCTCAACACAATGGTTTCATATTATGACAATGAATTTCATGCAATATATAATAAAAATACAGTTTATAACTTACAGTAAAATGCAATTTTAATATTAATATTCAATTAAAAACCTTCATTTTTTTAAAAGCTGTATTAAAATAAATGAAGTTTCCTTCCGACAGAATCCTTCTAATGCAACTGTTGCAAACGTTATAAGTTTTTAGAAAGGAAAAAAAGAAATATTAGTAATCTCAAACCAATAAAAGAACGCTTTAGTTAATGCGCTATTACATGAATTGCTAAGACCATCAAACTTACACAGAATATAAAAGAAATATTCATTTTACTATTTGTTGTCACTTAATCCAGTTTCACAAATTTGCAGTAATGGATAAATGTTAAATGACCAACTAAATCGTATTTCAAAAAATAATTTCATTAAAATTGAATTTAAAAAATTCATGTCACACACTGCAAATAAACATTTCTGAAACTAGAAAAACTGTCATAGAACCATTTTCCCCATGCCATTTCATTTTTTCAAAGTCAAATGAAGTTTAGTTAGAGTTGGTTTAAAGCCTCATTAGAGCACAACGCACGCTCATTAACACATATACTATTCAAGACAAAGGAGGAATATAAACACAAAAATGGTGTACAGTCCTGCACAAAAGTTTAGACACAACACAAATATGATGTTTTACAAATTAGTATTTAAAGAGAATTATTATTTATTACACTTAAACATATGCACATCTATATTCAAAAATATAAATTTAGAAAATGAAAAAAGAAATATTTGGCGAAGTAGCCGCAAAGATAGAAAAAATGGCAAAAATCCGTTGCACATAAGTTTAGGCACAAATAATCTTTTTTAAAATTTTTGGAAACACAGTAAAAGTTTTAATAGTTGATAAAGCTTCCTCGTTTTTTATCAATTCCAAAACACGTTTTTTCATTGAAAGCACAAAGCTTTTTCAGGGTTGCAGGCTTGATATCGTACCACGCTGCTTCAATAGCTTCTTTAAGTTTAGAAACTTTGGTATACTGCTTCCCATTAGCATATCAACTTTTGTAAGAATTCCCCATACAATTTCTATAGAATAATAGTTGGGGCCATGTGTAAGCCAATCGAGAACCGTGATTTTTTGGCTCGAAACAATCTTTCTTTGAGCTGGATGTGTGGATAGAGGCGTTATCTTGTTGAAATTTCAGTTAGGCCCACATAAAAACTCCCCAACATTTACAAATTACTCGAGGGTTCCTGGTATTTTTCAGAGTTTTGCTTCCCTTTGTAATCGCTGAGGAAGTCTGGTCGTTTACAGAAAATCTCCCCAAACCATCACTGACCCTCCGCCTTGACTTCGGCTAAAAACTAAGTCACGGGACCTTTACGAAGATCATGCCAGTAGTAAGAATACCTGTCGGAGCCATCCAGGTTCCATTTTCTTTTTCATCACTAAAGATTTTTTTGATGATTACCTCTAGCCATTTATCCCTATATGACGTGTGCTCCTGAGCCCATTTAGTCTTGCGTCTTTGTGATGAGACTGCAACCGCGGCTTACGTTTATGTTTAGATTTTGTTTTAAATCCACATGCCACAATTCTTCTACGTATAGTTTCTCGGGAAACCTTCTTGGCAATTTCAGTTTTAATCTGGTTTGCAGAGCAATGTCTGTTTGAAGCAAGTTTCCTAATTTGCCTTTGATCTCGTTTGCTGGTCGCCCTGGTTCTTCCAGACCTTGCTTTTGCCTGGTATACATCACCACGTGCCTAAAACTATATAAATACATCTTTTGTATCTGTTCAGTTCAAGTGAAATATCAGAAACTGATTTACCTCGGCTTTTTAATTTCCAAATTCTTATAATCTCGGCAAATGAAAATTGCTTTGACTTAGGATAACATCATTATAAGCAGATTCATCATTATAAGCATATTTGACATCATTATAAGCAGTAAAAAATATTCTAATAACCTTAATAGCAGCTTTGAGACACTCCCCTTTGATAACACAGGCACTTCCGCTCAAGAATTTGCATAAACATTACATTTGTGTCTATACTTTTGAGGCATGGCTATTTTGCAAAATTTCGACTTGTTGATGTTAGACAATTTTATTTAATTTTTTCTGAATTTCTTTTTGTTACCCTTTTTTCTTACGAGTTTAACAATATATATTAAAAAGAATTTAGTGGGAATTAATGAATACTATCGATATTTTCATGAATTGCTTCTGTGTCTAAACTTTTGTGCAGGACTGGGGCTGAAACGCACCGTATGATGTTCCGGTACTTTTTTTTTGCGAGTCGGAAAGTTGTACCGGAATTTTAATGTGCATACTATTTAGTTATTTCTATTTGTTTTAATATTTTTTTTTCATTTAAAATATCTTAACTTTTTCTTTATTTTGTAAATATTAACTTCCTTACAAAAAAATCAAAGAAGTTTTGGACCACCTTTTTGAAAACTCTCTGCAGAAATTTTTGAAACTGATTTGAAAACATTTTTTTTTTAGTTACAAATTATCATACAATTATTTTACAATTAACAAAGGATAATGATTCAAAAGAGTATAAATTGAAACTATTCATTATATATAACTAATAAAATCAATGTTGATTGGTTATTCAATTTAAAACTATATTAATTAAATCAAGGTTTTGTAAACATCCCCCAACACCCTAAAGGTTTTTTCGCTAAAGATATTTTACTTCCCAGAGACCCATCAGGACAAGTTATCAAGTCGCAAAAACATCAGGTATTGGCGATCCATCGCTAGTTTGCTCAAATTTTTGAACTTTTTTTTTATCTTTGATTCGACCTTTTGCTTTCAGATACTCTGCTACAGTTTTTCTCCATAAATGCAGGAAAATTACACTTAAAAATAGTAAAAAAAAAACTTTAAATATTTTATATTCAGAAATATGAATGATACTATAACTGAAATGCCATTTTTTTTTACATCTTTGGCAGAGAAGGTATGCCTATTCATTCAAATTGTTTTTTTAAATTAATATAACTTTTGTACAGGTTTAGCCCAATCTCCAACAAGCAGCTATTTAAATTATATAGGAGAGGAGGGTATTATGGAATAGTTGGGGAAACCTACTAAAGATGTTTGTGATTTTATCAACAAGTTTTTTAAAAAAAATAACTATTTGAATGTAAATTTTGAAATATTGTGTTTTAGTTAAAATTAACTATGCTCTGTGAAGTAATATGTACAATTAAATTTTCAATAACTGTAAACAACTATTCCATATTACCCGCCTATCCCATATTAACCTCCATTTGTAACTTTTTTGTAAAGTACATTTTTTTCATAACAAAAAAAAATACTGTTTTATTTCACCATTGGTACTTCATAACCATTAGTTATAGTATGTACTTAAAATAATTGTGTGGATTTTTATTTAAAGCCAAAAGGGTTATTTTTAAAAATGTAAATGGTATTCCATAATACCCTCCTCTCCTCTATATATATCCGAGCACTACTATTTCTAAAGAAAACTTGTCAACAACAAAAATTGCTATAGAGACCAAAAGGTGAATTAATTTTTTTCTAAAATCATAAAATTTAGATATAATATATGCAAATAAAAAAAAGTTGTTTCAACCATTATAGTGCATATTTTATGAAGAAAAATATAGAAAGTTACTTTTATTCAAGTATCCCTTCTCAAGGTAAAAAGTAAAATGAGGCTTTGCTTTATAATTCACAGTAAAAAACAAAAACAAGCATAAAATACTAGACAGAAACATAACTAAAATTAAAATTTTATTAACAATCAAAATGGCAACCTTACAATATAATGAACAAAGCAGCAACATAGTTGTGCATAATATACCCCAAAACACCTAAAAAGAAACACTTGTAAATAGTTACTCATCAAACTTTACCTAGCCTGGGACAGGTTTCAAGGAAAATAATCATTCAACTATTTTACAAGCTTCAAGTTAAGCTTTCGGAATACAAATGGTGGGCTACTAGCTGCATAAACAAGGTAATTATAACATTATAGCTGGGAAATATTTTGATCACAAAGTAAGACTTAAAAGAAGCTCGTGCCGAATGGCAGCTTCCAAAATGGCTGCTACATCACATTTTATCAATAATACTATAGAGACTAATGAATAGATACATCAAACTCTCCCTTTCACAATGTGGTTTAGGGGATCATTATCATTCCTTATCCAGGAGAATCCAAATAATATTTTAAAAGTGTGATGTAGAAGTAATGCCTTTATTTATTCTGCAAAGTATTTCAGGAGGTCAGGTTCTAAGGCCTATAAAAAAAAATTAGATAGTTAAAACATTGAATATTTATATACAGGGTGTCCGTAAAAGAATGTCAGAGTTTTAAATTGTGACCCGACATCACGCCTTGCGATTTCTTCCTTTGGGGCTTCGTAAAAGATCGGGTCTATGTTCCACCCCTACCCCACGATTTACCAACCTTGAAAGGTAGAATTACACAGGCTGTTGCTTCCATTACTCCGGACTTGCTGCAGACAGTATGGGAAGAATTGCATTTTCGTTTGGATGTGCGCCGTATCACTAAAGGCGCACACATCGAGAACTTATAGGAAAAACTAGGTTAGTTTTCCTTCAATATCATGTGTGATTTGTTATATTTAGTATAAAATAAACTCCTGTAATATACCATTAAAACTCGGACATTCTTTTATGGACACCCTGTTTTGTGTTTCACTAATCCGATACACTAATATTATTCATATTAGATAAGATTACACTTTAATTGGATTTGCATTATAAAAATTGATGGAGAATTGGAAGTAGAGCTTTATAGATTCCACAATTTATTTTGAAAAAAAAAAAATTGCTATTTATAAGTAATGCCTTGCCGCTTTCTTAGTAAACAAATAATGAACAATTAAGGAATCACATTCTGCTAAATTTATGATGTCATTCCAAACTGATTGATGACAAAATTAAAATTTGTTTCAAATTTTATTTTAAATAAAGTTTTTCATGCCATTGTTGATGTGGCAACAGCAACTAAAATGCCTTAAAATTACATTTCAATGCTAATTTAATGGGAAATTTGCCGACAGACAGTCAACAAATGTCTGCCTGGACAGACGGACAAAAAGTATGAAAGAAGATGTCTCTGATGGGACCTTCTGATGGGAATAAAAATGAAGATCTGACAGATAGAACCGATTTTAGAATGGGGTAAGGACATACAGACATTTCAGAATGTCAATACTTACTTTTTCTCATTTTTTTTATTCTTTCGAATTTAAAAAAAAATGAAAAGTAGGTTAAAAATATTTTTGACATTACCTGCAAGTTTAGATTAACCAGGATTGAGGGTATGCTTAAAACACTTATTTTAAACATAACTTTATATACAAAGTAAGCTTTAAGTGAAAAGAAAAAAAATAGTCTAAGAACATGAAACCACAATAGTTATTACGCACTTTCAAATTAGACTAATTTGCTCTTAACAAATTAAAATTTACTCTTTGGTTATTCACTGAATCGCTTAGAAAATAAAAATTATATACATTATTTAAAATTAAAAAAAGGGCAGTTACAGATTACACTTCAAAATTTCCTTGTTAGGCCCACTCATCTTGAATCATGAATCAAAAATATGGTTACACTTAAAATTAACAAACACTCTTCGTATAAAGGTATTATATTCTCTTCGTATTAAAGGTATACCTTGACTTCAAACCAATTTTAAAGCTCCTTAGACACATTCAAATACTTAAATATGATTAAATAAAAGTTGGATACCCCAAATTGCTTCATCTCTCAATTAGTTTAATAAGTAATCAGTTCTTTAAAAAAAATAATAATAAACTTAGAAAACCTTGGCTTCTTTTGTATTTAAAAAAAAACAGTGGTGATATAAGGTATATGCTTTAAGTGTTAATAATTTTTAAGCTGGATTTTTATAAAATAAAAAAGTATTAAAATGAAAGGAACATTAAAAATATTCCACAAAATAAAAAATGCAGCGGTTTCCCAGGAGGTGTAATAACCCTGTACATTTTTCCAAATTTTAACAGGCTGGAGTGACTGCCTACTTACAGAGTTAACAGAAATGGTGTAGTTGCAAAACTCAATATTCTCCAAAGCATAACTAAGGCATAGGGTATATAGTCCATTCATTGGCGACTTCGTGTAATTGAATTTACCATTAACAAAAGTCACCAATGAACGGGCCGGACCCTATATCTTAGGTATAGGAGAATGCGATTTTTCCAACTATACCCTTTAAATATTTTGTCATGTTATAAAAAAATAACATGTTCTTGTTCCAGTAAATAAAACTTACTTAACGTTTTGGCAAAGTGTTTGATACTTTTAAAGTTGGTCACTGTACCAATATATAGATTTTCTTCTGGATAAAAACATTTCCAACCTTTGTGCACATCATTGTTTTACTTATAGGTCTCCGTCACTTCTTAGCATCTAAAATATTTTGATTCTGCAAGAGTCCACTTTAAAAACCGGTATAAAAGGCGGGATTGCCAATCTCATTGTGATGGCGAGAAGTGGGGATGGTTGGAAATAACGCATCAAACTAAAACTATTCAAGGGTTTTTGGTTATAGGGGGTTATAGTTGATTGCTGATAGTTGTTAGTGATTGCATGTTCATGTATTATTTATTATATTCAGTACCACCCCTTGGAACAGTATAAGTTCAAATATAGCTATGTAATAATAGTGAGCCAGATGCAAGTTCGAACGTCAATTGATAAATTTTTTTGATACCTTAAAGAAATATGCACCGACAAAAGCAATAAATTGCCAAATATAGTAACACTGGCTAAAACCAAAATCTTCTTTACCCCTTTCATGTGTTAAGAGTGACAGTTTGGACTCGTCTAAAAGACAGGTCGTAGGTGCTAAGAAGTGATAAAAACTATACCACAATTCATAGGAATATTTGCATACAAAATAAACATGAATACAGAAACACTATATATTATTCTTGGCAAAAAAATGAAATCAAAACTTACATTGGGTTCAACGTTGGGAGCATATCTCTTCACCGGCTGTCCATTCTTATCAATTAAAAACTTTGAGAAGTTCCATTTTATGAAGCTATAAAATAAAACATGCCATGATGATTAAAAACTTGTAGTAAACATAAAAAAAATTTAACTCAAAAGCTTAAGAAATCAATTAAAATATTGTGCAAGTTTATTCATCATGTTCGTTTAAAAACTCGAAAAATATACAATTTGCAAAATGTGGTTTCTTTTTTCCCTCATAATTTTTAACTTGAACTTGTGCCTATATCAATTTTTTCAACAAATATTTAAACAAGCTCAACCAAATGTGCAAAAAGTGTTTATTTGTAAAGATATTTTATACAAGTTGGTCTTTCGGAAGCCATTCTGTAGAGCTATTATTCTGTGGCCTTTTATGTATCTTCATTTTATTGCTAAATTTGTCATCAATTTGGCCAAAATTATTGCCATATAATAGGCTAAATGCAAGAAATAGGGTTTTCTTACAACCCAATTGAGATTTATTTGAAATAACATCATACAATTATGGTTCAGCTGGGATTTGCGAGGAAAATTAAAAAGGACAGTAAGTTCCTATTGAGAACAATCTTTGATTACAAGAGTGTGTATGTGAAGTTTATTTTGGAATTATAAAGGTAGTATAAGTAATGTTATATAATAATTTACAATGAACACAAACAATAACATAAGCTAATTACCCTATAACAGATTAAATGGGATATATACTCCAATAGATTTGAAACTTAAATAGTCCACGCAAAAAAAAACCGGTATGTAATCGCTAGTTCCCAATAAATGTTGCAAAATGATAATTAATTCTGTTTAAAACATCCCTAAATATGCAATAGGTCCCATACGTTTTCATTTGAAAAACATCTATTAGATGAATATAGTGAAGAATATAAAATAATGAAAAGAATTTAATTACATGCATTTATCACTTGTTTATCTTTGAGAATAGCTTTAAATGGACAGATTTCTAAATACAGAAAAATTAATATAAAAAGTTATACAATATGTAAAATACCTGCAACAAAGTCAGGCTTTGCTGAACAGTTTAGTTTAGTTTGAATTATCGTCGCACTAGAGCTACACGAGGGCTATTGGCGACGGGCGTCGTATTTTAGAACCACCTTTGCTGAACAGACAAAAATATATGCACTACTTGAGAAGATCTGTGCATTTCATGATATTTTTACTTTTTTCATACAGACAAAATCATTCTAAGGAATTGTAAAAAAAAATCATTTACTTTCCCAAAGTTCCCCCCTGCTTGTTCTTCAAATAGGACCAGAGAGGATGAGTGTTGTCCCCATTGACATTAATCTTGCTGAACATGTCAAACGAAACATTGTACTGCTTCACAAATTCTTTGATTTGAGCTTCAGTACCTGGCTCCTATAAACATATTATGAAAAATATTAGAAAAGCTTTTTATAGTGGTTAAGTTGTAGATACATTAAATTACAGATACAGAAACAATATCTCAACACCTCAAATCAGCGAGATACAAAAGGTACTAAAAAATAACTCAATATCAATCAGCATAATGTTAAGAGTATAAACTATTATTACATTTATAATATAAAAATAGCCGAAATATTCTTGTTTTTAGATGTGATATGTAATGACTAATTTCTCATCACACCACAAAAAATTTACGAACCTTAATGTTGATTAATTATTATAAAACTAGTTAGTATATTTTCAAACTTTTTTTCAACATTTTGAAATATTTAATTATCAGTTTGATTTCTACGTTAAATGAACTAATATAAAATTAACTAAGTAATAATAAACCAACAATTCAGTAATATATGCTGAATTCAGTTATAAGTTGGATAAGAACTAATAGAATGTATTTTTAAAGATCTAATAGAATACTAGATCAATTGCAATAAACCTGCAAATTTCACCAAGTCTAAGCTGTTTGATAAAAATAATAATGTAAAATAAAAGGCACAAAGAACATCTATTTCAGATAAATAGCATATTTTAAGCTCTATGACTCATATCTGTGGAGTGGAAAGTGGTATGGGGAAGCCTATACACAAACCAGACATAACTTGGGATATAAAAGGAAGTTATTAATCTAAATATGTTGTACTTACTTCTTGATAACAAAAAATATGTTACAAATTTTAAAAATATACAAACACCAAATTGTATAGTGTAAAACCAGATAATAATACTCTTTGAAAAGGAACTCTTTGTATACCTGGCCTCCAAACTGATTACTAGGAAACCCCAGAATCCTCAGCCCCTTAGTCTCTGCATACTTTTCATACAGACCCTGCAGTTGCTGATAATTCTGAGGGGTTAAACCTCACTTGGATGCCACATTCACAATTATGGCAACATGGCCCCTACATTAAACAAAAGTTAAAAATTAATTTAAGGATTTTTTTTTAAGAAAATAACTAAAAAAGAAAAAAAACTTCATGATTTCAATGAAAATTATACCTTCTAGAAAAATTCAAAGCATTACAAGTTGAATAAAAAAAATTATAGTGTTACATAATTAAATCGAGTTAAATCCCCTTGGTGAAAATAACATTTAACAAGTATTTATATTTATTCTTTGAAATACTAATAAATCAGGGGTGAAACTGCCCACCACTGAAAATCCTGAAACCAAAAAAGGAGTGTTATGGGGGGGGGGGGGGGTAAGTGACAAAATAAAAAATTTGAAGATAACTAGGGCATGGGTAAAGTGAAAAATTAAGATATCGCATTTTTACGGCATAGTTTTTTAAATTTCACATGGTTCATAAAATTATTGAGAAGAGAAAAAATTCAAGTACTTTTCCAGAAAAATTCAAGGAATAGAAATTGCTGAAATCGGAAAAGATAAAGCGTTATAGCCGAACCTCAATTCTTATTGTTGAAACTAAAACCTGTATAAAATCCGAAACCCCAGCATAGTAGAAAAAAATGTCTAATAAAAGCTTCAAACAGATTTTTTTTCCCATTCAAGCTTTTCTTGCCATCACAAGGTCACGACTCACGAACCCTTGATATGATTAGAACCAATCGAACAAATATTCTGGTTGATCCAACTTAACCTGAACCGGAGCTACAAAAGTAATAAGCAACTCTTCCGATAATGCAGAACTGTCAATCATTATGAGGCGTGCGACGTCATCGGTGGATTTCGTGAAAATTACTAGGCAGCAAAATAAGTAAATCAGAATAGAGATCATTGGGAGTTGAGTTACCCGATATTTGAGGAGATCAAAGTGTAATCGAATCTTAATTAATCTTCAAATTTTAATTAAATTTTTCATCTTTACTACATAAATTCATTATTTAAGCTTGTTTTTCATTGAAATTTAAGTTTAGTTTTCATTGATATGGACCGAGAAAGGTGGAGTTGAATCATCGTCGCACTAGAGCTACACGAGGGCTATTGGCGACGGGCGACATACTTAAATCAATCAATTGAATTCTTGTCTTTAATTATAAGGGTTATTAAGAAATGTTTAGAAAAAATGCCTTCGTTATCTATAATCAATAGAAATTAAGGATATTCCATAAATCACCACGTGCTTCATATTTAGTGCGGTGCCGGTAAGGCGGTGAAATCGAAACAGGATTAAAAAGTAGTAACTCAAATACTCAAGCGAAAGCCACGGCAGGATTAAACCTGACTAAAGTTTTATTTCCCTTCCTTCACCGGTTGCTATGGTGATTGTTGTCTTCGGATTAGAGTAGTAATAGTGAGATATTGACGATTAAGCTCAAAAGCTTGGAAATTTTCCCTGATATCATGGTTCTGTTGCACCCTGTATGATGTCACAAAGTCTCGAGATCTTGTCCGATCTCCATGAAAAGTGCGCCGCTGATGCTAAAGTGATTTAAAAGATAGAAACTAAATTTTTTAAACATTTAAACAAATTTTTAGTCTAAAATAAAACCCGGAATTCCGGGTGAAGAATATTTTTTAAAAAAACAAGAAATCCGGGGTACTCCCTGAAAAGTTTAATAACTATTGAATTTTTAATGAAATTTTTGTTATTTTGACGTTTAAAATTTAAATATAGAACTAAATGTTGTGTTTATAGCTTTATTTTATTCGTATGAATTTTTTTGTGTTTAAAAGTGTGTGTTTTGTTGTAGCAGTTTTAAGTAATAGTTTCTGGTTACAAACCTACCTTTTTATTAAATTATAAATTTCAAATAATTATTTTTTCCGTCATTTGAATTAGTTGCATAAAATTTATTTAATTTACCTGTATTTTTCTAAAGAGACTTCATTGCCATCAATATCTATAGCTGAAAAATCATAGATTGATTTTGCAGACTTCCAATTTGCATTCCCTGAAGAAGTTGCCTATAATGGGAAATTTGAAATGCTTTTAATCATCTTTTATTAATATAATATGGACAAGTGAGGTTTCCAAACAATATGCTATAACTGCCTATTGTACTTTTACCCACTCAATGGGAAAATTTCAGGTAATGCAAGGCTCGTGTTTTAATTTTTCAACGTCATGCGATTTTATGGGCTGTTTCGGTTTCACTCTCAAAATGACTGTCATAGATGAAAAGGAACTCTTCTCCTGTGCAAGCTTTCTTTTCAAATGATTTGAACAACCAATAGCACAGCAAAAAGTTGGCATTTAAAAAATTTAAAGAGTAAAATATTCTTTAAAAACTCATTTTAAAATCAAAATTCCAGACAAAAATTGAAAACAAGAGTGCTGGAGCTGTTGCCAACTGCAACGTGAAACAACCGCATTCCGGATGAAACAGTCTCTTATAATTAAACAAAAAATTATTCCCTTTTTGCTTGCACAGTATAAACAGCAAACTTATTTAAGTGTGTTCATACAAGTAAAAAAAAAACGGATTTTAGCTTTACATTATGTATGTTCCCATATATCCAAAACTCTTAGAAAGTATTGCAGCAACTTTAGATACAGTTGCTATAGGCAAAGTTGAGCCAATGGTGTTGGCTAACTAAAATGTTAAGAGATTTTGTACTTTTCTATTTTGCAAATGATAAAGTCGCCAAAAATATACAATCACCGGAGTATTTACAATGGTAGTCTTGTATACTGTGTTTTATCGACGGAAAATTCCGTTTCCCAATTTTCCATAATTGGAAATATTTGCACCCACAAAAGGAAAAATACCAAAAAAATTTATAAATTTTATGACAAAGCAAAATCTATCAAGCTATTGCCCGGATAGGTTTATGGAATTTAACAACATTTAGAAAGGTTTTCAACTTTTTTTTCTGAATGCTTCTTTTTTTATCATACATGCATAAATTTTATTTTTACGTGTGCACTACAAAATAATTACCTCGAACTTTTAGTAACTAAAAATATATAAAAAAGAATGTATTATACGAAAATATATAAACTCCAAAATAAAATAACTTACCATTTTAGCAAAGGGTAATACTTCGTTGTTGGATTTCCAAGCTAAAATGAATATTAATACATGTAATGCAAGTTTCTATTTAAGCAACATTTTGGTATAAAATAAAAAATGTATAAGAGTTTCAGTTTTAGAGAGGTTATATAGCACAAACATACATAACACATTGCAATTAAATAATATTTTACTCTAAAATCCAGGAGCAAAGAAGATGTATATGAACGCAGCAGAAAAAAACAATAGTGAAATGACACACTTATATAACAACAATGAAAAACAACGATAATATTGACATGGGAAGAAAAAATGCAGATAATCATTTCCTCTTGCGTTATTTTGAATGGGAGTTATTTGATAAGTGTTTATGCTATTATGACTTGTTTGATAAGAGAATATAAAATTGAAATTAATAAAATGAAGGTCAATTAATTATTACAAATAGTTACATTATATACTTACACAATAATTTACGAAGAAACATATACGAATAAATAGTACATAAAGTGCAAATAATAATTGTTATTAACCAAGTCCACCTCATTTATCATGGGATGGGTATAGTGGCTAGAATCATGGGGTATTTATTGCTTATCAATATGTAAATAAACAATAGCAGAGGCGCACAGCAGGTAATAAATGGAAATAGAAGACAAATAATCATAATTAAAAGATTAAATTTAAAAAATGAATAAATATTAAAAGGTATTTCTTACCAAAATTAAATAGAGACTGAAAACAAAACATTTTTCAATCTATATGGTGTATTTTAAATAATATTTATAAATCTATGCATACACGGAGGGACAGAACCAGGGACAAAACATGTGATGTGAACCTATGAGCGTGTCCAGACTACGCATTCACTGAAAACACCGACAACAACAACACCGCAATTTGTACATGCATGCGTCAACGAAAACATAACGAACGTGAATGCACGGTTTTTTAGCTTAAACGCATGCCTCATATAGTCATACGTCTACGAGAATACTCTGAATCGGTGTGTCTTGCGGCGCTATGGTAACTTGAGAGAGAACATCCGAAATTTTTGCAACTTTTCAAATAATAAATATATAACAATGTAACAAAAGTTAAAAATCTATGTTATTTTGTTGTACTGAGTTTTAATATAACTAATCAAATTTATTTTTTTCGTATCTATGTTGAAATCCTGGTTTCGCGCTATAAAGAATCGCGAATAAGAAATCTTTTCATCCAGTTCCACGTTCGTAGCACAACACTGGCATAAATGTCAAAGTTGTTATTTGTATTTTTGTAGTCTGGACACCTCCTTTGCAAAGCATCACCACTCTTTCACTCATATGTGATTGGTTTTGTGTGCCCACGTGACATGCCAAACCAATCACTGACGAACTTAAATCATTTCGGTAACGTCTTGGAATAAGAGTGGCGATGCTTGGGGAAGGTTTACATGTCTCGTCCCAGCTCCTGTCCCTCTGTATATGACTTTCTCAAAATGACCTCTAAAGCCCGTATCACAAGGCGTTCCGTCTACTTAGGACATCCATAAAGATAGAAAAAGGAACCGCTTACAAAGAATTGTTCCGATTTTAAGGTATTTTGTCACAGGAACTTTTAAATGCAGGCATGAAAAACTTCTGCGAAGCGATACAACTAGCCAATCAGCATCAAGTATAGCTCTAACGTCTTGTTGGCGAAATTGAGATTGTCATAAAGGCGCGTTCAAATGTGCTAAGAAATTGGCGGCTATTAAAAATTAGAAATGCTTACAAATAAGATTAGCTTTAGATCCTCAGAATTAACTTCATAATTACAATGATAACCAAAAAATTTTAATGAATTAGATTTTTGTTTAAATTGAGTTGAAAGATTTTTTTAGTTTTAACCAAACATTCTGAAAATAAAGGATTAATAATAAAATAAACTCCTGCCAGGCATCTTAAGAATAAATATTTTCAAAGGAATGATTAAATGTGTAGCCATATGAAAACACAATATAATGAAAAAATTAACAAAACTTTAGTATATAAAAGCATACTCGCTTTATATGCATTCTAGCATTCTAAAGCAATTGCTCCCAATACAACTGTAATTTTTTGCATTTTATAACCGAGTAACTGACGCCAAATATTCCGCTGATCAACAAACCGCAATGCATACAGAGGTGGCATAAAATCATTACTACTCCGAGGCAGGTACGTTTTCGTTACCGCAATTTTCCCTGGAGAGGGATTTTTTTTTTCTGAAAGCCGGCTAATAGCCGGCATTTGCCCTGCATGAGAACGGGCCCTAATCTATTTAAAAATAGAAATAAGAAAAGCAACCTTATTCAGAACAGCATTAGAACAAGGTAGTGAAAAAAAAAATTTAATAGAAAGTACAAACTTTACAGTTCAAAATGTAAACAAACTTACTCTTCGGGTTTAAACAAGATTTTTCAATATGTTGATTAGTTTGAGCAAGGCCAGCAACAAGTTTTTTCTCAATTTTTTTTATTAAAATGTAAAACTGTTAATAATTTACTGTTGTTATGAGAAAAAATGTCTTAAGTTAATATGATTACAAAATTATTATCAAATTATCATTATATTAATAAAATGTTTTAACTACAATTTGAAATTCAATTCAAAGGATTGGAGGAAATTATATAATCGTATATTTAAAAAAAACGTGGTCTATAAAACTTGAAATTAAATATTGATTATAATATATGTCAAATGAAATGTTGGATATTTTATTTTCATTGAAAATTAATCCATTTTAATATTTATAATTTTATTTACATTTCTCATTTCTTATATGGGTCATTCTCTGTAAAAGGGACAAATCGATGTCCCGGATACTTTGCTCTTTATTTTCAAATTATATATGCATGTTTGTGATTTATTAGTGTAAACTGGACCAAAACCCAACTAGTCCCACTTAAAAAATATCTATATTATAATTCATATATATTATGTATCTCTTGTAAATTCATTATATTTTAAAATATATCTATATTAGATATATTAATTATCTATTATTTTTATTTATTACTTGTATAATAATTATATTATATATATATAATATATCAATGGTATCATAGATATGTGCTGCGCATGCTCATCCTAAAAGTTACGTCGTTTCAGTATGAAATAGATTTAAAAATCATCAAAGGATCTGACATTTTTTTTTACTATATATTAATGTGTGCAGCACATATAAAGAAAATTATTCAATAAGAAAAATATTTTTTTTTCAGTTTTTAAAAGTGCAATTTGTCCCATTTACAGAGAATGACCCATATACAAAGATATATGCCTTCTAGAATTGGGAACGGGCCTGAGTGCAGTTGCCACCGGAGATATTGCGCAATACTAGTGGACCTACTAAAATCGTTGTTACTAGCAAGCATATGCGGATTGTTGTAAAAAGTAACGTTTAATTTTTTGTGCTAATAATTTATGATTAAAAAGGTAATTAATGGTATATACTTTTTCAAATCGTACTTCTTGAAAGTTTTTGTCGCATTATGTTCTAATTATATGTATTAATGCCGAAAGAGGTATTTGCAAAGGACCTCCCGCTTTGAGATTAGCCTCGCTATATCTTCAATTTCTTTTTAATATTTAAAAAAAATACGCCTTAAATATTTAAAAAATTGAATTCAGTATTTTGACTTTGAAATGTTATTGGCATATATTGGAAGAATAGAGCACTTTTGAAGCCAACTTTAGAGGGGCGGCGCAGCCCTGTCGTCAGAACATCGGCCTCTCATACAGCGGACCCCGCTTTCTAAGCCCGGCCACATCCTGCAGACACATTTTCAAGATAATTTTCATAATCACGTTAAAAAAATATAGTTACAACTTTTTTGCATACAAGATTTTGCTGTTAGTTAATAATTTTCCAAAGTTTAAAGTGCATGCTCTATCTCTATATATTGTTTTTTTATTATTATGTGCAAAAAGCTGGTGTGTAGGATAAAACAAGTTGGTTTGTAACAGAATCTGTCACTTAACCCACTTCCACACAACAGTTATGTGCTTAACAGGTAAAAAGGCGCCAAACACAGCATTAATTCTATATTAAACATTTACACGCTAAATGGGGCTATTCAGGCCCGGACTGGCCCGCCGGCCCATCGGCCCCCTGGCCGGTGCGCCTTTAAAAAAAAACAACTTAGTTTTCGAACCAAGTTCTTCTTTCTTCTCGTAGGTTTTTTACATTTTTATGTGGTGTATAGGTTCAAATACACCTTCGAAATATGATACCACGGTAAGGGGAAATACCTATCTTCTAAAGGGGATATAAGGGAAGGTCGTAAAACTTTCTTTTGAGGAAGGGGAGAATGAGTCGTTTTGCTCTGTCTTGGGATTAAAGCCGTTGCTTAAAAAGGCGCCCTCATTTCCATACTGGGTGCTGTCTAAAGCTGGTTAAATAAACGATTACATTTTGATATACATGAAAATATTTATTGGTGGGATATATTTGGTCTTACGTGATCTGTTTAGGAGATGGTTGGACGAAACAGAACCTTCAAAGGTAACCAGCGTGGCTTGACGCCTTAACACACACTACAGGGATAGTGTAACTATAAATTTTTAATGAGACATTTTGATAAATATTAAAAACAGATCTTAATATAAGGCGCCTTCCTTTTCATAGAAGCCCCATACGGCTTCCTAACAAGTACATTTACCAATATATTAGTAATCGTGGGTACTGGACATAAAAAAACATGCACCAAGAAGTATTAGGGTGCCTATGATATCGCTCACATATCATGTGGTGGTTTTAGACTTCTTTGTATAATACCAAATTGATACCTGGTGCGAAAACATATTTTAGGCGTTTCAATCAATTGGTTTTAAATGAGGGATCTTTAAAACATGTGCAAAGGAGTATTGGAACGCCTTTAATTTCACATTGGCCGCTTTTAGATGTCCTTGTATAATTTTTTTAATTTTCCCGAGTAAAACTCATTTGATTTCGATAGTAAAACAGAGCGCTGTGGCGATTAAGGCGTCACATGCTACTGATGATACCTTCCGAGGTTCTGTCCCCGCCTTGATAGTGCTGGGCAGAAAGCTGACGCATGTATATTACTATATGAGATTAGTGCTTTCGGGAGGACACATCATGTCGACGTTTCATTTATACACATCATGTCGTCAGATCGTCGGAATTTTTTTTGAATGAGTCATAATTTGAGTCATCATTGATCATTTAAATGAGGGATCTAAAAAATCATGCGTTAATTAAGGAGTATTAGGGCGCCTTTAATTTCACACACCGCTTTTAGACTTCCTTGTATGTATTTCTCCATTTTCGGAGTAAAATAGCGCCCTGTAAATGTGACTGGTGCAAGCTAAAGATGTCGTGGTCTACAGTCCTGACGCTGCGGGCGATGTCGTTCTAAGGTTGCGTTGAGTGCTAGGTTAGGTGTCGGCACCGTGGGTTGACCGCGTTTCTAAAATGCGAGACTCATCGCCCATCGCCCTAGTGCATTATTAATAGTTTCTCATTAGAGCACTTAAGATATCACATAAGGCGCTCTTGGACTTTTTTGTTTACAATTTCAATACCTGGTGCCGAATCTTATTTGAATTGCTTTATTGGAGCTATTATGGTCAAATTTTATTTTGTTTACAGTAAAAAAATTCTAAAGTGGAAAAAACTTCCATACGTAAAGACCACTTCGCATTTACTAAATCTGTAAAAACCACAAATTTCTAACTTTTCTAACTTGGAAAAAGAAGGGGGATTAGAAAAAGAGCGCGAATTCTGATAAAATGATATGTGCGCCCTTCGGGGCCGGAAGGGCCGGTAAAACAACGCCTTTGTCAGAGAGCCAGTCCGGCCCTGGGCTAGTTTCATTTATTTTATTTCGAAATTTCAATAATTATTACTTATCGTTTGCAAAAATTAATTTATATTTCAAAGAATAAATATGTAATATTCCTCGCTTTTGAATAGATTGAAAATATTTCATATTAACATACAAAGAATCTCGTAGTGAAATATATTTGACGTCATTTCAAACTGATCGATGTCGCAAAAATAAATTTATTTGAATTTATTGCCTTAAAGAATTAAAGTTTCTCGAGCGATTGTTGCGAATGGCAATGGTGATTTAATTCTAATAAAAATGGCTTCCAATGCTTTTTAAATGAGCATTAAATTTTGCAGTTTTTTAAATAATTGAAGTACTTCGAATTCGAATTCTTTTCTGAAATTTTCCATGTATTCTAATTTCGATGCGCTGAATTTTTTAACGTATCACACTTGTCCGTAGCATTTGTAGTTTGGGCTATGAAAGTGGGTGACGGACAGACAGACGGACTGAACGATTATAATACCTTCCACTTTTTACGTTATTAAAACGTAGTGTGGAAGCTAACACTGTAAAAAAAACGCTACCTTTGTGTACTCTTTCTTAAAAGTAACTTTCCGCACTGGTCGAAAAAGGTAATACTTTTATTGCACAAGCTTATCGATTTGAATTTAGAGGGATTTTTTTTTGTATGCAAGAGCAAGGAATTGTTGAAATAACTTCTTTATAATCCCACACCAGGCATTCCGTCAAACAAAATCCTACTTTACAAATCAATACATATTTGTATTAAAAGTGCTGCTTTTAATAAATACGTGTGAAAAAGCAAATTATGCGCAGTTTGAATATATCTCAATCTGTTTACAATAGCCCATAAGCGCTGTAGTGCGGCGAACTTAAACAAACCAAACTTTTATTGGTTTTTAGCTTGATTGACAAGGACGGACCTTGTCTTTGGTCAGAATCCTGTAAAGTGCATGCTCAGCAGTTGTGTAAAATATTGAATTTTGCCTTCTTAGATACTATCAAACAAACTTTCTTTAATAAATTATATTATGTAGCTGTAGTGCGATGAATGTTGAGTTGATTGACCTTTTCCACAGTCAAATCAAAATAAATGGACTCGTTTCAAGCCTTCATCAGTAGCAACAGAAATACTGAATGAAAATAAATTATTTCTCAAGCCTCAATTGGAAAATCAACGTCGGTCCCATTGCGAAAAAAGCATCAATGGAAGCACCGATTGAAGGAAGACAGGATTGTAGCTGAAAGGTAGACGTCACCTGAAACTAGCCAATTCAGAACTAATGCCGGTAGAGAAAAATTTAAGTTGTTCGCAAATCTATTATTGAAAGTAAAATTATTTTAACAAAATGTGTCCTTTTAAAATCTGTTTTGAGTCAAAAACGCTATATCAAATTAACTCAATGGCTAATTATTAGTTTATTTTTATGCTGCATAAGCATAACCTGGCAACAGGTTGGAATTTCTTTTCTTTGTACATAACTTTTTGCTTTTTCTTTGCTTTTTTTAAAACTAAAATTGTAATAAAAATCATATAATTAAGTAATTACGGGTATTAATACCAAACTTTTTGATTTTATAACTTTTTGTAGTTACAAATAATAAAAATTTTCTTCTAAATTTAAAGACCAGTCGTTTGTTTTGTTGACTCACCTTATGAATTATATTATCTTTGATACATACTAAACGTATACTATTTTAGCTACGCAATACAAATTCCTAACTACTTATTAGCTTAGTAATAGAGTATTCGGTTCTTTTTTATTTTTGTTTGTAAAGTTAAACTAAGAAAAGCTTTGTTTCAGGTTGACTTTTTGAATCTCCGCAAAGGTCTGTGGGAAGGGTGATTCCTCTCCTCTGTGACGTCAGCTTCAGGTTATTAAACGCTTTCGGGAGAAAAGAGAGTTGTTCGCCATTTTGGAAGGGTCCCCAGGAATCGGACCTTTTTGAACTAATAATAACAATCTGCCGCCATCCATCCCTTGCACCCAAGTCTAATTATTCCTATTCTTCCTTTTAAAAGAAACCCATTTGGACGGACCGAGGTAAGTGTCTATTTTTGAGCTGATTCTTGAAGGGGGGGGGATGATAATGGATTCCTAAGCGGACAAGTGAAATCAATCAGGTTTTATATATATTTACGCTAAAAATGCGTTATGATGCAATATAAACGTAAATAAAGTGTTCCCTAATTATAGTTTCATAAAAAATGAGCATATTTGTTGGTGTAACTTTCAATTGTGTGCATATTTAAAGTGTTTACAATAGGTTGAACTGCGCAATTATAGGCAATGCGATTAATATTTAAAGTATTTGCAAATTAGTTTGATGTCTTTCGGTACAGATTATCTTATTTTTCTGGAGATCTCATGATCGTGAAACAATTGTTCATTGTGTAACAATCGTACATGTAATATTTGCGTTTTGTTATGATACCGATGGTAACCATTTTAGGCTTACCTCTGTTATTTCTGTCAAAATAAAACTGGGTGTCAAGTTATCGTAAGTTTCGAAGTGTATGCTACTTACTAAAGGTCAAATGTTTTCCCTTTTTTGATTAGCGATGATAAGTTATGAAACAAGGATTATTTATCTAACGAAACTGGTTAATTCATCACCCATGATAATAACAATCGGAGGCGGACATAGTTGATAAAGTCGCATTTTTATAATAGATTTAATTAATGCATGCATATTAATTAATTATTCCTTTATATTTAAAATATATACTAATAAAATAGCTCAACTAAATGCATGAAAGTTCAAATAAGCTTACAATCGCGATCGGCAGTATTTATATTTTTTCTTTGAGCCTTGGTCTTTGTTTGATCATTAATAAAGTTATACTACGATCGGTATCTATCCCCTTTTGTATTTGTTGTTTAAATATTTAGTAAAATCTTGTTTCATGACTGACTTAAAGAGTGCTAAATGAATTACAATTTGCTTATAGCTGTAAATTTATTAAAGATTATTTCATGCATATGTTTAATTATCTATCCAAATAAAATGTTTAACTTTTAATGCTTATATGCTTATAAGCTCTATTAACTTAATCTATTTCCTTTATATTCTTACATCAATATTATTATCTATAACTAATTGATTGTAGTTTGAGTAAACTACAATAGCAGACTGAATGTCTTCCATAATAAAGTCTTTAAGAGGTAAAAATACCTTGTAGTGCTGTTGAGACACACATACTCAAATAACATTTCATGCTAATGGCCTTATTTCTCTAGATTATACAATTTTGAAGTAATTAAGCACAGCACTCGGTCTTTTCATAAAATATCCTTTGTAGACCTATTGTCGTCATATCTTCTGTAAAATACATTGTGGTAGAGATTTACTGTACGATCCTCCTTGGAACGAACTTCCAAAATCGCCAAAAGTCTGCTTTGGCACCTTTTTAAACCACCATTTCAATGAAATATCGTATAGCATATTTTTATGAAACTCACACAAAACGTCGAATGTTGCGTAAAAGTCATCGTTGCGAAGTCATAAATCGAATCTCAGTTGAATCGACAGTTGCCAACATAATTATTTATGTCAAATCCGAATAAATCGCGCCTAGGGTACACGTACTAAATCTGATCCATTTGTGCCTGGACGTGAACAGTCACCACTGACTGAATCTACTACATGGACGACATGGTGGCTCACTTGCTACCGATCTCTATATAAGATTTAGGGTGCTAAAAACCTTAGAAGTGACTGTTGAAGAATAGGACATTATTTTAAATAAATAAAATTGCTGAATTAAGACTGATCCTATATCTACCCTACAGAAAGCAATTAAATAAAAATATCTTTAATGTCATATCAACTAATAGCTATTAATAGGTTTAAAAGTAGATGCCTCTAGGATCCTATAAATTGTCTATTCGTATATTTAAGTCCTGTATTAAAGCCTGCTTAAATATCTGAAAATTAGACTTTCTCTATGGTTGATATCATAGTCTAGTCATTGCAAATTATTTCTTAGTAATACAGACATTATTTGCTTTTTAAATACTTCATTAATAATAATATTTTGTTTGAAAAAATTATGCTTGTTGAAAACAAAATCCGAATGGATTAGACTAAGAATGTCTGATGATGGTATTATGTAACTCTTTACTTGAAAGGAGCGACCGTTCCCTGGGTGCAGTGCTCTGTACTCAATGAATTCTTCTGATCAGTATGTCTGCAGTTTCGGGGTTAAATGCAAAGGCGGAGAAAGGAAGGTCGAAGTATGTTGCGTTGGATATAAATAGTATCTACAAAGGCAAAAGTTTAGAAACCCAAAAAGCAACCGGTATGTAATTTTTTTTTCTTTCACCGTTTTTGCATCAGAATAAATTAACTGTAATACTTTATCCCAAGTATTTTTCATGATAATTTTATAGTTAAATTATCTTATTAAGGTTAATAAATTTATATTTAGTATATGTCTTATTTACTATTGGGGCTTGTATTAATAGAAATAAGTAATTTATAATTGTGAGCATATGACAAATTAAGCATAAAAAGAATTTCAAATAGAATGTATTAAGGCATCTATAATAGGATCGTAATTCCGATTTTAGTCCCTGTTTTCAAAAGACGCACTGTTACTAAGCAATTTTGCACTTGTGCATATTGTTGCCAACATATCTAGTCGATTGCAAATATCTATTTCTTAAGTAAGTAAGACATATTCAATTTGCAAACTACACTGACTATTTTGAAAATTTTGGTTAAAAACAATTTATGTTGTAATAACAAAAATCTAAAGGATTATACGTAGAATGTTATGATTATTATTAACTCATATTATCTTGAAAATACAAAGAAATCTGGTCATCTCTTAAATGAATGTCTGATACGTATGTCGCGTCTTCGGTGCGTATAATCAATATGCAGCAAAGTAGGTACGAATTATTTGGTTACATTAATGTATTACAAACTACAAAGTTTAGAAATCTCCAAAAAAAACGTATAATTTTTTTCTTCGACGTTATGCATAGAATAAATTAACTTAATACTATATTAAAAATTTTCAGATAATGTTTATGTTAAATTATCATTAGGTTTAAATGTTGATATTTTAGTATAATGTTAATGCACTTGACGAGTTTTGTGGCTTTGTTTACATATAATCAGTGAAAGTTGAATTGTGAATTTCATAATGTATGGAGCATATGCACAAATCATAAGCCAGTTAAAAAGTTATGATGTTCCAAAGGTAATGGTATACTATTGAAAGTGCTATGAACTTGGAGGAATCGAGACCCCAGTTTCTCTCCTTTCTCATCATAGCTGGATGCAGCAACGTTTTGCAAACTAGGTGGCAATAATTTGTTGTTCCAAACATGTTATGTGTGCTGGGTTGCAAAGTAAATTCTACTTTAGTTAAGTAAGTTTAGATCAGGGGTTCCCAACCTTTTGGCACCTGCGTACCACTTGACTTTTTGAGAAATTTTGGCGTACCACCAAACCAAACTATTTTAATAAACATATGAGAATTAAAGGATTAATATATGGTATTAATTTACAGTTTTATTTATTACTCATATTTCTGAAAACATACAAATAAAAATATAGTACAAACTCACCAAAAAATTACTCATCATACAAAATATACTTTTATAGTCTTTAGTTCGAAACTTGTTGTTTGCATGTGATTTAAAATATCAACATTAGGAGTAATGGGACTTATTTTCACTCTTAAGTCCTCTTCAACACTTATTCTGCTTCTATGCTTATTTTTTAATGTACAAGAGTTCAGAAAATCAACTCACACAAGCAACTCGTAAAAATGGCATCAAAAAGAGCAGAGCTTGCTGGAAGATCAAAGGGTGCTAGGTTTTACTTCCAATCCAGATATTAAAGATTTCTCTTTAAATTAATATTAATGTTAAAAATAATCAGTAATATGTTTGCGTGCTCACTGCTCATTCGTACAGAAGCTATTAATGGCATCATGCTGCTCACACGACTCACGCGTACCACCTGAAAGTTTACCGCGTACCACCAGTGGTACACGTACCACCGGTTGGGAACCCCTGGTTTAGATAGTTGATAGTAAGTTTTATGGTAGATATTGATGATGATACCACTCATAGGACTTTAAGATATTTTTTTGTTGATACATCTAACTAAAGTGCTTCCAAGCTAGACTTTTAAAAAAAAATTTCATTAACTTAAATGTGAGACTGTAGTAAGTTCAAAGTGCAGCAGTTCTCTAAGCGAAAAGCTTTATTTTCTTTCCACAGTACAACCCAAG
The DNA here is from genome assembly GCA_019343175.1 of Oedothorax gibbosus. Classification (NCBI taxonomy): domain Eukaryota; kingdom Metazoa; phylum Arthropoda; class Arachnida; order Araneae; family Linyphiidae; genus Oedothorax; species Oedothorax gibbosus. The sequence goes on along the minus strand of CM033270.1, from coordinate 43,566,757 downwards.
CATGGCCTTCAATCACTGGGGAAAGTGGGCACCGGGCGGCGTATGCCTCCTCCTGCTAATTTGCCGAGCCTGAAGAGCGAGAACAGTGGAAACAACCCTAACATAAATCTTGTTCCGAGCGGCGGCCAAGGATGGGGCAGTACCACCAAAGAGAAGGGAAAAGCAGAAGAGACCAATGGAGGTCAGCAGCAATCACCGCAATCGCAGCCAGCCTCTTCACTATCACAAACTACACAGAAAGTGAGTGCGCTTCTTTATCTGTTATTTTGTACAGGGTGGCGCTAATAAAAGTGGCCCCGGCATAGAGCTACGAATGCAGGGAGATGCTTGGCTAGAAAAACTATTGAAGCCGCCTGAAAGCCTCCAAGTCCCCATAATTATTCAAGCATTCAATGGCTTCAATTGACAAACCTGTTTTTCCTTTGGTTGTTACTAGACTAGAGCTACACATGGACTATTGGAGATTTCACAACTTAGTGCGAGCAGTGTAAGTGTGCGTTGATCAGATTAGTGCATAGGTAAAGATGACATAGTTTCCAGTAAATAATTCGCTTAATGTTGAAGCGATCAATGGCTTCACTTGGCAAACCAGTTTTTGCATTGATTTTTGCCTTGGCATCATTTCCTGTCTTATCTCTACTTCTAAGCCGGGTCACTTTTATTTGCACCGCCCTGTACATTGTGACTTAAAGCCAAGGGGTACAAGTGACTCCATATTGATAATTAGCAGAACGTGATTAACTTGTATTCCTTTATCACAACAATATTTGACTCCACAGCAACTACTTAGTGCAACTTTTCCCCATTTATGGATATTTAGTATTGTTACTACCATAGAACCTTGATAATTCGTCCCTCTTTTATCCGGAACTCTATTAACCGACCCTAAGTCCAACATATGTGTTGTCCAACCAGGTTAGTCTCAATTATTGTTCACAAAAGAAACCAGTTTCAGAAGTCTACAGCGATTCTAAAGTAAGGAATCTTCGACGATTCTGTAATCAGAATTCAACGGCCATTCTGAAATCGAGAAGTTCACAGCGTTTATGAAATAAGAAAATTCTGAATTTGAGGTCCGCGGACTTTCGTGGCTCCTCTGTACTCATAAGTTGTACTATTAAATGGGAATTCTCTATTATCTGGAATTTTCAATTATCCAATCAACCTCCGGTCCCAATTAGATTGGATAATCGAGGTTCTACTGTATATAGATTTTCCTATTTTAAACTAATTTTCTTACAACATGCAAAATTTTGTAGTATCCTCAATTGTAAATACTATAACTTTCCTTTTTGGTTTTCATTAAAACTTGCTACGAATTTATAGTCAATGTATTCAATTCAATAAAAGGTTAGTGGTTCTTTAAGGTTTTTTTTATTATAAAAGTTCAAAACTAATATCTGACTTGTTCTGCTTTCCAGACAAGTACAACAAACACAGTTTCTACTTCTGGGGTAAACAAAACCTGGAGCAGTGTCACACAAAGCCAAGAGGATGGTGGTCAAGAACGGAACTTCTTGGGCCAGCAGTCGCCATTTTTTCCTCAGGAATTCCCCAAGTTAGCTGGTGGCGATGTACCAACAGAAGGCAACCAGAAATCAAGTGTAGATTCCCAGTATGGACCAGGACCAAGTCTCAGACCACAAAGTATGTCTCGGGTTTATCTAGGGAGGAAATTGTCAAATGGCGATGAAAAGATTCATTTTTGTATCTCCTCGCAATTCTGATGGCATAATTTTTTTACACTATGGTGTAATACAATTACTCTAAATACATTTATCTTCATTTTCAAGTATATTTTATCTGTTGTTCATATTGTCATTAAAGTTTAGGAAACGGGTTTATATTCTGCTGAAAGATTTAATATTTTAATAAAACACTTCATTTGCACATTATTAGTATTTATATTTTTTCATGAAATTTCTCAAACTTTATTTTTAAAAATATACTGTGAAGTGATTATAAGAAGTATGTTTTGCAAGTAATTTTGACACAATTAGCTTTTAGCATTTGCTGAGGGTAACATCCATTTTGTAGAATTTGAAGTTTAAAGGATTAAAAATACACATTTTTATATAAATTCAAAATGTTGTATTAATTTGCTGCTGAAAAACTTTTGCAAGACCTTCGAAATGTGCTTGACCTTACTTGTAATTTTTTTTTGGCACAATTAATGAATCGGCTGTAAAGAAAAATTGTAAACTGAAGTTGTGAAGTAAATTCTACAAAGGTCTACGTATGTGTACCTCTTGCCGTATTCAGGTAAACTGCAGTAACCACAACAATGAATTGAACCAATTTTGCCCTGAAATACCTTAAAGAAATCAAGTCATTTAGTATACTTTCCTGTAGATTAAAGTTGTTGAGTACTTATCACAAAGTTCCAAATCATTAATCTAGATGCTGCAGTTTACCTGCCCATGGCAGAGGAGTGTCTGGAAGCCTAAAAATTTAGATTCTAAACTTGGTGTTCCGATTTCAGCGGAAGGCAGCTGGGGAAGAGGCACGCTTCAGCAGCCGGCTGGTTCGGGCGCCGCCCCACCACCGAGCGGTGGCAATGGCGTGAACGGCCCGCCGCCGGACATGCGGGACCAGCGCCAGTTCCCACGTGGGTCTGAGACGCCCCCCGCCTCTGCTCTGCACCCACCCCCACAGTTCAGAGGGATGATGCCCTCCTTCGTAAGTTTCTAAATCAAGTAACATGAACAGGGTTCGAAAATCACGGTCGTAAAACACGACTAAATCCTACAATTTTGCGACTTCAAAATTAATTTAGTGGCAGTTATCGCGACTAGTTTTCTTAAATATCATTATCAACTTTTTAAATTGGTTTTCAAAGATCTTGCCGACAATAATTATCTTAAAATCGCCAAACTTCGACGATACATAAAATGCAATACTCTGACGATCGTCAAATCTAAAAACTCCTACGATCTTTAATTGTGATTTCTAAAATTTAGGAACTCCAGCTCTCCTGAAATTGCGAAACTGGTGATTCTATGGGGCGCAACTACGAAAATCTTAAGAGTCCGTGCATAAATTACATGAAATTAAAATTTTTCCATAAATATTTTTCTCAAATGTTCACAGAACATGTGCATTTGCTCCTAGATTTTTTAGTTAGTCACACAAATTGCGCCTAAATTTTTGCACCCCATTTCTAACACTAAACCTAAGCAAAAGTATTCTTCAATATATTTTATGGTTTTAACTAGGGATTGGAGTAACGTGTTACTTGTAACAGTTACTTTTTTCCGGTAACACCAAGAGTTTCAGAAAGTAACTGTAACAATTACTTTTAGTGTTAATTTCATGACTTTTCGTTACTACTCGAGTAACTGTGATTAGTTACTTTTTACACCCTTTTCATTTTTAAAAGTAACTTTCCTATCCATGGGTTTTAACCTTCCGAACAACCTGGAATTGGGCAGAAATGCTTTTCGGTTTTCAGTGTATAAATTTTAAATTAAATTTATTTCAAATAACATACTTGTTTTAATAAATCAGAAATAGGTTTATTTTTTAAGATGCGATTTAAAATAATTTCCAATTGAAACAAAGTACATTATAAATAAAATTAATTATTTATAAAATTTTCAAATCAAAAGTTATTGCAAGGAAGACTGTATAAAATACGTAATAAATCGGGTTTAACGCTCGGAAGGTGTTGATGATTGAATGAGAAGTAGTTTATGAAATTAAATTTTAATTTCATAAGATAGCTTTCATATGATTAATGCAAAGGGACAATTGGAGGTATATCTGCTGTTTACTTTATTAGCTTAACTATGATTAAAAAAAATTGAAATGATTGAACTTATGTTATGCTAGCATAATTTTAACGTAATTTTTTTATTTTCTGAAGTATAGTTGCAGAAATTTAAAGTATATTTATAATTCATTATTCATCATTATAGATGTTTGGTGGTGGGAGAAACTCTTATCCATCTGGATACCCGCCATCAAATTACCCAAATGTTCCTCCTCAGCAAAATACACGCCCTTCATATCCATATCCAGAAAATAATAGGTAAGCCTATTATTAATCTACTGTATAAAACAAACTTAAAATATAACAAGTTTTCCAACACACTAAATCTCTCCTATTTTCCAGTAGTAGACGCCCACAGCCAGTTCGTCCCCTAGCAGAAGAAGAGGCCTACCAACGTCCTGCAGCTATCATAACAGAGAAAGCTCTGAAAGGATTCGATGAAATCCTGCAAAATGATACTCAAGACACATGGGCCACATCTCACGGGGAAATAGATTACAAGTAAGATCATTATAGTGTGCAAGAGTATATTTTTACCTGTGTGTGTTGATGACTCTAAAGTTGTAGATTATAAGGAAAATTCACTTATATTAATGTGTATGATGACCGTGAGAATTATAATTAAACTTTTTGATTATCTTTACTGCCTTCATACATTAAAAAAACTTTTCCAAAACAAAACTTTTAAATGCTTCTGTAGTTATTAGGATTTTTTGGGGCGCATTATTATATTTTTTAAAATTGTCAATATCAACTTTTTTATTTGTTTTCAGCAATATAACCGTGATTTTAAATTCGCATGACTCCATTCTTTAAATTGCGACAGTCAATTGTAAAATTAATTTCAAAATCTGTATCGTTAAATTCAGAAACTTCCTAAACTCGGCATCAGTTTTATATTTCATATATCATGAAAATCTGGCTACCGTAAATTGTGATTTGTAAAATTTTGACACTCCAGCTATCCTAAAATTGTGAAACTGGTGATTCTTTGAGCTAATAAGCATGGCTAAAGCGATCTTAAAATAGCCCATTTGAGTACTGTAGACATCCAGACTTTGCGGATAAAAATTTAAAAAAAAAGAGCTTTTTTTTTTTAAAGAAATAAGTCTTTATCCAATTTCTAACACTGGTTTTATGAATTCTTGTTTTATTTTTCAGTGCAAAAATAGTTTTTAGCGATGATGAGGAATCTTCATCAAACCAAAAGAAAGAAAAACGGTATGAATCTATAATATCAGTTATATTTTTTATAAAATTAATCCCTCCTTATTCTTAACTATTAATCTATAATATCAGTTAAATTTTTTGTAAAATTAATCCCTCCTTATTCTTAACTATTAATTTTATTGTAATTAGTGATTCTGAAGAGAAACCGCCTCCAAAGAGTCACAGCAACACTAAGAATGAAAAAGAAAGGGACAGGAAGCCAGAACGAGAACGCAGTGGTTCAGAGCGTGAAAGGGAAAGCAGGAATTCTCGTGACTCTGACTGGTCAAGGGAAAACAGGACTGACAAGAAAAGTGAACATGACGCAGACTGGAATTTTGAGAGAAATGAAGGATTTGATAGAGAAAGGGTAAATTGATGAAAGTTTTAGTTTAAAAAAATTATGTAGTTATTAAAATCCAGTCTTTTAATAAATATGACATTTTTAATGCATGCTATGTTGTGGATGTATTAAGGTTTATTTTATAGAGTTAAAAGTTTGTATATTTTAGCAACAAATATTTTACATTTATTTAATGGTGTTTGATATAAATGCATTTAGTTATTTATGCTATTAACTAAATTGCTGGGTTACCTTATCGGTAGGGCTTAACTGATGGCCGCTTTTGGGGCGATGCTGATTGTAAAGTTAAGTTCCCCTTTCCATCGGCTGGTTGCCAATAGCTGTATTGTAACCAGCCAATATTCAAGAAGTTGAAGTTTAGTTAAACAAGCAGTCTTAAACTATTATTAAAAATAGCAAGATTACTGCAGTTATGGTAAGAACTGGCAAATAGTGTGGCAAAATCAACACTATTTGACAAAAAAAAAACTTGGTTACTATCTTATTTAAGCGCAACTAGAAATATAGAATGTTTAACTTTGAAATTTTTTCCCTAAAAAATTCGCTTTCACCGCCGTGTAAATGATTTTCAAGACCAATGGACCGATATTTTCCTATAAAGTTAACAATGTGTGTGGCAATCGATGCCAAGGCCTATGACAAATTATTTTAACAATCAACGCCCATGCATCAGTCTAGCCTTACTTACAGGTACTAAATCTATATTCCTAATATGAATAAGTGTGGGTTTGTAAAAGTGGCCATCTCAATTAGGATGAAAGATGGAAATCCTGGAACCAGCCCTCTCAGGGTAGGTCTGCTTCCATGGGCGGTGTGGACATGCCCAGACAGTGGCAAAACCAGCAGCCTCCACAGAGGCCCTTTGACTACAGGGGCCCGCCACCCAACCAACCCCCAGGCCCTGGCTATGCTGCCCCCCATGGTAGAATGCCAGTGGGGCCACCTATGCAAGTAAGGACCACTGTCCTTAACTGCTTTAGATTATTTTTTCCCCTTGATTTGCTATAAAAACCAAAGTAAAAAAGTCGTAAAAGCTAAAAGTTAAGCAAATGCTAGATTTTCTTTAAAGCTAGAGGGTTGTTTTTCTTTGTAGTAGTAGTGGATAAGCTTTTCAGTACCTTCTATTCTATAAGGGAGCATGGGGAGCCTTGGCCATAGTTTCAGAATTTTTGTTTTTAAAAATTTATTTTTACACTAAACAATTATTTTTGTAAGCATTAAACACACAAAAAAAAATCTTAGAATTCAACACTCTGGAATCATTTAAAAAAAAATCATGTTTACCATAATTAATATTTTAAAATTCTAAAATTGGCCATATCAAGTAATTTTTTTAAAATTATGTTAAATATATTTTCAGTTTCTACACACATTAAAATGCACAAGATATCTCTGCCTTAGTTTGAATTCTCTTTTTATTTTAACGGCACAAACTGGAAACAGTCAAAATCAAAGCGTACCTTCAATCCTTTATAGCTACTCGCTAAGTACTACTTTATTCTGTGTTGCTTTAATTAAAAATTTAATCGCTATATTGTATTAAAAATTTTGTGTGATTGTGTACTTATGTTTATGTTGAATTGAAATTTATGAATAATAAATACATCTTAGATCTGACAAAAAATAAAAATTGTTTTAGGTAGGCCGAATATTCAGTATTTGGCCAAATTTGGTATTCTCTGCATCCCTAGTTATTATCATACGTTACTATAAACTGTGTATTTGATAAATATTTATAGATTTTCATAACTAGTTAACTTACGTGGCCTTGGTCCAAAGTGGCCAACCCTCCCTTACGAGCCTTGCGTAGAGTAGGCCAAGCCTCCCCACCTAGCCATTTTGTAAAGAATGGCACTTGGTGAATTGAAGCCTACTTCATTTCACAAATTTTTTAACTTAAATAAAACCTTAATATAACAGTATTTATAAAATACCACATACTTAAGCTGAACTCAATTGGTTCGTCTGAAAAAATCTTACAAATTATGTTTAAAATGTTTATATTTTTTGGGATGAGAAACTTTCATTTTATTTTCTCCTCACTGCTAATTAATAAGTAGCTGAATGAAACTTTGGTGGCTGTCTGCTGACAATAGTAGCTTTAAGTATCATCTATTGTGAAAATGCTAAAATATTTTTAAATACTAAAATTTAAAGGTGGGCCAAGCCTCCCTTTTGGCCAAGGGTCCCCATTCTCCCTTACATATTTATGCTGCTTTGGATCTAAAAACACTTATAATATTTAAACAAATTATGTTGAAGATAATGGCTATTTTTTAGATCAAAAGTGCAGAGTTATAGCAAAGTTTATCCACTACTCATGTAAAAAAAAAAACTTCGTAGTGATTTAGACTAGTAGGAACCCCAAATATATGTACTATTGTTGTAGATCTTGTTCTTTTATTCAACTAATATAACCTGTCCTGTAACTGATATTATGTTATGCCGGTTCTAGCAATGTTGATTGTTGTCACGATGCCGGAATAAAGCTTTCGTTTTCCCAACTTTGTATATTAGGACTCACAAATATATAAACTAGAAATACAATTCTAGTTCAACTATTTAAAGATTTTTTTTACTTGTGTTTTATAGCCTTCTGGGGATTTAAATAAAACGTTGCTGAATGATGCATGACTTAAGGAGTAGTAACACAAAATTTGCATGTTTTAATGAAATAGCTGATAACACTTTATTGAAAAAACTGATTGTTGTATTAGCTCTTGCATATAATTATTGGAATTATTAAACTTGAACAAATTAACAATTGCAAGGAAATTTTTTTAACCTGAGAAGTTCTAGACTTATCTCCAGTTGAACCAACACAATTAAAATAAGGTTCTTAAAACTTGGTTCAGAATAAAGGACAACTCGTATTGCAAGAAGACATAATAAATCTTAGCTTCTTCAAAGTGTTACATGTTAAATTTTTCCTTGTTAGCATGGAAACTATCCCCCTCCTCCGCGCCCTTCAAGACCTGGACCTCGTTCCAATTCTGTTGCTGACGATGACGAAATGTGGCGTCAGCGACGCAAGCAGCACACCGAAGAAATGACCATGACTGTCGAGCGAGCTCGGCAAAGGAGAGCAGAGGAAGAGAAGCACTACGAGCAGAGCAAGCAGTGTGCTCAAGAAAAAGCTAAAACTTTTGACAAATGTGATAAGGTATTTGGATTGCTAAATTTTTACTCAAATGAATTTATAATCACATGTGTGTATTAGTAACTTTTAAGTCTGGGTAAATCAATGGTGGAAAAGGTAAACCTTGATAACTATTTAAAATGGTTCTTATGAAGGATAGTTTCTGGTTGAGGATTTAGCTGATCCTTGGTATAATTTAATTTTAGGAAAAAGATTTAGAACTTGAAGACATTGACAGATCAAGGCACAGCAGCGAAAGTCGTGACGACAAACCTCCTGGCCGAGATCGTAGAGACAGTGACAGGGATCGATCCCAACCCAACTATCAAGTACGTTCAAAAACATTTCTTCTAGTCAAAATCTACTTCTATAAGACTTTGGATCTGTACGCCCACCTAGCTCATACATCCCACTTCTCCAAACTGTACCTTCTTTAGCATTTTAGAGTATGGAGAAATGCATCATCTATATATATAATACTCTTACATGGCTCCCAAATTTTCTGATATTTCTAACTCTGCAAGGGCAACAATCGAGTTTGTTTACACTTTCGCCTATGGTAAAGAGAAGATGCTCTGGATTTACTGTAAGCGTTATACAAGATTCATTATTAGTTTTGTTTTTGTTTTTTTAACTTTAAGATAGAATCTGTAAGTTTAACTTTAAAAATGCATAATATTAGGGACGTTTAATGTATGAAAATTTTATAATTTTGATCGACTGAACTACTAAATACTATTGTTAATAAAAAAACATGTGGAATTTACGTGGTCTGCTGAAATCCAGTTCCGTTAATATATTTGTTCACGTTATTTCATAGTTGAAAAGGAAAAATTCAAATTGTTTTTAAACGTATTTTCTAAGCGTTGAGGGCTACCACGGTTTCCAATTGAGTTACAAATGGATCTTGGTCAAGCTGCGAAATATTTTTGCAATAATCTTCGCAGGAGAGTCAATGCAATTCTCAAGAAGGAGTGAAACTTCGAAAACTAAAGGCTAGACTAAAATATTTCAATGAAGGGTGAGCAAACGAAGCACGCCTGGATCTTGAAGCGATCCAAAGGAAACTGCAAGCAGTTCCCGGGTGTTGGCAAGCAGGGGGCGTGCCACCTAGTTTTATTATATTTGCCTTGAGATTCAACTAAATCCTTTCTTCCAGGGCTACAATTTCTCCCGGCAGTTCCAGAAAAACGTGCCTCCTCGTTTCCAGAAGCAAGCCGCTGAGTACATGAGGCAGCAAGGGCAACAGCCCACCTCTCCGGCCTCTAACCAGGCCGGGACTCCTCATTTTATGAGGTCCCAGTCTGTTGGACAGACAAGTCCTGGGGCTGGACCTCATCCTAGCCCTGTTGGAAATCCTCATGTTGGGCCACTTCAACCACCTGTTCCAATGGCTAATTATGATCAGGGTTGGCCTGGGCATCCACCGTACATGAATCAGATGTCAGGTAAGATGAATTATTGCTGTATCATTAAGAGCTTCATTTTTTAAAACGTGTGGTTTACTTTATTTCTTCTCAGAACCGGGAAATTTCTTTATTATTCTCCTAAATTCTTTAAAATTATAAATGCATTGTCGATTTCCAGACAAATTCGTTGGAGCTAAAAGCAAGCATATTAGTAAATTCATTCTTCCCCTTTGTAAGCCATTCCACGGAGATGAAAGCGATACGAGTACAAGCTGATCTTTTATTTTATTAACTAAAAATTGTCTAAAATCGGAACCACAAATATCGACCAAATGGAAATCGTGTCTCAAAAAAAGTTTCAAAACATAAAATAAGTTTTCACAATACAATTTTCTGGTATGATATATAATTACCTTTAAATGTATTGATTTATTGAGTCTTAATTAAAAGTGTGGTGGTTCATCATTAGTTTTTTTTATTGAAAATTAGGTTTAGCATAATAAACCATGCATATTTTTGTGTTTTTGCAGGAGTGCCCCCTTCAGTTGCTAAAGAAATAGCCAGGCAAAGGTCTAACAGTCAAGGTTCTGCATCTGACAATTATGAAAGTGATAGTTGTGGACCTGAGAAAACTGTTCCTTATGACCGAGAGCAGAGGGATAACTATTGGAGAGGTGAAAGAAGGCAGCAGGGACCTGGAGGTATAAAAAATTATAATATTTATCTTGGATTATTCTTTTAAATTTGTATCATATTTTTTTTAATTATTTGTTTTTGTTGAAACATTGAACTTGTGTGTAATTAACAATGCTTTATTCATATTAGGTTATGAAAGTTGGCATGCTCCTCCACCAAATGATGGCTATTTTGATCAAAAAGCTGACGTCTCCAAAGGATATGACCATAGACATGACTTTAAAAAGGCAGGCCCTGAAAAAGACGAGAAGGCTTTTGATTCTCATCATCACGAGACTAGGGGGTAAGGCCTTCTTAATTTAAATTGCAATAATTATTAAACTGTTTTGTTTTTACATTAAAATCTTAAATAATTTGTTTCCATAAACACCTGACTGTTTTGTTTGACATCTTGAGATTGTAATCATTAGCCGACTTAATTCACCTAAGTACTTGCTTATTTTTGTGATAATATAAGGAGTTTTATAATGTTAATAAAATATCATATTTACTATAAGTTTTATATATCAAGAATTGTAACTCTAAACTTGTCTTTACAAACAGTTTATACGAATTTTATATTACAGGCATAAAGATGTGGATACTCAGGACTACAGGTATAAAGGAAGAGATTCGTTTAAAGAATCTCAGAAGTACACTGACACTAGGGAAAGTAAAGATAAAAGCATGAAATCTAGTTCCTGGGCTAGAGACTATGAAGAAAGAGTACCTGTAAGTTTACAAAACCGTAAATTGCATCATTAAATAAATTTGTATCTTCGTGCTTCGTCACATTCTTCTTTCGCACTTTCAATTTAAACTTCCCATATAGGAGTATAAAATAAAATTAACGTCGACAGAATTAGTTAAAATTATGTCATAGTATTTAATAGGCCTTAAAAAGATATTTAAACTCTTGGTAATGTATCATAACTTTTTAAAAAACTTGTATCAGGATCCCTTTGATGAACCTCACGAAGGAAGTAGAGAAAAGCCATCAAAAGAAAGACCTGAGCGTTATGAAAGGCAGGATAAAGAACGATGGGAGAAAGATAGGCCTGCCAGACCCGATAGCAGAGACTCTAGAGCTAGCAAAGAATCATCTAAGGAGGATAGGTAAATGAACATTTCCTATATTACTTTTGAGTTTAACAATAATAATTACAAAATTTATAACTATCTTACATTAACTTTGTAATTACTTTTTATATTATGCTTATTTTATATAATTACTTTCATAGTTTTGGCAGAATTTTTATCTATATATTCAAACTTAGTATTAATGCTATTAACAAATTTCATGATGACAATTCTTTCCCCGACTGATATTACGTGATGAAATATTGTCTGATTGTATAACTGTCGATAATGGATAGTATTATATTTTCTTATTACAATTCAAACCTACTCTATTGAAGTGTTATGTATAATTTAGTAAGTGGTATAGTGTTTATTTTAAAATGTAAATCAAATCTTATTTGTTTTATAAAGAAATCTTATGATGACAATTCTTTCCCCGACTGATTCAAAGTGACGAAAAGATGTCTGATTTGTGTCTTTTATAAGCTATGTAGTAAATGGAAAAAAATTTGTAAGATCTTTGAATTAACGTTTCTTTTTCTAGGCATGCCTCCGAGAGGGGTGAGGGTTCTAACTCCCAACCTGAGAGAGAAAGAAAAGGAGGCAATCCTAGGGATGATAAGAAAGAAAAAACATCTATGGATTGGGGAGAATCACCTTACCCAGTGGAATCAAAAAGTAAGTTGGCTTATAAAGGGCAATGAATGTGAATGGTACTTGATGAAGCCTTGTGTTGCATATTCGAACTTTTTTCAGTGTCGCTGTCATTCAATCGAGATTAGTATTCTTTTTTTAATAATTATATAGCTGTATGGGCATGGTATGTAACTCTAAAACTAATATTTGGATTTTTTTAGGGCGTGAATGGCATCATCACCCTCCTCCAATAACTCCTAAGCAGTTTGAAAGTATTGGGCCGCCTAAGAAGAATTTAACACCACTAAGACGGTCAAATGCTCCAGGTGGACCTGTGAATGTTCCTGAAAAGAAAGACTCTTTGAAATCTGATTCTTCTAGTAAAAAAGTTGATTTAGATTCTTGTGTGAAAAAGGACAAGGAAGCTAAGGAGGAAAAGAATGAGAAAATTAAAAATGAAGGTGGTTCTAAAGACAGTGACAAATATGACCAAACGCATTTTGAAAGATCTAAGTCGTCATCTGGTAAAGATAGTTCCAAGAAGAATGAAATGGATAGCTCTATTGATGCTTCTAAAAAAGATACCACAATAATAGATGATAAAGAAAAATCTAGAACTGATAAAGATAAGCATGAACATTCCGTTAGAAATGAGCAGAATAGAGATAGAAGACGCGATAATCGCGATAGAGGTGTCAACTCCCGTTCTAGAGGAGGGAATGCCTTTATGAATAGCAATCAACCTCCAATTGGAAGTGGAGGGGGAAATGCACGTTATGACAGTTCTCGTGGTGGCCGTGGAGGCGGAAATGCTAGGCCAGGTGCCTATGGACATGGGACTCCTAATGTTCAGCCTAATGCTCCAGTTGCTAGTGGGGTTGGTACATATCGTGGTAAGCGAGAATATAGGAGAACGAAAGTGGAAAGAGGTCCACGGTTTGAGCGCCAGAAGGATAAGCAGAATGATGATAAAAAGGATAAGCACAGTGATGACACTTCTTGTTCCGAGGTTGATGATGGCAAGTTGGGACACTTGAGGCAGAAAGATGAAGATAGTGAGGTGTCTGTCGATGAGGCAAGTGCATCCACGACAGAAAGTGCTCAGGCGGAGAAGTACCAGAATTCGGAAATTATCCAGGAAGAAGAGAAAAATAGTGTTGGTGACCTGACGAACATTTCTAAGAATGAAAAGTATAAGAAAGAGAAGAAAGATAATCTTAAGGGAGATTCTAAGATCTATGAGGAAAGGCTCAAAGATGGTGGTTTTGCACCTAGAGGTGAGCCATCCAGGAGAGGTCGGGGTGGAGGAAGCACTTTATCTTTTAGGAATTCAAGAGGGGGCTCTCGATATGGTCCTAGTAGTTACGGCCCTCCACCTTCCAGAGCAGGTTTTGGTGGTGTTAAGCCAGAAAAGCTCGAAGAGCATAAGATTATCGAGGAAAATTTTAACGATGGCGATTTAGGAGAGTTTTTAATGAATAAGTCTACTGCTGAAAACATGAATAATGACTTTCAAAGGGATTCCAACAAATCTCGTTCCCTTGAAAGACCCCAGCAAAGGAGAGCTGGCCGATATGACCATTTGCCACCTCGTTTCCAGAAAAGGCACGATCGACGTCTCGAAAAATTTGAGCAGCCAAGCAGAGGGCGAGGTGGCCGTGGTCGAAGCAGCGTCTACCCTGGTCCTGGCGGTCAACTGATTTCAAAGATGGGTCAAGGTGGGAAAGAGAACCTATCTGACGTCGCAAATGAAGAGTGGGAGACTGCCTCAGAAAGCAGTGACATTGCCGATCGTCGCGAGAGGCTTGACGAAAAGGACCCGGCAGATCCCCGCAAAAGGGAGCAGCGGGACAAGGGGTCCACTCGCAAAAGTTTCTCCGGTCAGCGTCCCGTCAATGAAGGCAACATGCAAGGTCGACGCATGAACAACGAATCTCGGCGTGGCGGGGGCCCTGGCGGCCAAAACCTTGGCGACAACCGGAATAATCGCCAACAACGGGACGGCTTCCCCAGAGACAACACTCGCACTAGAGATTCTGGGCGAGGAGGCCGGCAGAACAACAACTTTGGCGGCAACCCAGGTGGAGACAGGAGAATCACCAACAATAACAATGGGACAAATTCTTCCCGACCCTCCAGCAGTGCGGGTCACCCTGGTGGTGTGGGACGAAACAGTGGGGGGAGGGGTGGCAACCCTTCTTCTAAAGCTGGTGGTGCCTTTCAGCCCAAGAATGAGGTTACTGCAGCTGTGTACAGAGTAGATGAAATTAAGTTGCAGGACCCTAATGGAGTGCAAGCTGCTCTTACTGATCTCACTAATAGGTACTTTTTTTTCTCTGTATTTTGCAAAATGTTAATGTAAGTAACCACATGGGGGAAATATTACCTTGCAGTATAAGTGCCTATTCTTCTCTATTTATTGTCTTTACTTATCTTAATTTATTTTTTTGGTTTCAATATCAAATATTTACAACACTTTTATTTGGAGATAAAATCCAGAATTTTTTTTTTTTAAATTAAAAGATTCCTATGGCATAAATGATTATTTGTACAAAATACTTTATATTCAGCAGCTCCACTTTCATTGATAAAAGTTTCTTTTCTTTTTTTAGCTGAAATTTATGATTTTAATTATAACCCTTTCCCCATTTTATTTTATTTAGAAGAAACATGAAAGCTGAAGTTGCTGTTTCAAAGCTCCCTAAAAGTGATAAAGAAAAAGCAGGTGGCCTAGAAGGTTATGATTTAAATAATTATGCAAGTAAGTATCCTTGACTTTGATATTATCATAATTACAAATATATTTATAGATTTGAAAGTAAGAATATTTATGTGTGTAAAACTTCTAGTTTAAAATGAAACTTTAAAAATGTAAAACTTAGTTTATGTTCTCATTTTTTTTAATAAAGGTGTTGTAATTATTGATGACCATCCAGATGTTAACGATGATCCTAATATTTTGTGTGGTACTGATGATGGGTTTCAAGAAGTAACTTCTAAAAAGCGTCATAAAATTATGATTGAAAGTGAAGTCAAGAAAATGAAGAAAGAGGTAAATATCTCTCAATTTACTATTTCCTGCACATTTAATTTTTGAAAGAATTTTTTATGTACATTTTGAAGTTAGTATTAATATCTATAAAAACATTTCATGATGACAATTCTTTCCCCGACTGATAAGATGTGAAGAAAAGTTGTCTGATTGTATAAATGTAGATATAGTATTTAATTTTCTTATTAGAATTCAAACTTGTTCTATTGAAGTGTTATATATTAAAGTTAGTAGGTTGTATATTGCTTATTTTAAAATGTGTATATCTTATTTGTTTTGTAAAGAAACCTTATGATGACAATTCTTTCCCCGACTGATTCAAAGTGAAGAAAATATGTCTGATTGTTTTTTTTTCATAAGTTTTGTTTCAATAAGTATAATTTAATGAAAAAAAATTAAGATAAAAATAAAAGCTAGAATCTTACTACTTTTTTTATGCCAAATAGCCTCACACTAGAACCAAAAGTAACAGCCGCTCCCGGCAAAGTCGTCTCCCTCCAAGATTTGCAAAACAAAGAGAGGGTGTTGTGAAGTCTGTGTCTACGACCCCAGCAACCCCTTGGGATATCAATGCTGATCTGTCTCCTAGGTCACTTCAAACTACAGTCAAAGGTACCTATTTTTGATTATTTGAAAAATACGTAGAATTTTTTTTCCTTGTGTTCTAAATTTAGGTGATAAAGCACTTCGAAATCATTGAAATTGTGTTTTCTATAAAAATTGATGCAATTTAAAATGTTTAATATTTCAATTCTTACTCAAAATTTTTGAACATAAAAATTTTAAAGGTTAGTACTGATATGTGTCAGGTAAGTATCCTATAAGCGTTTACATGCATGCCTCTACTGTGGTATGACTGTTTGGTGTTTTTATCCTTTGAAGAAATTAGGGGACCTCTTAGGGTTAGAAAAGAGCAGTTTCTGTGCCATCCACCTTGCCAAGGTTCCACAAAGTAATCCCATGACCGCCATCTTGTGTATATGCTTTCTCGTAATTATGTGCGGGTTTTACACACATCAAAGATTGAAATGTTTATGGAAACTATTTTACATGGGAATGAAAGTATCTTTAGACTTACTATCTCCGGACTCGTACTAGAATTTATATATCAACTTCTCCCCTGTAGATGCCTCTCCGGCACCCCCTCCCAACGCCTGGGAAAAACCCATCAACCACTCCCTCCGCTCCCACTCCCCCGTTGTGACCTCGCAAGCAATCACCAACACATCGGTCAGCACATCAATCACGACCACAGAAGTCCAATCGCTGGCAGTTGCATCTAAATCCAGCAGCTTCGACCGCAGTGACCAGCATGACAGTGGAATTGACGTGAGTGACCAGCCTGCTTCTGCCGCATCTTCACAGCGATCTTCGCCCAGCAATGATTGCAAGATCATGACACCGATCAACTCAGGGAAGAGTAGTATGGCGACGGAAGTCGTGGATTTGGTGAGTGATGTTTTTAAAACGTGTGTTGTCATTGGTGTTTTGTTTGCGCAGTGGTTGTCACAATTGACAACTGAAATTTGTATTTAAAAAAATGAATATTTCTGTTATTACGTATAAAAAAAAAACCTTGCCATAAAATGCTTTTTTATGTAGAAACCATTATAGAACACAAAATAATAGAAAGAAATTATTAAAAATATTGTAGCTGACTGTCTTCAATCTATTTAACCGGGTTGCCATTTGACTTGCAGTAATTCAGAAACGTTTAAAAGCAACTACATTCTCTTCCTCAAACTCCGAAACTCTAAAATACATTTCTGAAAATTAATTATGCAATGTTTGCAATCATTCTGAATGATTGCAAACATTACATAACGTAATCGTACAGTTTCATATAATTGAAGTTCTACTGTAGCTGTTAAGACTGTTTAGAAACACGGGGTTATAAAATATCATAATGTTACGTGAATAGCGTTGAAATTTTTTTTTATACGATTCGATTTTGCAATAAATAGTACGGATATTTTAACCCTATACTCATTTATTCTTCAAGGACTTGAAAATGAGCTTTTTTTTTTAAAATGAGCACTTAAATGTAGAATGCTTGAAACAATGACACAAATCAAGTAACTATGCACCTGGTTGGGACTACCTTAACTTTTAAATTTTGTACAATGTAAAATAATCAATTGTACGTAGATAAAGATATTTTTGTAGACTAATGCAATATTTAAGTTTGTGAAAATTGTATTGGTTGGTGAGTAATAAGTGCCTTTTTCCCAGTCTCGATTGCATTGGTTTAGCCTTGAATTTAACATTTGAGAGCCTTAAAAAGGCCTTGAAAGTCTTTGATTTCTTTCTCTTAAAAGGCGTATGAACCCTGCATTCAGTACAACTGTATAACAACAAAAGGGGGCTTGTGCAAAACAGAAAATATGCTGATTTTATGATAATTTATGCTTTAAGTTTACAGAAATACAGTTGTCAATGTCCTAATCAGTAATTTTGTCTAATTCATATATTTCTATAAAATTATTTAAAATGCTTAGTTAACCATTGGTTTCCAATGAAATTTGCATAATTCTATGACAATTGTAGACAGGATCTGGCAATTTTCCCCTTGTCCTTATAATTCTGACCACCACTGTATTATAATTAAAGGAAAGGTTTATTGGATATATTGAATCACCAAGACACCTCAGTTCAATTTAATTCGTATCAGTCGTATTTCTCCCATATATATTGATATTTTGGTAATATTAGTAGTTGAGCAATTTCTTATGAAATCCTGAATTTAAGGCCACAGAATATTTCCTAAATGAATGGACTTAAGTTTAAAATTTGTAACTATACAAAATGAAAAATAATTCAATTCAAATTTTCATACTAGGTTACTGAAATTGATACTTGCAAACCAATGTGCACTGTGGTGTTTGAGAATAAAAACTTCAAAGCTGAGAATGCTGTTCTTGATAAATTTGGTGGACAAGCAAAGAATCAATCTGCTAAGGAAACTTCAACATCGTGTGAAAATCTTTCTCCTGGAAGTTCAACTACAAAACCTAAAGATCCAGCACCTGAAGCAGAAGATAAATCTCATTGTTTGCCAGTGTCCTTCCCATCTAAAGATTCGTTTGGAAAGGTGAAATTCATTTTCCTTGTGGCAATATTATATTACTTGTGTGTAGTTTCCTATGTCTTTATTTTTTTGCACCTTTAGTTGTGACAAAAATGGATATTTAATTGTTGGGAATTGTTATTTCAAATTACGAGCTATTAATTTGACATAAGTTGTTTTTCACTTATCTCTTTTCTTTCTATCGTCTTTTATGTATTTAGTTTTTTCTAGAATTTGTTTAAAACAATTTGCTGAAAAATACTGTTGCATAAATTTACATTGGCTTTTTTTTTATATTTTAGAGTGAAGAAAATTCAGACATGAAGTTAGATTTCAATTTTGAGTCTGGGTTAGAAAGACTAACAGAAGAGAAAAATGCTCGAAACGCCAATAGTTCAAATCACTTGCCTAATAAATCCATCAACATTGCTCGTTCCATGGAAGTTTCAAATAATGGATCTCCTGTTGGTGTAGCGTCTCTCATTTCACCTTCCACAGACGAACTTAATTTAAAAATACAGTCTGTGAAAAAGGCAAGTTTTAAAATAGATCTGAATTTCTATTTTTAATTTGCATTGGCTTTAAAATACACTTTTAGAAAATCACAACATTGAAACATTTCATTGAGAAGACAACTCAATTCCAAACTGACATCCAAAATGACTTTAAAGTGTAAATTAGCAACTCATTTACTTCCATTTTTATTTTCCTTAAATTAGATTTATACATACGAGGTCTGTTTTTTTTTCCACCTTCGGTGGGCTGTAACAAAAAGACTGATCAAAATACAAAAAAAGATATCTTTTACCAAATGTAATGTACAATACTGCTTATTTTTCCACAAAATCACCTTGACGATTAAGGTTATTGTCATACCTGTAAACAAGCTTTGAATACCCTCTTCATAAAATGTAGCTGCCAATGATTGGAAGTTGTGACGGTTCGTTTAAAAAAAGTAAATTTGGAAGCTTCACATCAATTTTTTTCTGTCCTCCAAGCCACTGCTAGTCCATAATTCACTTATGGTGAACCTTTGAGTTTCCCTAAACACTTGGTCAACTCGCTGAACAATACCGTCAAAAGCGACAAACTTGCTTCCTTGGTCCCCTTTTTCATGAACATCAGTATTGTTCAGCGAGTTGACCAAGTGTTTAGGGAAACTCGAAGGTTCACCACAAGTGAATTATAGATGAGCATAGAGGCTTGGATTGTAGCGCTTCCAAGTTGACGTGAAGCTCAAAGAAACCGTCACAACTCCCTTCAAAACATTGGCGGCTACATTTTATGAAGAGCGTATTTAAAAGCTTGTTTACAGATATGACAAATGCTTGAAACATCAAGGTGATTATATGGATAAATAAGCAGTATTGTACATTACTTTTGGTAAAAAAAAATCTTTTTTGTATTTTGACCGTCTTTTTGTTACAGCCCATCGGAGGTGAACAAAAAAACAGCCCTATTAATATGAAAAGAAGTTATTTATTGAAAGCATTGAGCTAGAAGGAAAACTGGGGTGAAGTGTCAGCAAGCCGAAAATAATGAGCGACCCACTTGCACCCTTTTGAGCGAACCAGGCAGAAAAGGACTTTTCCCTACACTTGTATGAGACCCCTTTATCATATTGACTTGCGCTCCTAAATGTATTTTGACATTTTTAGTTAGTAAGAATTAACTTGCTTTGACTTTAAATTCCAACTTTTTTAAGAAATAACCATGTGGATCACTAAGAACCAGCGAAGACGAACCCAATAGCGAAATAGGCAAGTTTCTAAGTTTTCTGCCCGGTTCGCTTCTGCTGCAGTGCTGTGTATTCCTCAGTGTTTCGTTATTGGACTGGCTCGTTTGCTGCCCTGTTCAGTGAATCACGCACCTCACTCCACTTTTTTTGTAGCTCAATGATTGAAAGTAAATCGATAATGCATTTGATTAGAATTTATATATTAAGTATTTTTATTTGGAATTTCAGGTGTGGGAAAACGATCCACCTCTTCCAACTGTTATGGAGCACCCTCAAACAGTTTCTGAAGAAAACTCTAATTATAATGTCTTTACAAACACTTCTGAATCATCAACTAATGTTTACAACTCTACTGCAGATTCTACTTCTCAAAATAGAAAAGAAGCAGATGGATCCGACATGACATACAGGTATAGGTTCTTTTCTTTTAAGATATTTTAAAGCTTTTACGAAGTAAACATTACAATATAAATAACAGAAAGGTGTTAGGAGGGGTCGATGGGTGTTTGGGTCAAAAAGTTTTTCTTTTTATTCTGCTTATTTTTAGCTTTAATTTAAGACCAAGACTATTGATTTCTGTTTAGTGGTTTTCTTTTTATAAGCATTTTTGAGAAACTCTTAATATCAGTGCTTACCTAAACCTTACCTTACTTTTCTTTTGAGTTTCCTGAAATATAAGGTTTTTCAACAGTTCAGAACATTTTTCTCGGGAACTATAAAAGATATCAAGATATCAACATATTTTGTTTTGTTATTTCTTTCCCTTTAATAGCTCTTAGATTTTAAACTGAGGAATTTTAAATATCTCTGCTAAAAAAAACTATAACTTTAAATCTGATTTTTTTGTGTTTTTCAATACAAATTTTTTTAAAATATATAAGGAAAGAGGCTATATGTAAGGAATAAACTATAAAAAGAATTATGATACCTCATATAGTTCCTGAGATAAATGTTTCTAAAGTTAATTAAATTAACATGGGCGAGATAGAACAATCCGACTCTCCTTAAGTTTTATGAAAACAGCATATACTTTTGTGTTAATCATGTGTAAACTGTACATATTTTGTAAAACTAGATCACTTAACGGGGAATGACAGATAAATTTGTTGTAATTTAACTATCAAAAAATATTCAAACCTATTTTTAAAAGTTGGTTAATAGAGCCCCTGTAAGTCTGCTACATTTATCACATAAAAAACCGTTTGTAAAAATATTCAATATGGGGGAGAAATGCGACTTAAAAAATCATGTTTCCACTGGATTAACACTGGCACTTAGGTTTGGAGGTATCCCGATTTTTGTTAAACTTGTATCTGAAAATTCTTTTTATCTTTCCTAAGAAATATTTAAAAATAACCTAATTTGTTTTAATAGAGAGAACTCTCCATTGCAACAAGTGAGCAGCAGCAGTTCTCCCATGGTTAAGAACATGGACCACACAGTCTCGGTCAAATCCCATATGCAACTTGCTGCGCAGCACAATGCAATTTCTGCTGGGCCCCATTGCCCAGCCCCCTTGAGCCCTCCCCTGATGGGTGGCTTGGAGGCCATGACTGGAATCAGAACCATAGCTGGTCTAGCAAGTTCGGTTCAAGTGGCCAGCATTCCTGCCATTCCCAGCCCCCCAACTGTACTTTTCAATCAATCTCAGCAAGTGAGTAATGAATTATTAAAACAGACCTGCCAATTCTCTGGATTTAACCCGTGGATTCCGGATTTTTCATAAGATATATTGGTTGCTAGAAAGATAAACTCAACATTTAAATAGTTTTTTTGTACAAAATATTTAAATAGCTTTTTTATTTGATGCAGGGAGATTGGAATTTGTCGTAATTAGAATTTGTCATTTGAATTCAATTCATAATTAGATATCTTGCCTGGTAAAATATTAAGCTTAATTTAAAAATAGTTTTTAGGGTGTAATATTCAAATATTTAATTCAGAGAGGGATTGAAATTTGTATTAACAGCACTGTCGCTTCTCCTAAAGTGTCACCATGTGTTTCATGGAGATATAATTTGGCTTGCTTATTATTTTATTTATATATATTCGGATATTAGTACAGTCGAACCTCGTTAACAGGGACCTCGAAGGGAGCACCGAAACATTTCGTGTTAAGCGAATTTCATGTTATCCGCCAGGAATATTTTTTCATTGAACCAGTGAAAAGTTTTAAAAAATAAAATTTAAAAATTCTCATTTTATAATAATGTGATACATGTATATAATAAGTAATTCAATTAATAAAGTTAATTTGGAGCAGTACATACTATAGAAAAATTGGGAATTTAAAAAAAAACAACAATTGAAAATAATGCATAGTTCTTGCAGGTTCATATTGGTTTACTGCATAGGCCGCTTCAAATTTATATCGATTTATTAAAATTGTTAAATCGTTAACTAAACCATATTTAAACACAATTTCCGCTTTAAAAAAAAAAAAAAAACATTTGTTGTCATTAATCATTAAAAGAAAATTTCTTCTCTAAAGAAAGACTGCTGCTTTCGATTCATTTTGAATGAAAATCCATAAGTTTAATTGCGAACCACTTCTAATTTCATATGTTCTTTAGTTTTTACCTCTGCAGAGGAATACATCCGCTTTTCTTGACGTAATGGATCATCCTACACTTTCCACCTCGTACATTGGATTAAAATTGACGAATCATGGAAGATCTCATAATTTTCTCGGAAGTAGAAGACAATTTATTTTTAATGTTTGTTCCCGTTTTTATTTTAGTGTTTTGTATTATTTGTTCTTCGAAACTTTAAATTACTTTTTAAAAAAATTAATGTAAAATTCTGAAAAAACAATTCGGGTTTAGCGTGCGCCTAAAGCGATTTCGCATTGAGAATTTTTTAACATTAGCTCAAAGCAATACAGGCCGAGGAAATGCTTTCAGTTCTTGCGGAATTTCGTGCTAAGCGAGTTTGCTTTAATAAGGTTCTACTGTATGTTAAAATGTCGTCGGAACTAAATGTTTCGGAACTTAAACTTTATGTTAATTACTATTAAATTCATTCAAATTTATAAGAAACCTTTTCCTGTGGCCCAGCTATATCCTATATGGTATTTTGTGTTTAGATGTCTCAGTCAGGGATGTACCAGACTCTTCAGATGGACAGTCGCCAAACCAACGCAGCTGCTGTCGCTGCTGCAATGTATGGGCAATCTCCTCATAGTTATGCTCAACTGGGCACATATGGCCTGTCCCACCAGCCACCACCCAACCCCCAGTTGTCCAATGCATTTGGGCAGCAGTCACTCTTTGTACAACCACCTGCTGCACACCAAGGTCAAGAAATATATTCGTCCAATCAATACAGAGTACATCCTGGCCCATATCCACAGAGTCAGCATGTGAACTCTAATCAGGTATTTGCCTGTTTCCAGGGATTATTATTTGTTAAAGTTTTAATATCATTTGTTTTATGTGGTGTATAGTAGTTATTCAATAGGATGGTTTAGTGTAAAAGTTTTATATTACGAAAAATGGCTTGACCTATCAAAAGTTGTATTAGTCACTCAACCAAAATTTAGTTATCTTAAAATTTAAAATTGTCCTAATTGTAAGAATTGCAAACTTATCTCTCAATAGTATTTTTTAGATATGGACTTTAATCATTAAGCTTCTAAATTTTTGGGGTTTGGTGCTAAATATCAATCAACCTGTTATTACTCGATGTTAAATTTAATAAAATTATTTATTATTTCAGGTCTTAAGTGCACCGCAAAATTTGGCAAGTTCTCATCTTCTTGGCTCCCAACTTGTCCAGACAAGACCAACTCCTGGCCCATCTCCTGCTGCTTCCCACCTGCAAAGCCTTCATGGCCTACAGGCTGTACAAGCAGCCCCCCAAACCTCCTACTTCTCCACAAATACACAGCCACAGACGGCCAACTACTACCACCAGCCACCCACAACTCCTGGCTCGCCCATGCAACAACAACCACAGTACCCGTCACACCAGAGCTACGGGTCTCAGTCGGCCATGAACGTCCTTCCCCAAGCCGCATCGGTCAACCCTGGCCCCTACCGCAACTTTGGCAACCACCAGTTCAAAACTGCTCAGAACGCTGTCATGAACAACATCTTACCCGACTCATCTTCTATGCGGTCGGCCACCCGCTCTCCCACGGTCAACGACATCTCAGCTGCCAACCGCAACATGTTCAGGGGTGGTTCCAGCACTGCGGTCACCACCGCCTTGAATTCGGCCCCTGTGGTTGCAAACACAGGCATCATCGGCAAACAGCCTAGCACGATTCCTGCAGCCAACCGCATGGCCCAAGATCCTGTTGGCAAAACCAACCAGTACTCCATCCCACCCCAGCAGACACAACAGCACTACTATCCATTCGGTCAGAAGTTTGGCAACCCTGGCGTTCGACCCCCGCAGGTCTTGTTCCCCAACATGGTCAGAAACACCCCGCACCAGCAAGTGCAAGTTCCTGGGGCAGCTGCCACCAACCTGCACTACCCTCCGCCTATTCAGAGGCCTGGGCCAGCTCCTCCTGTTGTGACTCAAGCAGCGGTTGCGGCTCCTCTGCCTCAGGCACCACCAAAGATTGGGATTAGACCACAGGCCAGTCTGCTGGTATGTGATTCTTTTCCAATCCATTTGCATTATACACATGGGAACTTTCGTACTTAAGTCTTTTATTGTGAAGAGTTAATTATTATTTTGTGTTAAATAAAAGTTTTAATAATCTTATTCCTTGTTACTTTAAATGTAGTTACTTTTTTTTATATTTTGTACTTTTAATATCTGATTGCTCAATGTTAGTTCGATGCTTTTAGTTTAAAATTGTGTTTGGCCTATTGAATAGTGCATTTTCATTGCTGTAAGGGATGATTGGTTTCCAAAATGTTCAACAAATAAGGGTTTTCAAATGTGTTAAAATAACTCTAATTGATACTTTTATTTTATACTTTGAGTTATTATTTATAAAATAGTGTATTAGGATTTCCATTAGCATCTCAAATGTTTTAATTAAACAATTGATTTGTAAATTGTTTTGGTGCAGGTTCCCGGAGGAGGGAAACTATCTTCAGCCCAGCAGGCAAAACTAAGAGCAGAAGCTGTTCAAACGACAAGTATGTTTTTTGCCCAGTCTAAAACAGGGAAACCTGAAGAAGGTTTGATTCCTCAAGATAAGAATATGCAAGTGGGCAGAATGCAGAAGTTGCAAGTATCCAATGCTGGTGGAGAAGTCAATGAAGGTCAACAATGCCTGCCTTCAAGTGAAGTCGCTCAGATTCCCAAGGAGGGAACAGATGCCAGTGAAAATGTCGAAGTAAAAGCTGGCGAAGAGTGAATTATGATAATATTTAGATAATGGTTTAAGGTTGTGGGCCTGTTTGGTCGTAACTTATTTAAAGTATAAAAAAAAAAGATGGCAGGCTTTGTGGCGGCTCCATCTTTCAACAAAATGGTTTATGTAATTTACAATAAGCTATCAAGGTAACTGCATGTAATATCTCTTTGCTGACATGCTTGAAGTTGACACTTTTTCTGTATTTCTCTTCCAAAATTACCAGAGTGACTTTCCAGTTTATCTACCAGCGTCATCTAGAAGCCTGTTTATGTGAAATGAACTGCTAGCATTCTCCAAGTTGATAGTTAGTCTATATTTTGTTGGACAGTTTGGTTTTTTATGAAATGCCTTTTAGTTTTAACTGCTGTAAGTTATAAGAAACAAATGTTTTGTGTGTCGTAACTGCTACTGTGGGGGGTGACTAATAGGTTTATATAAAGTATTAGGAAATGTTATGGCTAACCCTGTATTATAAAGCCATCTGGACCCCCAGTTGGTTGGGATAATATTTTGATGTTGATGGGTTCTTAAAAAGATAAAATTCTATGTATATTATGTGAGTGTATGTGAATTTTATATTTTGGTACTGCAGCAGTGGCCGGGCTATTTGCTTGATATACTTACCCGTTACTTTTGGCACAAGTGATGCATGGAGGGAAGGTTAAGGCAGTAAGTGAATGGGGACTCCTTCGGAAATGGACCAAAATGGCGAACAAAGACAAAGTAAAAGCGTTTAAGAATAACTCTCCCTCTCAATCGTTCTTCCCCTTGCCAGAGACTCACTAGAAATCAAAACATAGCAGTTTGACAAGAACATTTGCTTGCAGTCTCCATGCAAGGGGGGAGGAATAATACATTAATTTATTTTAAGTTCTTATAATTTAATTCAATGTTGTAATGCAGTATGTGATGTATACTCTTATGCCCGTGTATAGAAAAGAGTGCTGTTATTCCTAAAAAAATACTCACAAGGGCTGTCGGTTCTGGGAAATGGGCACTCTCAGGTAGAGGTGCCTCTTTTTCCACCCTTTCTCTATTTTATTTGTCGGGAGT
The DNA here is from genome assembly GCA_019343175.1 of Oedothorax gibbosus. Classification (NCBI taxonomy): domain Eukaryota; kingdom Metazoa; phylum Arthropoda; class Arachnida; order Araneae; family Linyphiidae; genus Oedothorax; species Oedothorax gibbosus. Next base: position 43,540,243 of record CM033270.1, on the reverse strand, counting down.
TCGGACTGCTTTAATCCCCTTCGTTCACTTTCCTCAGTCGTAAGGTGAAGCACAGCCCAGTATGACAGTGCTTTACTGCAGTGGTACTGTTCACGATCATAAACTGTGAAACCAGCTTTGTCAATTTTCATTCATGTATACATACCACATTGTAAGACACTGCCGGCCAAGTTGATCTGTGGGGTTTAGTTTAGATTCATTTTTTATTTTAATCATTACACAGTTGCATGCTTTTAATGTGGACTGTATTATGTATGATGCACCGGGCACCTGTGCATTGCATGGGTGAACGGACTAACTTTTTTGTTGAAATAAAGATCAAACATTTGCTTTCCCCATCAGAAGACTGTATGTAGTCAACTTTTGCTGCAATAAAGCACTGTAAAGTATGTAATTGATGTGTGTTTATTTCCTTCTTATCATTACGCACTTATATTTGGTATGAACAAATAAATTTTGAGCAATCTAGGATTATAGTAACTTTGCCTAATGTGCAATGTTGCAAAAATTTCAGATGTATTGTACATACAAGATTATATTAATGATAATTTTTTTATTGATTATTATCCAGTAAAAAAAACTTAGTAGTAACTTAGTAATCTATTTTTTGTTCATTAGCAGAACCATACCAAAATTGTATTTCAAAATGCAATTTATTGCAGCTTTATAAATTGTTAGTCTTTGTTCTAATATATTTTTTATTTAATTACTTTTTTCTATCATTCAAATAATAAATTTCACAATTCATAGCCCATCATTGCTATGTGATATTTTAGGTAACATATCTTTATATGGTATGAGAATTGAAACATAGCAGAACTTCATTCATTAAGATAAATTAGGTTTCCAATACAATTTTTAAATACACAATTATATCATGAATTTGCAGTCATTTGATCTTTTTATTTAAGAGTGTAGTCGGATTTTAAGTATTCCATAGTTATAATATTTTTTTACTTTGCTTTTTGATGTTTTAACTTCTTGCATCAAAAGTTACTCAATTTTAAACTTTGGAGAATTGGCAAGATTTTCTACTTCAAAACTATGTAAATTATTTTGCAATTACCATGCTTAACTTTTTATAATAAACAGAAATTATTTCCCCTCATTGGAATACACTAAATAGAGAGAAAAACTTCAGTTTGGAGAAACAACCGCATTTGCAGGTCTCGTCTCCCTTTGACACTTAAGACATTGCATGTCCTTATAAAATGAACGTTTTAATAAAAAGATACTAGCTTAATGCATGGATTATAATTACAACTGAATTTTCAAATTTCTCATCAGCCCAAAATCTGTCCCTTTTAGTTGCTGCCCCGTACTCGTACTAATGTCCGTCTTGGCCCCTTGTTTGCTGAACCGTATCTAAACAAGCGAAATTTCCAAAGATCCCCCTTTTGATAAGACATACTCTAATCTCTAACCTTGAATAATCAACTTGATAGCCGAAGCAAAGCCATCGTAAATGGGAATGCTACAGATGATGTAACGTTCTTGTTTTCAAATTTCCGTGTCCTGCTATTTCATTGGTTGTTTGTAGTGTGGGTAGACTCGGGGTGACGCGTCACCCCACTTCTCAAGAAAATGGCTATCCATCTCCCCACTTCTAATATTTCTCAAGCCCATCCCCCCACTTCCTATATTCACTTTAATCCATCCACCCACTTTTTTTTTGTTTGTTTAGCCATCTCATATTTTAAATTTAAAAAAAAAACTTTCAAAATTTTATTTGCCCGGCATTTCACTTCGATGGTTCAATTTGTTTATGATTATACAGATAGAACCTCGATTATCTGATCTAATTGGGACCAGAAGTAATTTGGATAATTGAAAATTTTGGATTATAGAGAATTTTCATTAAATAGGCTGTAAGCATTGAATTTTAGTGTTAAGTTATTTCGGGACTGAGAGTTCCTAAGAATGTGCTAAAAAAAGCCTATTTTTTTTTAAATTCGAAAGAATTAAAAAGTTCTTTGAGTTTAGTTCTTTAAAACTTCTTGTTTAATTTTAATTTGATTTTTTTAAATTTAAAATCTGGACAGAGTTCTGGAAAAACTGCTTATTTTTTGTTTTATGGTAGATATCGGAATGAAAAAGTAGGTATTGACATGCTGAAGATGTCGTTCTTTCAGTCCGTACCCCCCTTCCAAAATCTGTTCTATCCGTCGAATCTTAAAAATTCTTTTTCTTTTGGTTAGAAAGTTTTGACCTCAGAGACTCGTCTTTCATACTTTTTGTCTGTCTGGACGGACATCTGCGTACTGTTTGTCGCCAAATTACCTATTGAATTAACATTACAATTTAATTTCAAGTTATTTAAATTGCTGTTGCCAACCCAACAATGGTATGAGAAACTTTATTTAGTTAAAAATAAGATTATTTGAAGTTAAATGTATTGTGGATGATAATAAATCAGTTTGGAATGACATCATAAATGTGGTAATTTGATTGTTCATTATTTGTTTTCTAAGAAAGCGGCACGTTTTGTTTAATTTTAATTCTTGTTTTTTTTTTAAATTAAATCTGAACAGAGTTCTGGGAAAACTGCTTGTTTTTTGTTTGATATAAATAGATATCACCTAGAGTTTCACGATTTTAGAAGATTCCAGGAGTTTTCCGAAAATTTAGGATTGCTAGAAATTTGCTTTTACTTTTTTAAGTTGCCTAAGTTTTTCTTTTTTAAAATTACCTTCCCAATTTCATAAAACGCCTTGATTTTACGATTTCAGAATCACCGGAGAATTCCGATTTCAGAATCTCCGGAGAGTCCTGATTTTTTTTATAGCGGTAGTTTGCCGATTTCAGTCTCGCCTAAGCTCCTTCTCTTTAGAATTGCCTTAGATTTCTGAGACTGGTTTTTTTTGAACAAACGAAAATTTATACCTAGTAGGAGAAATTTATTGATATTGACTTCGACTCCGAATTGACAATTACAGCGATTTCCACAAACATATTTATTCGATTAAGCATATTAAAAAACCTCTAAAACTCAAGTATTTCTGGTTTTAAAGATGTATTTATTTTTAAATTCATTTTTAAGTTAATGATACGTCACTCTGTTAAACCTCTCTTAGCATAACAGATGACGTCACGGTTGCTTTTTTTGTTTTTTGGCGTGTTATTTCGTATCACGTTTCACGTATCGCTTTTGAAACTGTGAACGTGCTTTCATCCTTATCAAACTCTTTAAAAAGTTATGCTATTTTACAGAAACATGTCATGTTCATTCCAGTTAATTTCTTCAAACGTTTGAACGATTCCACTCGATATTCCGATCGGATCCAACAGTCAATAGTTCTGCAATAGCTCAACGCGCTCTAGTGTGTGTATTTTAACTACAACCAAACTTGGAACAAGCTGTTTAACTTCCTTGATATGAACTGGTTACAAATAATTGTCTTCTTCTTTTAAATGAGGTTTCGCAGAAATTGTAAGGTTTACTATTTTAGAAAGTGTATTACAGCATAGATCGAACATCGCCAAAAACATTAACAGTTGACGTCAGAGCTGTTTTCAGTGACGTACATTTTCGGCAAATTTCAGATGCATTTTTTGAAATTAAACATATTTGTGAATATTGGACCTTACATTCGGAATCTGCAGCTTCTAATGTACCAGAAAAACACATATATTATGAATTTCGCGTTTCATGCAACTTGTCCATTGACGGATAACAGAGAGTTCCGAATAAAAGAGAGACAAATAATCAAGGTTCTCCTGTATTAAGTACTATAGTAAGTAATTACAGTATAGGGGCATTAAATATGCTTGAGGTATCAACCTACTATTTTTAACTAAATTATTTTGTTTGAAGAGAATTACATCAATACATATATTATACTTCCTATAATATATACTTTACTAAAATGTAGTTTATCCTATTGTTCTTAAATTCTTTACCACTAGTGACCAGTCGGTGGGGTTGATTGTACATTTTTTGATTTTTCATTTCTTTCGGCATTACATGGGGTCTTAAAATTTTACAGATATTATTTTTTACTAAAGCCAAATATGTAAGATAATGGTTTTGAAAAAAAAACCACATTAGTACATAATTTAAGTTTTATATAGTATAATTAGAAGTTGCAATTAAAAACAATATTTCTTGTAAAATAATATTGCATAAAACTTTGTATGATTGTTATCTCGTATTTCTAAATTAAAAAAACTGATATGTAGAGAACAGTTAAGAAAAGTTAGAGGAAAAAAATACAAAAATATAATAAAAATTAGCACATTTTTATTCAGGGGGGGGGGGGGAGGGGGGGCATGGCATTCTAATTGAAGGCATCCCCCTACTTATTTTTTCCCGTTTCCACCACTGGTTGTTTGGATTTCACTCTCAAAATGACCGTCATGGACGAAAAGAAACTTTTCTTTCTATGTTTCATTCAACAAATGTATAACTACAATATTCTTAGAAACCTCATTTTTGAATACCAAAACAAAAGTAATTTCAGACAAAAAAAAAATGAAAACAAGACAGCTGGAGCTGTTGCTATTCATTACGTGAAACAACCTCATTGTAGTGTCGTCTAGGCGTAAGAAAGAATTTATTTTTATTCAGCATTTCAGCCACTCAAGACCTAAAACATGCACACTAATGCAATTTCCCAATCATGTAGCGGCCTCAGTAACCCACAGTCTACCAAAAGGATCCTCAAGCCCTCTAAAGGTAGGGAAATCGGAAATCGAACAATAACCGACGAGTGTCGGCGCGAAGCGCCCTTACTTACTCCTTCGTCGAAGGCTTCCCAAAAAGGGGTTAACTTCAGACTGGGAATAAATGTGGACAAAGTCCTCGCTATAAACTGGAAAATGGGTGCCACAAGGGCTCTGCAAGGACAAAACACATATGCAGAAAAGCATCGTTAAAATAAAACAATAAAAAAAAATACTTGTCAAGTTGACACGCAAGTCAAAAATTACCAATCTCGATCGTGATGTATGGTCCTGGGACGCTTGAACTTCTGTTCAACAATAGGGTCATAGTCTGCAATTTGTCTGAGGTTGTCATATGTACTGTTCTAAATCCTAGAAACTTGCATATTTCGCTATTGGGTTCGTCTTCGCTGGTTCTTAGTGATCCACATGGTTATTTCTTAAAAAAGGTAGAATTTAAAGTTAAAGAAAGTTAATTTCTTTCGAACTAAAAATGTTAAATACATTTAGGAGCCCAAGTCAATATGATAGAGGGGTCTCATACAAGCATTGCATACAAGTGTAGGGAAAATAGTCCTTTTCTGCCCTGTTCGCTCAAAAGGGCGTGAGTGGGTTTTCGGCTCGCTAACCTCACTCCAGATTCCCTTCTAGCTCAATGTTCCCAATGGGCTTGTTTCAACACTTTGTCGAAGAAAACCAGCCAATGAAATCGCAGTTCGGAGAGTGTGACGTTTTAAAAAACCAATGAGCTTGTTTCAACACTTTGTCAAAGAATTGCCTTGCAAGCCACCCCTTCAACGGACATCAGAGCATGAAAAAAAAGTTTAAATATAAAGACCTGACAAAGTGAAACTGTAACCGTAAAAAAGTTACAAAAAGTTGGAGGTGGACAAATAGTTTTCGGTTCGGTTTAGGTAAGTTTTATATTAATAATGTATAAATATTTACATAATATATTTTTTGTAAATAGAGATTTGTATGTATTTTTAAGTATGTCTTGTAAAAGGAAGCTTTTGGAACGAATAATTTTGACTGTCGTATAAAATGAAAGTGCTCTATAGTATATGAGTATGGCCTATGGCCCTTACAAATCAAACATTGAAACTAATAAGTAAACAAAATATTTTTCTGCTGATCAATATCCATTTTGACTGAAATCGCGAGTAATGGAAATAAGTAATTAATAAAAAATAAAATTCGTTTTCTATTTGTGTAGCGGCGTCGCCATATTTGTGTAGTAATTTACATAGGGAAGGTCATGTTTCGACATCCGACGAAAATGCTTTGTTGACATTTTGTCGGTGTCACATTATATGACACTTTCACGTACAAACACATTGGAAATTATACTATAGAGATTGAATGAGGTATTTCTCTTGGTATGCCCAACACCTTTCATATTGGAATAATTGCAAAGAAAATATTTCCAGGTGTCCGGCTAATGCCATTTACTTTTATTTCTTAAAAAGTAAGTTTGGATGTTTCTATATTCTTTAAAATAATAGGATAGTCAAAATATTGTATTAATTAAAATATGATTTGATTTTCCAAATAGGTTAAAAATTGAAACAATTAACATTAATATTTACTTTAGTTTAATGTCAATAAACCTACGCAATGGATCCTAACCTTGACAAATCCAATATCTCCGAAACTTCCAATCCTGCTTCGGAAAGAGGCCGCTCTCCTGTCCAATCGTGGATTCGTTTCGAGGATGAAGAGAGGCGAGAAGAATCTGTTGCCACCATCGTGCCAACTCAAACCATTCAGGTACAGTTTGCAGAAGGTCGTTATTTCGTTTTTTTATTTTTACTTTCACTTACCTAATATGAAATATAAGTTAATAAAAGTATTGTGATGGGGTCGAATTATTGTGATAGGGTACTGATTCTGAAAAAGTGGTTATCTAACATTGGGACCGTCTGTTTGAATCTACTGTAACAGCTAGAACTAAAAGAGCTAAGGACTTTAAATTTTGTACATGAGTTCCTAGTATTTGTTATAAGGTTTTTGAGCTAATCGGGCATGCACACAGGGTAGCTGCCATAAAAATTTATGGTTTTAAAGTAATTGAATTGAGATTGCCTTATATGGCATAGAATTGTATTTAAATTTATTGATTAGTTAAGTGGTAATTGAAAGTTGTGTGGTTATACTCCTAGTTTTAGAAAGTTTTTATTTAATGGACTTGTTAAAATTGTTATTGGACTAAAAATTCTAGATAAATAAAACTATAAAAAAGATTTTGCTCAGGTAATGATGATTGCTGTGTCTCATTTGGTTTTAAGACATGTTTTATTTATCTAATTTTTGGTAAAATATCATAGACCTGTCATATAAAATTATATTTATACTATATAAAAAACAAGAGCATGTGTAAAGCAGTTGATATTAGTAACAATGCAGTGTATCTCTTTTTGAAAAAGTAGATAGTTAATTTTTTTTAAACATAATTGGACATTTTTGTTTAATATTTTTTTGATAAATCATTGAGGGCAGCAAAGAATGAAACAAGGATTTTTTAAAAATAACTTTCCAAGTAATCTAGCCAGGTGAAGAGATTAAATCCTAGTTTCTATGTAGAAACAAATCGTGCAGTGAAGGGTTAAACTCCTTAATTAAAAAATTTGAGTTCTAGTTAGTAAATAGTTTTTTAAAACTCCTCAAGATTTGAGATAAAATAATTTATTAAAATTGCAAAATTTAGAATAAAAAAAATTACATAGCTACAAAGTTTGACAATTGTTCTAGGGTTTTGGAAGTGCGTATCAAGGGGTTAAGCCGTAGATCCCAGACTAATTAGCTATTACCTCTGTGCAAAATATAGATGTTAACATTATCAATTGTTATGATCCGTACAATTCCTTTCCAGGTTGACAGCGTACTCAACACTTCACAAGAGCTATCCCAGGCAGACCTTGACAGTCCTGATGCACGAGAACGATCTTCATCTCCTCCACAACTTGGCAGGGCGTCACCAAAGAGTGCCTTGGCGCCGCCCCCACCAGTCTCCAGACCAATCAAAAAGGCCCCTTCGGAAGTTCCGTCCAATAGAAGTTCTAGTCCGCCCGATTTGGCTGGAGACAACGGACATAGTGTGATGCAGAATATTCCTCTGTCTGAAACTGTGGTGCATCAGAGGCATGCTAATCATCATGGGATAACGCAAGGGTTTAGTAAGTGGTTTTAAGTATTTTAAATGAATAATTCAATTAATTAAAAAAAAATTGTATTCCATTTTAAAGCAAAGAATCCATCGGGACAGGAATTTCCGAGAACTAAACTTACTCCCTCAATGTGTGCTCCCTCTATGAAGAAATTAGATAGTTTTTCATGATTAGTATCAATAATGGGTTTTTTACCTATTGGCTCTGAATTTGTTGGTATGCTTTGGTATTGTTAAACTCCACATTTGTATGTAGGTATTAAAATTCTTGATATTTTTTTTTAAAAATTATTTTTAGCGCACTGTAAAGCATCAGTTTTCTTGTCAGCTTATAAAGAAACTTCTAATAATTTAGAAAAGCACAAAATAGGGCTAATCCTAATCAATATCTAAGTATACCAACAAGTTCGGAAACAATTGATAAAATATTGTGGATGTTAGTTCTAAAAATATGGATCTATCCAATTTCTCCATAGGTTAACATTGGGGAGGATAAAACAAGTTTTAATATTAGTGTGCTAATATTTTAAAACTTGGTATACTATATTTGAAATTCAATGTAAGAAAAATAGATGACTGTAAAAATGAGCTTTTTCTAAATCATGTAAATCTAAATGATTTTAGCCTATTGTGCAATACAATATTTCTGGTTTGCTTTCTGTAGGCACTGGGTGGTCCAACAGAGACAATACATGCTTAATACTATGTTGTATTAAGCAATGTTTCTTTGTGATCATTCTCTATAATTAACCTCAGATATAATAATTTATCTACTGTGGAAAGTGTAATATCTCTGTAGCAATAATTTAGCCACTATTTACAAGCAATTGGTGTTCAAATAATATTTTTTATTTTCAAATGCTTTAATTAGTTATTTTCTTTCAGATAATGGTGATGTCATTGTAACCTTACTTCCAGTAAATCAAAAATTTCCTTGGATTACCAAAGCTGAGTTCAAACCAGAATTAGTCCCTGAAGAGCTTATGGCTCAAGGTTTGACGGTTAGTATTTAAAGCTCTACTATTAAACTAAGTCTTTATAAAGTTAGTTTATTTTAGTGTTGGTTGGCTGGAAGGTTATGGTAAAAATGATCAGAGATATATTCTTATGAAACAACTACTGTAGTTATAACTTTTTCAAAAAAAACTAGGACACTTAAGAAATGTGTTTAAATTCTTTAAAATACAAGAAAAAAATAATTTTAGCATTGATAATTCAAATGATATAAGATATGATGGCTTAAAAAAACCCCATTTAACCAATTTCCTTGTCAAGTGATGGATGTCAAAACCATATTTATCGATGTGAATGAACTAAAGCTGCTTACTCATCATATTACTGCACAATTTGTGAATCATATTATGTGAATCATATTATTTGTCATCATTTTATAACATGAGGTAAAAGTAAAGGCAACTGTACTAAATTATATTTAAAATAAAATGATTCAGAATAATTGACTAGTTATTATAAATTAATTTTTAATAAATTTCATTCTGGAAATGAATAATTTTAATTAACTCATTTCTAAAATAACTTAATTTACAGCACAATCTAGAATAACATAATTAAAAAAAAATACCATTAAATATGCTTAAAATGTTACAATTATACCTTTAGCACTAATAATACAAACTAAATCTTTATTTACCCCAGCTATTTTCTGTTTAATTTTTAGCTGACAGTTGAAGACTACGTCATGACAATGCAGGTCCTTGTCAATGATGTTCGATTCAACATGTACAATGTGTGCTACAAGAGGGTTCTTATACTATGGATAATGCTGGGGTTCATTATCCTCCTATCGCTCCTGTTTTCTGGTGTGAGAGGGTTGGCGCTATTTGGAGGAGGGATTGTGTGGCTCATTGTGAATGCTGTTGGGATTTTTGTTTGTATGTGGTTAAAGATAAAGGTAAGTCTTTGATATTGCTAAATCTATGCATGATTTTGAAATATTTATATGTTGAATAAACTGCTTATTTATACTCTTTCTGATCACAATGTATGCTTCGGAAACGCTCCATCTTCTCGTGGGGTTTTTCCAGGAAATGGTGTGAATGGATAGTTTTGAGATTTTTCCTACAACCAAACAATACTGCCGTGGGCAGGTAAACTGCAGTAACTAGCTTAATGACTTAGACTATTGTTGCAAAAACTTAATTACTCTAGCCTATAGTTAAACATTGGGAAAGACTAATTATTTCAAAGCAAATATGGTCTAATCCATTGTTGCGGTTACTGCCGTTTATCCGCCCACTGCAGAATAGTGGACAAGTCCATTTTGAGTTTTTTACTGTGGGCATGATCTTTAGGGTTAATAAGTGTTGGCTGTGAAATCGGCCCAACATTTTAGGTTATCATAAAAGCTAGGGTTTTTCAAATATCTGGGGTTCAATGCTCTGATTCCACGTACAAAGTCACTGCGTAGCTGCGTTGGGAGCCACTTTATGTGACTGACATTCCAAATTTCTAGGCCAGTCACATTAGCTTCCTACAGCTATAGAACTAATTGTCGTGACTTATGTGATCGCTGTTTTCGTAAAAGTATTCCAATTTTACAACATTTAAATTCTAAAAAGATGTAGTAGTAGTATATAATCAGATTTTAATTTGGTGCAGGTTTGTTAGTTGGAAGTTTTTTCCCTTTTCTGGAAACAGCTATGATCTGTAGGTCTGTTTATATGGCGATCCTGAATAACTAACGTAGTTTTGCTGTATTTATATCATGTTATAGGCAATCTTTATCAGATTTGTTTGGCTTCATTGCTGGACATCATAAAGCGAATCACCAAATTAAGACCGTTCACTATATCATAGCTGTTCCATCCTTTGTCTTGAGCTTATATTAAAATTAATTATATTTACAAACTTGGTCATATGGTAGGAGATAAATGTTATTAAAATAAGCATATAATATACAGGGGCAAAATATATAGTCTAACTGGTTGTAAGAGAACTTTTATCTAGTCTTTATTATACATTAAAAATGTTTTTTTTGCAGTTGTATCGGATGTTGGAGCAATGCATGGCAAGTGTAAATGCATTGATGTTCAAGCATAAGATTTTACTGGGTTTAGATGACAGGGGAAAAATATCCTGCCACAAAGTTAATGTATCCTTTTCTATAAAAATGATTTTTGTTTTAGCTAAACTAAGAAGTTAATGTAAAACATATAAGTATATGAAAATGTTTTGTTATGAAATTTCTTAACACAATATCCAGCTTATTTTTGTTTACTTTGACGTTAGTTATTGCATAGTAAGTATATATTTGTTGTTAAAAATAGTTGTTATTTTTCTTTATTATTTACCTGCTGAGGTAACGCACAATTTATGTGAATAATAAGAAAAATACTTATGAAATACAAAGGGTAAATAAAAGACAAACTTGCATTAAGTTTTAATAATTTAAATTTGTTAGTTTAATTTTAGCCTGACTTGATATAGTTGACAAATAGTGGTATTGTATATAATGTATTAATGATGTGTTTAGGTGAGCAATAGCGTTTATAAAAGTTCATTGGAAATTGTTAGTTATGGAATTTTTGTGGGTGAATTCTTATACAATATATTTGTGTGTGAACAATTTTAAATTCTAAGTATCCAAGGTTTTCAATCTTTATTTGTCTGTATTTTATAGAAATATCTGAAAGATATGCTGGAAAATGAAGAGAAGCTGACAATACAAGAAGTAATTAAGTTTACATATGTACTTTATTTTAAAACTTTCTATTTGTAACATTAAAAAAACAGTAAACATTAAAATATAGTACTTATTAAGTTTAAAAAAATTCTACCTTAAATGAGGCTAGAGCTTTCCTTTAACATTTAAAGAGCTAATCAAATTGTCCAATCCTTTTTTAGGCTCCTGCACCGAAAACAACACAATCAGGATTTGATCAATCAAGAATGGATATTGACACTTCAGACATAATAATTACTGGAAGTAATTCTACTCGGGTATCCCAAAAAGAAGTGAGAATATTTTTTTTATGATGTGGAATTATTATTAGCAGTCTGAATACTTCAAGTTTTGTTTGTTTACATCATGAATATTTTTAAACTGCAAATAATGCGGTATATTTTTATTAAAAATATGAAATTTGTACATTTATTTAAACTTGTACAATTTTATAAAGCCAATTTTTTTTCGAGTTAAACAAATTCAGATTTAAAGTGCTTCTTAAAAAGGAATTCTAAGTTGCTACCACCAAACTATCAACAGTAATTCGAATATATGCTATTACATTTCAAGTGAGTCCAGTGGAAGAACCCCTTGATTGATTAGGATTCTTTCCGTATTCTGGTCTGCTTGACGGGCATTGGAGACAGGAAACCGGTTTCTATCTTGGTTCTTCTCTTCACCTTCAAACATGAGACTCGTGTCTCCAGTGAATTATGGTTGCTGCGAGAGAAGAACCAAGTGAGAAACCGGTTTCCTTATATCAGTTTAGGAGGTGACTCACTATCGTCGCCAAAGAGGCCTGATGCAGACAGATTCCTATCTCCTATGCAATGAAGGGGTTTTTCCACTGTACTTTTCATTTTTTAACCATTAATAATAATACGAATACCCTTATATCAATGGTTTTATGTATGAATTCCTTTCCAGAAATATGCTGAGAAGCTTTTTGTGCGATACAGCCAACGCTGGGTAAAGGAATTTGTCCGGAAACGACTAGACCTGAGGCTGCCTCTACACCCAGATGGTACCTTGGAAACCGGGCCCCCCGCCCCACCACGACACTGCGCGACGGCCCGCTGTCCTTGCCAGTTCATTGAAGAACATTTGCGGTTTAAGCCCACAGCAACATGTAGTGTGAAAGATCTGTTTACGTAGTACAACCATAAGTACAGATTTTTATTGTATTTATATTGTATAACTCCTACATTTTGATATGGATGTGTCTTTAGTCGGAGATATGTCAGCTATTTTTGTTTTGTTGGGTTTAAATTGGGCCGGTTTTTACAAGATTAATGGCTTGTAATTTTTCATTTAATCGGTTTAGTTTTTTTATGAACTTTTTTATTTAAAAAAATTGTACAGTTGTGAAACTGTAACCTGCAAGTGATCTTCTTATTCATCTATAATTTTTTTTTTTAACATTCTAAATGAATAGTTTTTCCTAATTAATACATTTTATTTGTTGTAAAATAATTTGAAAGTGCTTACAGTTAATTGAAATCAATCTCTATAAATTCTTAATTTTTAAAAAAAAAATTCTTACAGCAATTGTAAGACAATGTGACAATTATAGACGTAAAAATGCAGTTTTAAGAAGAAACATTTTAACTTTACAAAACACAAAAATGAGCTTTTTATCCAATGAAATATGCCTGAAATTTTACGAAACAGAAAATATTTCTTTATGTTTTATTTTAAAGCAGTGCCTTGTATTTGCCATCACCACAGATTTTATAAACTATTAGCTATGTTCTTAACTTTTAATTTGAACATCTTTAAAAATATACAAGTGTGCATAACAGATGTTTTGAATATAGTGTAAGGATGCTGTTATATTTTTTGGTAATTATATACTGTATACACTCTTTTTTAAGAAATATGTGCTAAAATATAAGTAGTTTACTCAAGATTTCGCATCAAGGGAAAATATAGATAATTACTTAACAAACTACATATTAGATATATATTTTTCTACTTTAAAACCTATTTTCAAAAGTGGCTACAGTATAACCTGGTTATATCTTCATTTAAGGGACCACAATGTTTATGACGTTATAAAAGAGTAATGTTGGAAACAAGGTTGAATATTAGGTGTATGAAATTATGCAAAATACGTATTATGTACTCGTACTATTATTCAAAGTTATAGAATAACATCTATTGATTATAAATTTTAACCATACATGCTATTAGAGGTGGTTTAATTAAAATCTGTTAATAGTAATACTAAATACTTTTCGTATGAAACACCTAATCAAAAAGCAACAAGGGCATAAAAAATGTTGGATGAATCCCTTTTAAAAGACTTAACACATCATTTGGCAAATAAAATTAAAGTAGCCAAAAAGAGTTTTAAAAATTTTGCTGAGTGTTAATTTTAGATATCATATAAGCATGCGTTATAACCAAGGAGTTAAATAAAAATTGTTATTATAAGCAATTCAAGAAGGCGAATGGTTATGGCTTATAAGCGAGTTATTGTAAAGGAGGTCGTTGTAATAGTTTGACTATTTTAATTTTATCTACAGTCGAACCTCATTAACGCGAACTTGCCTAACACGAAATTTTGCTTAAGATGAACTGAAAGCTGAAAGCATTTCAATAGCCAAAAAAGCTGTGAGCTAATTGTTAAAAAATCTCATAATGCGAAATCCCGCTTAACCTGAAAACAGAAAATTCAGAATTTTACCATATTTTCTTAGTATTTCAAAATTTTGAAGAACAAATGAAACAAAACATTTAAAAAAAATAATTTTTAAAAATTAAACTTAATTTTTCTATAGTATGTATTTCACCTAATGAATTTAATTAATTTGATAACTAATTGTATACATGTACATTATTAGTACATTACATTCTAAAATTAGAATATCTTTTTTAAAATATTCACTGGTTGGTTCAATGTAAAACAATTGCTGACGGTTAACAAAAAATTCAGTTAACATGAACATGTTTTGGTGCTCCCTTCGAGTACGCGTTAACGGGGTTCAACTGTATTTAAAAAAACACTTTGTGGGTTTTATATCTCCTCTTGTTACAAAATCTTGAATGTTCATAAATTTGAAATTCCTAAATATGATCATGCAATTTATTTTCAAATAACTTATAGTCAGTACTTGTGTCTTTGCTATTATGGTCTGTGATTCAGGAGGAAATGCAGAAGTTTTTTAATAATTAAATGAATTGTACAATTTTAGATTAAACTGCAATTTTAATGGCTATCATTTTAAAGATTTTGTAACTATTTATATGAAGCTAAAGCATTTAACTTAAGTTTTTTATATTTAAGTTTGTGAAGCTTATTATAAATGAGAACACTAAGTTTGTTACTGACTATATTTAAATAATTGTGATAGCTTCTTGGACTGCTAGATTTAATATAATTTGAGAGAAAAAATACTCTTAATTTTTCCGTCCAATTATGGATCTGAATCCTCAATCTTGGGTTTAACTCTTAAGTGAGTTTAAAAACCACCAATTTTTTCTTAAGATTTATTTTTTGGCATTGGGACTCATCAAGTTTATTTGATTCTTTGTGTCTGTCTCAAAATATTGGCAGACCTTTTAGTATTTAAAAAAATCTTATTTAGAATATTGTTAGGGTAATTTTTTTAAAATGGTTCTTGGTTTTGGGTTGTGATATATTTCATTCATTGTCTTTTAGTTGTACTATTTTCTGTTTTAAAATGTTTAGTTGTATTATTTCCTTTAAGATTTGTACAGTTATGAAACTGTAATATAATAGTGTCTTCTTATTAATATAGTACATTATATTTGAAGATATTAGAGCTTTAATATACTTATCTAAGTAGGGGTTGTATAGTGTTATTTATGGGGTATTATATTTAATTTTATTATTCTAAATATCTGTCATTTATAAAAGGGTTTTTGCACTGTTGGTTTTACTGGTTATTCAATCGTTATTAATGTTGAAAATTGAAATTGTGTTTCTTTTTATGCAGTATAAAATAATTATTTATTGGAAGAAAATATTTGTGACAAAATTTATATGTGGTTGTATTTTAACTTGTGGTAGTAATTTTAGTTTTCTGTGATACTGAAGTGTAATTTTTATAAATATAAAAGACTTATCTACAATAAGTCATTGTTATAAAGTAAAATGGAATTCTATATTTAAAAAAAAAAACTATATAAAGTATTAGATTTGTATGTGGCAAATTTAATAAGATATTAGTTTTGTTACTAGACTTTCCAATGTGAAATTTATTGACCCGAAGTAAAATATTACATATTGCTGTGTTTTAACTTGACAGTATTTTTTTAGTTATACGTAATTTTAGATCTTTAACTAATTGTTGTGATAATAAGGTACTATTACAAGCCTAATATTTCAATCAAAATGTTTCGAAAAAGTTTTTATTTATTATAATGTTTGAATCATATAACTAATGTAAGAAAAATGCATTTACTATTTTATTACCTTTTTAAATAGGACTGTGAAGTTTTTATGATGGAGGCAACTAAGATGGGTGTAGCTATTTTTTTTTTTATTTCGGAGCATGTCCGTCTGAAGCCTACAAAAGTACAACCTGGATTTGGGATGTCAATGCAGCAAATTTTTAAGTTAAAAAAATTGCATATTTGTATGAAATTATATATTTTTTATGGCTATTAAAGTTGTCCACCCAATTATGTTATCGATGTTGAAATTGCATTTGAAGGGTGATAAGCAAAAATACTTAAGAATCCAATTATTTTTAATGGAGGAAAATAAATCTTAGTTCTTTGGGGAAGAATATGAAAGACCTTTAAAAGTGGTTTTACCATGTTTAGTTTCTAGTGCTATGTTAATAAAACCAACCAGATTTCCCTCAAACTAAGAAAAACGCAAGTATCATTGAAAGTAAAAACTAAAAATTTAACTTAACTTTATTTTAATTTAACTTTTTTATTAAATTATTTATAAATTAAACAATCGAAGAGCTTAGTGGAAGAATGTTCTAAGTGAAAAAAAATTTAAAAGCGAGAAAATAAGCTTTAAAGCTTTTAATTTGCACTTAAATTTGTTTAAAACGGTACTTGCTAACGGTAAAAAATGTACTTGAAGTGTATGAAAAAGTGGAAATTTCACATCTTTAAGGGATGGAATATTATGTTTATTGACACAAAAATCTCACTTGGCACGTTTTTCAACTAAGCTCTTCAATCAACAAAATTAGACCTTGATAACTTTTGCTCATCACCTTTCATTTTTGCACTACAACCTGTTGAAAATATAAAATTTTGTGTGTGGTTTTTTGTTAAAGTTATAACTTTCCCACTTTATTTTGATGGATAAATTGTTAAGGTTATCATGTGTATCAATTTTTTGAACCTGAAGTGATCATGAATAAAATTTACCTGGTGACTTTTTTTTTACAATGGTGGTATTTTCAAGGAATTTTAGGAAGATGGTTGTTGCATATATTTCATCCATTGTAAGAGATCTCGATAGGTGCAATTAAATTAGATTTTAAAAACTCTATTGAGTATTGAATTGTAAAATTTTCATATTGAAAGCATTCTAATGCATACTGAGATAAAATTTTATACCTGTTATTTTTTATGAAACGGTTTATTAAATTATTTTATTAAATATTTGTTCCTAATACGTACATACTTTAAATGTGCTAATTAAATGTATAGGTGCATTTTTTGTTATTGCAAATTTATCAATGAATTTTATCAAAATAATCAAGGCAATTTTGCATTTAATCAAAATTTAGCTTTTGAATTGTATGTTTATAAAAGTATACAATGGGAGCATTAATGGTGGTGTATTTGAGATTTTGAATCTGACTTTGTTAAGATATTTGATCTGCGAGATGTATTTTTATCTCTGCTCTATATTTCTAATGTATATGTTTGTAACATGTTTTTATTCGGAATAAAAGGGATTTATACAAAGAGGTATATACTTTACTCAATTATTATTTCAAGTTTGTGATTTGCAGCACAATTTTAACAAACTAAAAATGGCAGATTGCTTTGTTGCATTTCTGTTATGTCTATTTCTTTTGATTTTTTAAATGTTCAAAAGTAATTATTCAACTGCTCGAAAGTAACTATTTTATTAATAAAATATACACATTAAAATATTTAGTATGTTTTTTTGCTATTTACTTTTATGATTTTCTGAAAAATAAACCATCAAAAACTAGTCTACAGTTTCTATCACACATGATGTTTCTTTTGCTTTATGACAGAATTATTACTAATAGATTAAAGTTATTAAGCTGAATTTTTATATATACTAGCAGGAAGGTTTTTTTTTGTTTATCAAAGGCTGGTTCACAGCCTTTTATGCTGAAAAGATAGCTTTATATGCAGAAAATAAGTATTGCATCTTTCAAAATATGTCATTTAAATATGCTTTAATTCTAATTAGTAATTTTTGTAAGCACTGTTGTGATCGGATGGAACAAATTGTGCATCAATTAGGAAGAAAAATACTATGTAAAAAACTATTTGAATTATTTATGAGGGGAAAAGTTTGGTAGTGGGGTTTATCAAATCTATTAATGTTTTAAAAATCAATTTAATCTGAATTAGGTAATAATGGAAGTTAATAGGTCCAAATTTGATGGGTCTTGAGTCAGTAGTTAGCGCTGTTATTATCAGCATTTAAATATACCAAAAAGCTTTAAAAATTAATTGTCTTTCATTATAACTTTAAATTTGTTTAAGTTTTTACTTAAAATGAACTAGATTTGGAAATTTGTATCTATTGAGAACAGGAACCGATGTGTAACACTTGCAATAATGTATTTTCTTGTAGTGTACAAGAAAGGAACTTTTGTTCTACGAGGGCTGTTTTTTTTCAACCTCCGATGGGCTGTAACAAAAAGCCTGTCAAAATACAAAAAAAGATTTTTATCAAAAGTAATGTACAATACTGCTTATTTCTCCACATAATCACCTTGACGATTAAAGCATCGATCATACATGTAAACAAGCTTTGAAATACCCTCTTCATAAAATGTAACCGCCAATGATTTCGAAGGGAGTTGTGACGGTTTGAGTTCCACGTCAATTTGGAAGCGCTACAATCCAAGCCACTATGCTAATCAACAATTCACTTATGGTAAACCCTCGAATTTCCCTAAAACATTTGGTCAACTCGTTGAACAATGTCGCCTCCTGTAGCGACCTACTTGCTTCCTTGGTCCCCTTCTTCATGAACATCAGTTCGGCCAACTTAAAATTTCAACAGCATTCACGAACAACGCCATCACTCATAAAGGTGTCTCCATACAATCTATTCATTCTTCGATGAATTTCTGTTGCACTGCTCCCTTCAGCCTGCGATAAAAGAATAACGGCTCTCAATTCTCACGTGGTGGCTACATTTTATGAAGAGGGTATTTCAAAGCTTGTTTACAGATATGACAAATGCATTAATCGTCAAGGTGATTATGTGGAGAAATAAGCAGTATTGTACATTACTTTTGGTAAAAAAAATCTTTTTGTATTTTTACCCGTCTTTTTGTTACAGCCCATCGGAGGTTGCAAAGAGCAGCCCTCGTATATTTCTTAAACGAAAGTTTTTTTTTTAATATGAAAGAAGATTTGCAGATGTAATGATATCTGATTGCGTATACTTCAATTATAATTATTTCGAAAATGAAATTTTATGTTTTCGGGAAAAGTTTACAATTTACGCAATATTAGTTGACGGAATATTGAAATTTTTAAACAAAGTGCGCATTTTTATTAACGCATTAAACAAAAGCGTATCCTGTTCATTCATGGTGATTGAATCGCCCTTCTGATGACCTAGAGAAGCAAGTTAATCGAGAATCAAAATCACGACTTGACGTTGTGCAAGTGGATTCGCGTCCGCAAATTGTCAGTTGAAAATGGCAGCGTTGTTAGCAGTCCTGCTCTTTGTGAGTACACCATATCTTTCTTTTAAAAATAGTTTAAAATATTTATGTTATTTGTATTATCCACTTACCATCATCTGTATTTTCGACTTCATCACTGTATTTAATTTTAGCATTAAATTTTTTTAATAAATAGTTGAACAACTCGAAAAATAAAAATTCTCCTTATAAATTTTAAACGTAAAAAATTCTATTGCGATTTATTGTGTTCTTTTTTTAAGGACTGCGATGTAATTTTATTCCTTTATTGGGCATTGTTCTGTGATGTTTAACCTTTTTTTGTGATGTTTAACCTTTTTTTCAGTTATTATAGCGTTTGAAACATGAAGTTGACAAATTAACCCTTTTCAGTTGTTTGTTTTCATTAAAAACGGAACTTTTTTCTGTGTTTAATGAAAACAAACAACATGTGGTAAAATGTTATTTAAAAAAATGATTTCACAATATTAACCTTTTTGATATATTTTCTGGCCTGGGAACTGAAGATGTCTTACGATTAAAGCGAAGTTTTTGGTTATCTAAAAAAATATCTATTTATAATTAATCTATCTCTTATCTAAAAAAAATAGACACTTTAAAGTTGTTTAAGCCGAAAAATATTTTTTTTGTCGTTTTCATTCTTCCTCAAATTTCACTTGAATTGTGTATGTGAAAACTCAGGCTCTGTTATTATTTTGGATATATTTTTTACTCCCTTAAAACAATATGAATGTAATATTAAGATTTTTCTTCACTTTGTTGTATGTGTTTTTTAAAACCGCAAAAGCTTGTGATTCCTAAGCATAAAACGTGAAGAAATGTTACTATTTTCGTTAGCTGGTAAAATATGTTGTTTTTGTTACTCTTCTAGGAACATTTTACCTGTGTGTGTACATATGTGGTTTTAAAAAACAATGGTTAACTGATGTTTTTTTTATTAGGCAGCCACTGTTGTGGTCGGAGAATGTTGCGAAAGACACGGGGCGAAATGCCCTGACTACACTGTAGTAAGAAAGACTGAGGTGAAATAAACTTTAATTTTTAGCATTGAAGTGTTTATTTAGAAAAAAAATCTGGTCGCTCATGTATACAAATTTGTTGAAAGACGCCGTATAAGTTGAAAACTATTTTTTAAAAATATAACGTCTGAAATGTCAAACCTCTTACCATTTCTTAGTATAAACGTCTTTTCTAGAGGAATTATCATTAAAATATTAATTAACTAGCAAATTTATACCCGTTCTTCGCACGGAATAAAAAAATATCAAATAGATTCCAAATATGTGTACCATATACCCCGTTATAGGATCATAAACTTATTATTGTTTCCGCTCGTTATAAATTATAAAATCCCGTTTCATTGCCTTAAATTCCAAAATAAAAAATACGCTATAAAATGCACTCATAAATGTCATCACAATTCCCTCATAAATACATAAAACCTTTTCGCTCATTTGGCGCGTTTTGGGAAATAATTTAGCGAGAAAATAGATCTAGCTACCCACACCCATTATACAGCTCTAACACAATGACCTTCGAACAACCGACCAGCTTATAAATCATTTATAAAAGAAATTGCCTATTTGGCGTATATTAGTTAATAATTTGGCGAGTTTGGCAAAAAAATAAAGACATAAAACACTAATAGCTCTAGTGCGATGGCCTTTATTAACCATCATAGTTCAGTAATAGCTTAACTATACATTTATTGCTTAAATATGCATACATGCAGTCAACAGAAAAATCCATGAAAAAAAACATCAAATAAACCCACAATGAAATCCGGGAATGAAGACTGGCGGAATTACGTCACTTGAAACATGTCAATTATTTTTCAAATAATGAATTTAGTTTCTGAAAGTAATGGCAAAAGAATAAAATAAACATTTTGAATTTTAAATGTTTTCATTAAAAGTTTTATTTAATTTTTTCAGCTGATGGCATCAGGAAAGAGAAAAAATGATCGGATTTGAGCGAAAGTGGTGCATTTTTTTCAGAAAATTTGAATTTTCTCTAAAAATGGAACAAATATGAAAAAACTAAGCCTCAGGTGCACACGTTAATATTAAAGGGAATCTATCTTAAAAATTTCGAATTTCTGAGGGCAGTATAAGTAGGTATTTTACGATCCGATGACAAACAGACACACAGACAGACTCTTTCTTTTATTATTATAGAAAGAAAAAATAGAGTAACTACAAATTTTTATACCTCTCTTCGCACATTAATAAAAAAATATCATAAATATGATTGGCAAAATGAAAATGGTTTAACAAATACTTTTTGTTATAGTAGTCACTAAACTTATTGTTATGTTTACTCTCTGTTATAAATTATAAAACTCATGTTTCAAATTTTTAAAATCAAAAAGGAAAAAATTGACTATAAATGCTTGATCACATTTTTTGAGTTGCTATTCACTAAATTCCTCATTTTAAAATTACTTTAAGAATACTATATAACCTCGATTCCGGCGCGTTTTTTTCTATTTGGCGACTTTAAATAAAAGCATTCCTTCACCTGAATAATGGTACCTCAATCGAACATCCACTTTTTTGTTCGCAGTATAACAAAGAAATTTCGTTATCTTCCGGTCCGATTCGAATTTTAGTTCATTGTTTGTGAAGTTTATGCTGCGTGGTTTTTCACAAACCATGCAATGACGTTTCAGGTTAAAAATCGAATACCCTTTAATCTTGAATATTGGAATTACCCACTTTCATTTTAACAGAAAAAATAAAAAAGGCATAAATACCACATACATCGGATACGACCGCCATACGTCCGTGAACCCGTCAATTTTTTGTCAAATTTAAAAATGTTATTTTGTTAAGAAAAGTATAACATAGAACCTATCTTGTAGTTTTAATTTTTTTGCCGTTGTCTTATCTGAGGGTATTTTTATAGCCATGCTATCAAAAAAAGATGAAAAATTTATTCATTTACTGTGTTGCATATCTTTGAGAAAATTATTTTATCTAAATAAATGCGAAAAAATGATTTACAAATAAATTCGTTACGCTGTATAAGGGCTCTAATCTTTAATTTTCGTATTCTGGGAATAAAATACATTAACATATTCCATTGAAAAGGAATAACAGAACGAAATCCTTTCTCTATTGGGCTATAGCGTAAAGGAAAAGTAAATCAGATTTCGCAAGAACATTACAAAATTCTATAGATATATATGGGAACATAAAGGTAAGAAATCATCAAAAATTTTTATTGTTCCGCTTTCCTTTTAATTTTCAGTTTCATTGATAAAATTCCAAATTGAAAAAATGCGAAAAGTACATTATGAAATGCTAATGGGAAATTCCTTCAAAATAATAAATAATAAATTTAGACACTTTCACGTTTGGATAAATTTAGGTGGTGAAAACATAAGGTAAGATACAAACTTCTATTATACATGATTTCAATTGATTCACACTTCCACACTTATACAATTTTTCATAAAATATTTCAATATTGGCGAATTTTTAGTAAATTGGGTAGGTTTAGCAGGATGGTGCCTTTTATTAACCTCATAGTTGTATATAATAGTTAACTGATACATTTATTTATTAATATGTCATACATGCAATTTTCAACAGAAAAATCCAATGAAAAAATCATCAAATAAACCCACAATAAAATCCGGGAATGAAGACTGGCGGAATTACGTCACTTGAAACGTGTCAATTATTTTTCAAATAATAAATTTAGTTTCTGAAAGTAATGGCAAAAGAATAAAATAAACATTTTGAATTTTAAATGTTTTCGTTAAAAGTTTTATTTAATTTTTTCAGCCGATGGCATCAGGAAAGAGAAAAAATGATCGGATTTGAGCGAAAGTGGTGTATTTTTATCAGAAAATTCGAGTTTTCTCTAAAAATGGAACAAATATGAAAAAACTAAGCCTCAGGTGCACACGTTAGTATTAAAGGGAATCTATCTTTAAAATTTCGAATTTCTGAGGGCAGTATAAGTAGGTATTTTACGATCCGATGACAAACAGACACACAGACAGACTCTTTCTTTTATTATTATAGATAATGTTATAAAAATATCTGTGGATAAAGTAAGTAAACTACTAAAAAATAACTTTCAATAACTAACAACTACTAACAATTGTCAACATTTTAACTAAAATTAAATATTATTTTAAACAATTAAAAAATATTTTTTTATATTTGGAAACTAAAGATGAAAATTGAAGTTTAACGGAAATAACTTTTAAATGGTTAATAGTAATGCGTATTTCACATAAATAATTTTTTTTATTGTTATGTTTTAGTTTGGTGTTAATAAAATCTGGTTAGGGAAACTCATGTTTTCTGAATCTTTTACTTAATAAAAAGGAAAAAAATTGAAATAGAATTGAAACCATTGATCACATTTTTCTTTGTAGTTTAAGCTATTCAGCCTTCTACTTCCTATTTTAAAATGTTTTACTTTTCCAGGATATACTAATAAATAAAACCTTCGATCCGTGAACCGATTTTTTTTTCTATTTGTCTACTTTTAAATGAAAAGCATTCCATTCCACCTGGAATATTTGGTAAACAACTACAATGGAAATATTCCACTTTTTTGTGTCGCAGGTATAACAAAGTAAAATTCGATTTACTCCTTACCACGGTTCACTGATTTCGAAACTTTTATTCATTCGTATTATGTGAAGTTTATGCCTGCTTGGTTTTCTCTGCACAAAAACTCTTAGCAAGGTGAAACTCGTTTTACAGGGTTAAAAAATGCGAATTGTACGCTTATAATTTGAATCATTGGAATTACCCAACTTTCCTTATTTTTTTAATTCGATAAAATTAAAAAAAGGCAAAAAGTAGGTAATAGCATGCTGGATACGCCCGCCTATCCGTCCGTACCCCCCTCCAGATTTGGTTCTCTCCGTCGGACGGGTATACTCTGGACGGGTATCTGTTTAATGGTCTATCAATGTCTACCCATTTAATAAACATTGAAATCTAATTTTTATTCATTTTAATCTGTGTTGCCATATCAATCGTATGAGAAACTTTATTTATTTAAACTAATATGCGAAGAAAAATCGATTTTTATCTTATAAATAGTTCGTTACGCTGAATAGCCGCTTATTTATTCTTTATTATTGTATTTGAGTGTAAAATACATTAACATAATTCCATTTGAAATAGGAATATGAAGAACGAAATTACCCTTCCCTAGTGTGGGCGAGCGTGAGCGGTAATGGGAAAAGTAAATCAGATGTGTCAAGAACACTTATCAAACAGTTGTATAAGTATTTAGGTGGTGAAAACAGTAAAGGTAAGAAAGAAAACTTTCTAATTCATGAAATGATTTTTAATTGATTGCCCACTTTCCTACTAACTTTCAGTTTACAATATTGATAAATACTTTCAATATTGTGGGAAATAAAATGGGAAAAGTAAATCAATATAATGGGAAAAATTCTAATGGGAAATTTTCTTTCAATATAATGGGGGAAAATAAATAAGATGTGTCAAGAACACTTATCAAACAGTTGTATAAGTATTTAGGTGGTGAAAACAGTAAAGGTAAGAAAGAAAACTTTCTAATTCATACATGATTTTTAATTGATTGCCCACTTTCCTACTAACTTTCAGTTTACAATATCGATAAATACTTTCAATATTGTCGATTGAAAGTTATTCTTCGAACATGAGGGATATGTGTTTAACCGAAGGATGTGTGTGCTCTTTGCCTCTAACTATTTAATTCAATGTTATGTATTATAATTTTTATTAGAACTGATACATTTTATGTATTATTATTATTTTAATGTAAGTAATTCTGCACATTTTTTAAAATGCAAACAGTTTCAGTAAAATTCCCTTTTCCGAACTCCGACTAGTCGAACTCAATTTACCCGAACTCTTTAATTGGTTGTTATGGCATTCGAATCCAACTATACCAATGTTTTATTTGCTGAATGCGGGGTCCAGTCTCAATTGCTTCGGATAATTGGAGATCTATTGTACATTGATTTAAGAAAATGGAGGTATTTTAAGGTAGTTCCATATGTTCATTTTTTTCAGTAAGTGCCTCTAAAATATGATAAGATTATTTACAACGTACACAACTTTGATTTTTTTTATTTTGAATTTTTAAATATATTGTATTGCAGGACAAAAGCTAGATATGATGGTGCCAGTTCGGACAGCCAAAATGGTCCATGAAGGTTCCAATAAGTACATTATGTCCGTTGCGTTAACTCAAGAACAAAGTGTGGATCCACCAGTTCCTTCTAACCCTTCGATCTATGTATTAAGAGAACAGCCAACTACTTATGTTGCTAGGTAAAGAGTTAAAATAATTATTTGAAACAAATATACCTTTTGAGGTTATATTTGGCTGGTTGATTCATGGATAAATAATCATGAAAAAAAATTCCACAAATATAGTTCAACAAAGTTAGAAATAGCAAGCACAGCCAGCAGAATTTAACGTAGATCCTCTTTTGGCCTTTTTTCATTTTTTAATATTGCAATTTTTTTAAAAGAAAAAATGGAAAATATAGGTATTGACATCATGGCATGAAGATTGCCTCGTAATGGTAGAAAATTGACCCTTTCGTTTCATTACCGCGCCTGACATTTGATAAAGGAGAAATTGGCTTCTCGTTGTAATACGTATAAAAATTGTGTTTTTCTTCCCGAAACGTGTTTTTCAGAGACTATAAAAAAAATTCCTAGAAAATAAATGTACTTTCTTTATGATAAAAGTTTTTATTTTTTGCTACTTTTATTCTTCTCTGCTATTTTTATTTTCATTAACCATTAATATATTTTAAAAACAAGTAGGTTTGTTACAGAATCTGTCACTTAAACCGCTTCCACACAACATTTGTGCTCAACAGGAAACAAACTATTTATACACCTCAGAAAGAAATTCGCCAAACAGAGCCTTTAACTAGTTGTAATTAAACATTTAAACGATAAAATTAATTATTTTCATTAATCTTCTTTCTCAGATTTAAAAAATTAGACTTTATCGTTTGCTTAATTTGTTTGAAGTTCGAAGAATAATAATGTAATCTTTTTTTTAATAAATATCTTTGTGTCGCCACAATTTACCATTTACATTTCTTCCGAAAATTCAGTCATTTATCGTTTGTTAAATTAATTTGCAGTTCGAAAAATATATAATTAGTGCAATTGATGCTTTAAAAATAAAAGCGAAACTTTGCATATTTTTTATGCCAAGTTAGAATTCTCTATGCATCTTTCTTCATACATATATAATAAACCATCAAAAGAACTCTATTGTGATATTACAACAATCCAAACTGAATTATAACACATAAATAAATATTTTTATTTTTATTTCAAATAAAGTTTCTCGTACGTTTAACGAAATGGCAACAGTGAAAATATTGAATAAAAATGGAATTTTCATGTTATTTCAATGTAGATTAAATTTTTAGTTATTTAAATTTAAAATAAACTTCTAATTTAAATTTTTTAATGAAATTTGGAATGTAGCTTAATCTGATTTTTTGCTTCAAAATGACGTATCGCACTTGTCTGTGGGACTTGTGGATGGCAACAGTGAAAATATGAATAAAAATGAAATTTGCATGTTATTTCAATGTAGATAAAAAAAAATTAGTTATTTAAATTTAAAATAAACTTCTAATTTAAATTTTTTAATGAAATTTGGAATGTAGTCTAATATGATTTTTCGCTTCAAAATGACGTATCCTACTTGTCTGTGGGACTTGTGGTTCTTTCTGTGAAAGTGGGTGACAGACGGACGGACTGAACGATTATAATACCTTCTACTTTTTACGTTATAAACGTAGTGTGGAAGCTAAAAACAAGCCAAACATGTTAGTACCGTTATTACTAATGATTTATTTTAAATTAACCCTTTATCTACTAACGGTACTTGTAAGTACCACTTAAAAAGCCACTGTTTCACTTTTCATTGTTCAATTTTGGAGAAAACGAGCCAGGATGAAACTTTGTGATTGACATAATCGGTTTTAGTACATTAAAGTTTTTAAAGGTAAAGTAAATTCTTCCTTAAACTTTTACTATACTAATTCTAACATTAAAATATTCAAAACCAAATAAATATCATTCCGACTTCGCACTTGATTTTCTTTAAAATAACAATCTAAATATTCTATATTTAATCGATAATTTATGTAATTCCGAAATTCCTCAAATCGAGAGAAACTCAAAATTCCGTCTTTATCAATCGTAATACTGTACCATAAAACAGTAAAAGCTTGTGGCTTGGGTGGAAGGGTGCATTAGTCACATTTCCTAAATGCCCACTTTTGCATGATAAAATTTTTTCAAGACATTCACGTTACTTTCGCAACAAAGTAGCAAGTAGCTCACTGGATTTCGAGTGTTGCTTACACGCTGTTTTGAAGTTATATAAATTCGAAATTACAACAGTTAAATAATCTTTAACCATTAAATTTTACACAGATAAGGTATATTAAAACTTCATTGAGATCGGTTCTTAGTTTATCGACCTACCGAAGAGATGAAAGACTTAAGTGAACCTTGCCCAAATCAGGATTTAACCCGAACTTCTATGGCGTTGTTAGCACGAAGTGATACCACAAAGCACAAAGCATCAATAAACAAACATGTTTTGTTATAATAAAGCAACACGTGCGATATTTTACCGAGATTTCTTATATAAGATGTATATTTTAGTATATTTATCACATAGTCCCGTCATAGAAAATAGCAAAAAAATATGCAGATCGTCAAGAAAAGATAAACATCCAAAAAATATTACAAACTATAAAAAAAGGTATAAATAGATTAACTGAGTATATCTCTTTGGGTTGAACTTTGTTTTTTATCGATTAAATATCTAATCGTACGTATAATAGTGACGTATCGGACAAATAAGACTTTTCGAGTTAAAAATGCTATATAATATTCGATATTTTAATATTAAGCGGTTAAATCTATCCTTGAACCCGATTGGTAGAATAGTTTGGATACAGTTAGTAGTTTCTTTTATTTTCTATTTTGAAATGCAATGGAAAAATAAACTTCCGACGACTTTTTTTTGTGTGGAAAGAACTAGCTTTTTACCGATATGTTAATTTTCCGCTCAAGTTGCGATACTTATTATTTAGATTATTATTTTTAAGAAAATAGAATGCACTTACTAGAAGAACTTAAAAACGCAAAGTCATAGTAGCAAAGTACGCAAAAAAAAAAATCATTGTAGCATTTAAGAATTGTTCTTATTATGAAATGACACATTCATTTTCTTTCAGTTAATTTTTTGGGGGTTGTTAAAAATCAAAATGGCTGTTAAATAAAAAAAAATATATATCTCTTATTTAATATTTAAGGTTAACTTAACATTATCTGATTTTACTCTAATTCCTCCATGGATTTTACGGTTCATGTGGCGTGGAGTGAGAGAGACTCTTGTTTCAATACATCACTACGTGTTTTATTATAACGCAATGTACTCTAGAAGTATAGGAAAATGTCGCATTATATAAGCAATTCTAAAATTAAACGAACGAGTTCAACAAGATATTCTCACTTAGGGTTCATCACATTTAGCTTCATTTACATCCCTCTTATAATGTTAATTATAATTATTCTACACTTATGAAAGCTATTTGTGGACGTTTTAAACTTATAGGGTCTCGACGCTGCGTACGATGTCGCTTTTAACGGTTGCGTTGGGTGCCTATCAGGTGTCGGCTCGTCACCTGACTGTCAGGGCCTGATTTTCGGCAGGGCAAACGGGGCACGTGACCAGCTCCCCCCCAAGGGCCCCCAAATTTTCTTCATGATCATTTATGCTCAATATATCTTCCTCCAAACGTAACTTTTTAATATGAAGTATGCAAAAAATTAAATTCCTGAACAAAAGTTGACTAAGAAATTGTGTTTAAACTCAGAATTAATCAATTCGCAAAAAATATTAATTTTTGTTGCATTAAGCATGTTTTGCAAATACATTACTTCAGCGATTTTTTTGGTAAACACTGAAATATAGAAAAATACACACGAATATTTTATAGAGGTATATTTGGGGGGGGGGGGGGGTCCACAAATTTGCTTGTGCCCAGGCCCCTAAATTTGTAAGTCGGTCCCTGCTAACAGTGGTTCTAAATTATGACGCCCTTCGCCGATAGCACTCGTGTAGCTCTAGTACGACGATAATTCAAACTAAACTAAACTTAAACTTACAGTGTGCGCTCTCTGCTCAGTCGCTGTGCCAGCAAAGCGCTTCGTGCCTCGTTGCGTTGCCGTACTGTGCCGTTGTACATTTCCGCTAATGTTACAATTTCCGCTTATACTATTGAGTGTCACTTTGAAGGAAAACATGTGCTCTACAACACTGATGCAGCAAACTATAATGGGAATATCCAACAATCATGGAAACATGGTTACTTTTAGTGGGAAAACCGCTAAAAAGTCGCCTTTCCCACTTTTTTTCAAAATTACTCTAAAAAATTTATCATTTTAGTTATGCTTAAGAATGTTATTTTATGGTGGAACATTGTACGAAACAAGTTAAAAAAGTTTATTCATTTGGTTTTTTACTATAATTGTTATAACTTGTTAACGGACGATCGACTAAAAATTACTTAAACATTATTTTTTTATCGATAAATTAAATTCGCTTTTTGCACTTATGTTTTAAACTTATATTTTCGTGCTTTTAGGAATTTTAGTGGAATGGCTCGCCAGGAAAGCATATGGGATGAACATGTCCAGCATTTGAAGACTGCAGTGGCGGCAGATCCTTCTGTTGATTCTTCTTATTACTACATTTGTGTTTATGACAGCCCTTGGCGCAGTGAAAATCGACTCAATGAAGTTTGGATGAAGAAAGCCAACAATTAGCCGTCGGATAAGAACTTGTTAAATAATACGACATGCACTATAAAAACATTTTCAAAACTGAGAAAAAACACATCAAATCTAAGCATGTCGCTTTAAAATGGCTCCGGAGTAGATATTACTCAAGTTTTAAACTTACATATACTCACATTTCTGAATATTCTCTTATATTATTATGTTCACATATTCTCTTACACTCAAGACTGAAACACCTGGTGCTCATTTTTAAGCATGTCCATACTTCAAATAAACATGTGTTGAAATTGACCCAATGTGCACATTATTGAGTATATGCGCTTGTTTAAAAATTGAGTGTCGTTATTACTTGTGGATTTTTCGACTATTTTCCGGTATACACACGATTGTAGGGTGAATTAGTAGTAACAGTAAGTGGGATACGAACCTCCGCCTTCCAGAGAAGATTCTATCTGATGGAGTCCAATACGATAACCATTGCCAAACCCCTGGTGAATGAACGAGAAGTAATTTTGTCTGAAACTGAGTATGCCTGGTATCTCAGAATTAAAAGCATTGGGTTGCCATATTTGG
Source organism: Oedothorax gibbosus (assembly GCA_019343175.1). Taxonomy (NCBI): domain Eukaryota; kingdom Metazoa; phylum Arthropoda; class Arachnida; order Araneae; family Linyphiidae; genus Oedothorax; species Oedothorax gibbosus. Next base: position 43,509,469 of record CM033270.1, on the reverse strand, counting down.
AACAAAAGTTTTCATATCAAAATAAAAACATTGATTTACTCAGATTTGAAAGTGTCATTTTTCTCAGTGTGCCATTTGATTTCTGTCGAATATAGTTTTGCATGATGCATAAATTGTAAACAGTGTAAAAAATACGAGTATTTCGTAATATGTACCACAATAAGAACTAAAAAAAAGATAAAATATATCTCCAGTACGAATAATCTTGACTCTACTGTACTCTGCATTAATGATAATTAGCGTAAGTGAAAATTGTAGACTTCGTATGTGAAGTTTGAATAAAGTATAAAATGCTTTTAAATAACTGTTTTGCGTTTTTAAGTTCTTCTACACAATTACTACAAACTTAAATACTAATAATTTTAATGCGCTTAAGTATTTTTCATATTTTAAATTTATAGAATATATTTTTAAGTGAATATTTTAAATTGGAAGTTAGGGATGACTAAATGGCTATATTTGTGAGGAACTTTTGAGATTTTATAAATATTTTTCTAAAAATATTTGTATAACATATATACAATTTTTTATTATAACCTTCTTTATTTTTTATAATTTGAAAAAAAAATTTAAAATTATTAAAGTTGGGTATTGATTTCGTGGAGATTTCCGTACGTCTGTTTGTCCGACTGTATTCGTTTTCAACTTATATTCTAACTGTCGAATTTTTTTAAAAAAAATCCTTAAAATATAATTTATGACGCATCAAAGACCCATGTTCATAGATCTTATCCATCCGTCATCGTTTGTCTTTTCGTACCCCCTTCCCCCCTTCAAATTCCGTTCTAACCATTAGATTTTAAAAAAAAATATCTTTTTATTGTAAGGCATCAGAGACCTACCTTATACTTTTTGTTGCCTGTCCGTTCTATAAGAACTTCTGTGTGCATTAAAATAAAAGGTATGTACAGTCCCTGGACAAATTATTAGACGCACTGTATTTTTTAAAGTAATTTTTTTTTCTTAAGAGTTTTTATGCAATAATGGTATATTTAAACTACAATATTATTGATTTTTATTTAAAAGAATTGTTGTAGACTAAATATTTGTATTTATACAAATATGTAGGTACAATATCACCCGGTAATTAATATTTTACATGAAATCTTGCAGTGCGTCTAATAATTTGTCCAGGGACTGTATTTTTAAAGTCGGCTCTATTTTAGTTATTGCAGAACTTCTTGTTTTTACTTTAGCTCTAGTTCTAGGCAACATATTGCCGATTAATAATATTCGACATTATTTTTAAAAATATATAAATAATGCAAAAAGAATGACTTGGAAAGGTACAGGCCGATCCGGTTTTGATCACGTAACCTCTTGCGAGCTAGCCCAATACTAAACCGTCTGCGACAAAACAATTCTTTAGTCGCGACGGCTAGTATTGGGCATTTGTGCTGACCACCACAACTTCATGACTTGCGTTTAGACTAGTGAAGTTAGTAAAACTATCCCTGAATAAATATAACTAGACAACCTATCTCGCATGCAGTTATATATAAACAAATTTTCGATCGCGTGAGGAAAAAGAAAAGACGGGATAGAAAAGTAAACAGCAGTACATGAATAATCGTTGTGTTTGAAAAAAGGGTTCATTGCTTATATAATTCGAATTATTTCTATACACCCTTATATAACGTGAATCTGTTTTCTATAATTATATAAGAAATTTTAATGCTTTCTCATCTATCGGGAAAGATATACGATCACGCAAAGACTGGTATTTTATCTCATGAAAATAAGAAAATAATTTAAAAGGTTGTGATAACGATTTTATTTAAAGAATATCTACAATAACATCTCTAGCGTATTTAGTTTCTGATGTGTGGATACAGTGACAGATAGAATTTACTTTTTGGTGCTTGTTGGATTTTTACAATGTGGAAATCCGCTTTACTTGTAAGTATTTTTAATTATATCTTTTTTTACTATTATTATAAATTGTAAAATTATGGCTATTATTATTATTTTAAGATTAATTTGTAACTATAAAATAGTATTACAAACGTGTAGTTGGCACTTTTGAGACGTCTATAGCTTACTATTCTATTATATTTTAATAATCATGGTCAAAACACTGTCGGAAAGTTTTTTTTAACTTTAAATATATTGCCGCTTATGAAATATTTTAAAGGCAGTTATTACACTATTTTTATTGTCTACTTTTTTTGCATTTGGAATAATTAAAAGTGGTCAGTAGGATATTGACAGTGTAAAGATTTCTTTCAGTCAATTGGCCCTCCACTTTAAACTTTGTTCAATTCGGCAGATTTTAATTTTTTTATTTGTTCATAACATGTTCAACAATTCTGAAAAGTATATGACATCAGATTTCTATGTCCAAAGTATAAGAATTTATTTCATTATTAAAATAACAGAGAGGTTACATCGTATCTATAGGTGGTTGACGCAGTCAAAGATTTTTTTACACTTAAAAAACTTCTGTTGACTTGTACAATACAAAAAAAAACCTGTTTTCCTAGTTATTACAATTTGTGTTGAAACAATATAAAAATTGTTTTGTGACCAAATAATAATCCATGGTTAGCACAAAAATTGTGTCGAAGGCGCAGCACGCATCAATTCTTCCGAAATGTAGTTCGGCATCTGCTCTTTAATGTGTTTTTCGAATAAATAGCTATGCTAAAGCTTAAAAATAAATATTAGTTTACTTTAAAATGAATGCTATATAATTTTGCTATACATATTTTGGAAAATAAAATAGTTTACAGTTTTTTTTGTCAATCGCGCATGAATGTATAACAATCATCTTCTCTCAGTTGTGCTGAAACAACATAAATTTGTGTTCGTATGTCATCAACGCAATTTATTGTATTGAAACAACACAGAATTGTAGGGTTGTCATTTTTGCACAGTAATTGTGTTCCACTTGTACTTTTTGAACACAAGTTTTTCTGAGTGTATCGTTACTTTAATCACACATTTCATGGACACACAAATTTGCATTTCAGATTATTTTTGTCTGGGCCGTTGCAGAATGCTGCATATACAGAGATAATGAATGTGCACCATATACTGTTGACGAAACACATCCAGTGAGTAATGTTCAAGCAGATTTGTTTTTTACTTGAAATACTTTTTGTGTATTTCGTTTTTTTTTAAAGTATTAACTTGTAATAAGTAAGTTGAATAACGTATAAATTAATTTTCAATTGCAGTAATTTTATATATATTTTCTTTTTTTTACTCTCAAAGTTATGTATTTTTACTCTCAAAGTTGTGTAATACTAAGTTATAATTACCATGTTTTAATTGCTTTTAGAAAAAAAATTAAAACTAAACTAAATGTTTCTATTTAGTTTTTCATATTTATTTTTGAACCTTTAAACTTATTGATATTTTCGATGGAACTATCAGAAGAAATTGTATTTTGAAAGTTAAATTAACCTTGCCTCATATTTATCCTACAGGTAATATTTAACTAATCATTACAAAAATTCTAGAAATCGATATGATAACGATTCATAACTTTCGCTTGACCTTTAATCAATACAGCCGTAAGTTTTATTAATGTAAATACTTTTTTAAAAATATTAACTAATATAGATTGTATAGCAGAGAATGTTAAAAACTGATGTAACTGTAATAAGTCAATTTTCGCCACTATCTTTAAAAGCTAAGCATTTCTATTTCCTTTCATGTGTTAGAAAAATTGAAAGTTTTTATATTTTGTTCAGCTATTATAATCTTCTTGTTGTCCATCTTAAATACTTTTACTCTTCTTTCCACTTTGTATGATTAATATGTAATATCAATTCAAAATTTAATATTTGTCAGCTTCTTCACCTTTCATATATATGATGAGTATGTTGTTTTATGTGCGTTTTATTTTACAGGATTATGAAATAAGATCCTACCCGGCTCTCACTTGGGTAACAACAATCGAAGAAAGTTTGTCGAACAGAATTTCCCAATATAATGCATTTATGAGACTCTTCGGTTATATCTCCGGAAAAAACGAAAGAGGTGAGAGCTTTCTTTACTGCTTGAAAGATGACAAACAAAAAACATCATCGTAAATATAAATCCTGGGAAGATAGCAAAATTAGACGCTGACGGTTTGCGGGTTTTAGGTCCGGCTGAGATGTCAGATTTTCAGTATGCGAAAATCGTGGGCACGCATGTCATATGATTGCGTGCATGTAAAATATCCCTTGAGTACCCATTTGGCTTGGGTTCTCTCGGCAAAATTAAATCTCGGCATGCTTTAACATCCACAAAGAGCTCAGATTCATTGCAATCTGAGCGTCAAAATTGGTAGCGAGAGTCGCCCAGTGAAAAATGGCTCTCAGTTCTGGGGAATATGCTGAGTATGCAAAGGCTTAGCCGCCAACAAAGCAGCCCCATTGGGAAAAAAAATATTGTTTATACTTGCTTTTCATTAACGAACGCTTCGGAAATATCGAATTTGTTTTTAAGTCGAAAATACAAAGAAAGTTTTCGACGTCCAAGTCGTGCGGTCTGTATGTTTAAAGAAGGGGAGATCGGGACTATGTTTTCCCAACTGGGCATGTTTTTTTGTTTGTTTTTTAAATTTGGAAATGATCTCCATTAGAAGGCGCCAACTGGTGCCAGTGGTAACTTGGTTTCAGGAGCAACAAGTCATAATCTTCCACAACATTCTTTCAATAGATATTGCCTTGTTTTCTGTAGAACTGTTTTTGTGATTTTTTCAACGTTGAGTATATATCTATAGGGGAGAGTGGGGGCTAATGAGACAGATTTTTATTAACCTCTGTATTTCAGCAAAAATACAAGAATTTTAATTTCTTTTTTTACAAGCTCATAAACTGAACATTCTTTTACTTAAAAAGTCATTCGACAAATGTTGAAATGTTACTATATTTTAGTTGCTGAGCATTTTAAACAAACATATAAATGTCCCATTAGCCCTCATATGTGGGGTCCAATCATTTTCGCTGGAAATGATAATTTTGTAACTAAATCTACTAAAATTTATCTCAAACTTGTCCTCTGTTTCAGGGTAAGTGAATTTAAAAAGACCATCTTTATCTTAAAAGAGATTACCCGTAGTTCATCTCTTTCTATTTCATAAATCAATCCTACGTTATAAAGAAAAGTTTGCTTTCTATCAAATTTTACCTACAACAAATCATTTATCTTCACCATAAGCTCTGTTCAGATGTAATTAATAGAATTGCAGGTGGAAAAATATGTCATCAATAAAGCTACTTGGACTTTCACTTATTATACGACGAAAAAGTTCAAAAAGTTTAAAATTAAAGTTTTAAAGAGATTTTGGCAACTTGACTGAATAAGATACTAGAGATTTATATAGATTCTTCAAAAGAAGCATACTAGCATACAAATCTAGGTTTATTCGTGCCCCATTTGACTCCACAGTTTCTGTCCTATTAGACCCCGCAGTGTTATTATTTATAAAAGATCCAACACAGAACAAAGATATATTTCACCACAGTATTTGACTTATATCTTAATATATGCTATGTATTCTACCTAAGAATATAGTTTAATTTATGAAAAGTTTTTATTTAATACTTTTTTAAAAGTGTAAAAAAAGATACACTTTTAACTTACTTTGGATTTCCCAAAACAACAATTCATTTGTCCACTTCAACATATCCTTCTAATGGCTGATCTTCGGTTGTTAAAATGTGTAGTCTAACTGTGTTGTAGCGTAGAAATATTTGTAAAAAAGTAAATTTTTCTCCGCTTTTAGCCCCTTGTCCCATTAGCCCCCATTCTCCCCTACATTGTGTTAAAACTTAAATTAAATGTACTATCACTCGCACCGAACTGACTGTTTTTCCGTTGCTCGTACTAAAAGGTGGAGCCTTTCTTGACGTAACTATTAATTTGATTCAAAAATGACTTAAAGCCTCTGCACGTCATGGTATCTTAAAGTAAAAGTATGGCGAAGGGGCAGGCATCCCGGCATGAATTCCAAAAAAACTCTTATTGGAAAACGTGCCGCAACCTAAATAAGTTAGCCTTATTATGTCAAACTAGTAAGTTTGTAAAAGAAAATGACTCTTAGAACAACTTTCACAAAAAATCCATTGAGTTTTTTAAAAAAAAGCGCCAAATGCCGCATTTAGTTCTGTGTTCTACTTTTAAACTTTAAATTTTGCTATTTTCATTTATTTTCTTTCGAAAATTCAATAATTATTCCTCATCGATTGATAAATTTATTTATATTTCAAAGAGTTAGTATATAAAATCGCTCGTTCTTAAATATAGAAGTAAAACATTTTATATCAACATAAAAGAACATTGAAACAATTTATCACCTTCAAACCATAACTCCACGAAGTGAACTTAAAGTTCCATTTTAAAAACAAAAAAATAAAACAAAGATAAACCTCATCAAAAGGCATAATTTGCATTACGAAGTCATTATTTGTTAATGAACACTGAAATGTAAATTAAACGTCATTCTTCTCTTCAGAGAAAATGCTGTCACAGCAAACACATTTTTGCGTCTCCTTATTAGCAAAATTCTTCCTCGGTTTGGATGCCTTCTTCGTTTCAACAGACTTCGTTTTCGGTTTTGATATCTTCTTAGCAGAATTTTTTCTCGGTTTGGACGTCTTCTTTGCAGCCGTTTTTGTTCCAGCAGCCTTCTTGGTTGCTGAGGCGGACTTTTTGGTTTGGGTCTTCTTAGTTTCAACAGACTTCTTTTTCGGTTTTGACAGTTTCTTAGCAGAATTTTTTCTCGGTTTGGACGTCTTCTTTGCAGCCGTTTTCGTTCCAGCAGCCTTCTTGGTTGCTGAGGCGGACTTTTTGGTTTGGGCCTTCTTGGACGTGCTCCGCTTCTGTCCAGCATGTCCTTTGACATCGTAGTTGCCTACGAGAAGTTCTTGTCCAACGGTTTTCAAGAAAGTCCTTCCATCGATGTTCATCAATAAGACACTTGAACTTTCTTCATGGGAAAGGGAAACTCCAACAAAAGACAAAAATTGTCCAGAAGCTTGATTTGGTTTTGCAGATCGAAAACTTTTATTGATATCAAGATGATTCATTTCAGTAATTTTGTGGAAAGCAATTTTTGAATTACAGCAGTTTGAAGTAGTATTTTTGGCCGAAATGCTAAACAAATGAAAGTGAACTGATATTGAAAAAATGATTTGCTATCTTTAAATTCACAAAATTATCATTTCTCGAGACAACGACTATAAACTGCATGAAAAATAAAATTTGAATTTGATTGGTTCAGATTGTAGATATGCTTACAGCATTTTATTATTATTTTTTAAATGCCACCTTTATGCAACAAGTGTGTAAAGTAATACTTTTTTTAAATTGACTTATTCGCGAGAGTATCTATATAGGCATAAACATTTTTAGAGGTTTTTCTTTGTCGTTAAATAACAAATACAATTATATTTTAAAAGTTAGGATTTTTCACAAAGGCGATTGTAAATTATAAACTTTTCAATTTATCATAACCTATAAAGTTCTCATAATCTATAAGGATAAAACCTACGAAGTATAACTTAAAATATACATTCTAAATATCCTTACTAGCAGAGTCCTTGAGTATAAATAATATCTACACATAAAATGGAAAAACGAAAAACTTTATTCAAACGCCATTATTCTTTTTCTACAAAACCATCTTCTCGTTAGCTGTTGCCACGCAGGACAATGTAAAACAAAATAAATACAACTTTAACACTTTCCCTTATTTGTTTTGTTTTGTATAAGATCTTTAGTCCTGCCAGATCTAGGTTAATCCCATCTTTTCACACAAGACTGCAAGTCTAGGTCCATATAGAGTGGCTTGGTGAACAAGTCGGTAATCTGAATTTCAGTAGACACTCTTCTTACGACGATTTCTTCGTTCGCAACCATTTGAACCATTGAAACAACAAATTTGAAACAAATACGGTTATTATTTTAAAACAATAACTTTTAAATGTTTCCAGTATCTGATGTATTTCTATAACGTATTTGTCTTTTATACTGAATATTTTTTTCTTAGCATTAAAAATTAACATGACTGTTCCTGTCCGAATCAAGAAAACTACAGAAGATTCGAAAGTCACAATCGAGATGCATTTTATGGTTCCATCCGAGTTAGCTAACGATCCTCCCTTACCAAACGATGAAAAAATCCACATATTGAAAGAAGAACCTTCAAAATTCGCTGTTAGGTAAGATTGGAACAACCATTTTATTTTGTACTACTTCAGTTGTTCGCAAATATAGAAACTTTTACATTTTGCAGGTGCAAATCTCGCCAACGGAAATTTTTGGCAACGAAACCCAGTACACAAAGTTAAAGGACCCCAGTATACACAGTTTAAGGTTATTAATGGAAATACTCCGTTTGGCGGCGGTTGTACATTTTTGCCGACTTTATATCGCTTGCGCCCGCGAAATGAAAAAGTATAAAAATATATTGAAAGAACAATTTTAAAAATGCCATTAATTTTTTGCATGGGACTTTGAAAAATATATTACGTGCACTCCCACCACACGGGGTATTATTCGGGACACGGAAAAATTTTTCAGGCATGTGCCGTTTATAGGTCGGCAGTTATTTTGACGATGCCAGTACTCGAATCTGGGACCTATCGCATGCAAGCCCTCTAACTCCTAGAAGAGCCTGGATACAATCGGACTTTAAAAAAAAAAAAAATAATGCTGATATTAGAATGGGAGAAAATTATCATATACTGATGGAGTGCTGACCAGTGGAAAGGGGATCAATTGGTATGTAATAAAAGTTTACTTTAAAAAAAACCCCGATCACCGTTAGTAAGGGTACACCCGTGCAACGCCGGGTTTAAAAAGCTAGTAATTTAATGAAATTTTTTAAAAACTCAAATTCAAATTGATTATTACTTACTATAGGCTTGTTTCAACACTTTGTCAAAGAAAACAAAACAACCAATGAAATCGCAGTATTTAGAGCGTGACATCATAAGAAATATTGCCATTGGAAGGGTGTATATACTGCGTGAATACAATATTAAGTTTACTTTTTAGCGATGGTTATTTCTGGTTGTTTTTTTTCTTTAGCTGAATTCATCGAAGTCTCTATTACTTAATTGTCATTATACCCAAAATATTAATGATATTAAAATATCAAATATCATTTTTTATGTAAACTGATTGACAGTTAAAAACAACCAATCATAGTTTAATTGGAATTTTTATTGCTTTAACTATTTAACACAATTTAACTATTTCTCAATTTTTCAGAACTTTCTCCGGATATGTCTGGAGACAGGCGACTTGGGTCGAGGAAGCGGAAAAATTGGCAAACAGTTTGTCCGACGATGACACAGTGGACAAAACCCAATACTACGAGGTCGGTTACGACGATCCTGCGACCTTTTTCGATCGACGCAACGAAGTTTGGATGAGAAAGAAGAACTCAGAAGAATCAAACGACGTTTTAACTGTTTAACTGGATAGTAATATTTACTATTGGAATAAATAAACTTAAGTTTTTTTTTTAATGTATATCTGTCTGTTCTGATCTAAGCAGTATGTAAAAGAATGTTTTTTTTTTTGCAGTTATTAAAAAAACTTTATGATTTCGTACTAACATCAATGAAACTTATACAAAATGGGAATAAGCAATTATATGATTTGTTATTAAAACTTTTCTTGTGTGTTAGGTTTCATTTTGTTTTTCATATGCACTCGCGGGATCGAGCCCGGCAGATTTTCAGGAAGGGAAATTCGTCGGCACGTATGTTATACGAATATGTGGCATGTAAAAATCCCCTGAGTACCCATTTAGCTTGGGTTCTTTTAGCAAAATTAAACTGTCGGCATTCTTTAACACCCACAGAGAGCTCAGATTCATTATAATCTGAGCTTCAGAATTGGTAGCGAGAGACGCATAGATGATGCCATACAAATTTGCTTTCATTTTTGGGGAATATGCCGAGTCTGAAAAAGGCTTGATCCGTCAAAAGAGCTACCCCATTTAGAAAAATACATCCACTCGTTTTTTCAATTTTCTCTGGAACACATTTTCGCAGATATTGTTATCGACCTGCCCAGAAGAATTGGCAATTTTTAACTTTTCTAGTTTAAAACGTTTAACGAACTAAAAATTTATTCATATTCGTTTTGTTAAAGGGGAATGGGCGCGTTGGACCGCGGGTCTCCAATTCCAAGTACCTCAATGTTAATCCAATGGGGAAAAAACTATTTTATCTACCACATTTCTCCGGCTGTATTGAATATTTTTACAAACGGTTTTTTTTAAATAATAAATGTAGATAATTTACAGGTCTCTATCTTCTCACTTTTTGAAATAGCTTCGAATATTTTGTGTAAAATTATTTATTGAAAATTAAAAAAATTATTCGAATCCATTTCAAAAAGTGGGATTGTCGGGACCTGTAACTCAGCTACATTTATCACATAAAAAATCCGTGTGTAAAAATATTCAATACAGCCGGAGAAATGTGGCAGAGAAAATATTTTTTTCTCCATTAGATTAACACTGATGCCCTTTGCTTTGAAGAACCGCGGTCCAGCGCGCCCATTCCCCTTTAAATGTTTATAGTGTTGTCATTGGAAAATTTGATTAAATAGATAATATATTATGCACTTTTCATTGAGTCTTGTCTCTTACTTTAAAGTCTTCATAAATTACTAATTTAATTGATGTTTTTATTTTTTTATCGTTTACTGCATGATAAATTACTCTTACTTTTTGAATTTTTTCAAGGTTAATTTTTTTACAGATGTATTTTGTCAGAATTTTAAGGTTAAAAAGAAAACCGGCATTTGAATTAGTATAAAACGCAAAGGTAATTACTGAATATTACTTCTATTCAGCAGTACTACTTTTATTTCCAGCAAAAAGGGAAAGTAAGAAATATCTTCTGGAATGTTTCATATAATTCACCAGGAGTACATGAACAGTAAAGTAGTTTTACTGCGTTTCACAGATCGCATATTTCATACTAATTCTAAAAAAGTTTGCGATTCGAACTTACAGTAATTTTTAAATTCTGCAAGTTGCTTATTTAACTATACTCCTTTTTTTCTTTTGGAAAATTCAGTTTAAAAAGTTCAGTTAATCTTTATTCAATTTCCAAACTTACAATAAAAAAGGCAGCAATGTAGTTGTAATTGAACTAATATTACTTGAGGCTTACTGTAGAGAAAACTTCTACGCAGAATTGCTATTACGTATGGTAGCGAAGAAACACCCCCCCCCCCCAGAAGAATCGAAAAATATATGTTAGTATAAATTTATCACTTTCAGTATTTCGAAGCTTGAAATCTCAATAAAATTAAGTTACAAACATTTTACATTTTATTTTCAGTAATATTATTGATTTTAATTGATGCTTGGATTTAAAAAAAAATGCAATTTAAGACTTGGTCACCAAAAATTAAGTTTTTGAAGTTTTAGATTCATTTTTGCAGGCCGTCCGTGCTTGAAATAACAGTAGTTTTAGTTTTATTTTAATTATCGTCGCACTAGAGCAACACGAGGGCTATTGGCGACGGGCGTCGTAATTTAGAACCACAGTCAAGTGACGAGCCGACACCTGAGTAGGCACCCAACGCAACCGTTAAGGGCGACATCGTACGCAGAAAAATAACAGCAGCAGTTCCGATTATTCTCAATAGGAAAATTTGGGAATTTTTTTTACAAGACTCTCTCTCCCTTGTCGTCAATAGCGTCTCTACCAAATAATTAGCTATTCTGGCCAGTTGTTTGCTCTACAGAAAGCCCTGAGTACCGTCAGTTTAACCATGACTACCCTGTACTTATCCGATCTAATATTTATCTTACGATTAGAAAATAATCAATAAGTCATAGGGTGACCCGGGTTATTTATTGGACACGGAAAATCGGGGTAATTATTGGACAGGGCCCGACAATCTTAATGTATTACAATTTATCGCGTCTTATACAAACCACAATTTGTTAATTGCATATCCATCAATGCTCTGATTAATTATTGGGATTAGATAAGTACTTTTTCTCAAAAAATATATATTAATGACCGAAAGCGCTTGAAAAACAATGGTTTAAACTTTTGAGCAATCGATGCCAAATTGTGTATATATATATTTTTTTTACATGATCTTGAATTTTGTAATGCTTAGTCTTAGATATGTTTATAAAGGTGGTTTGTGCTAAAAAACACAATTGTAGGATGAACAGTAACATCATGACATGCATGTTTAAATTCAGGGTAATTATTGGACAAAGCGGGAAAATTATTGGAAATGCTATGGGGTAAAACAGACAGCATCGCAATAGACTTAAATTTACTTGGTATAGTTTGTGCGATTAAGAAACACCATCTACGCAATGTTTGAACTTGGAAAAAGAAGAAATTAAAATGTTTGGTAATTTTTACTAGATTTCACTATTATACTGTTTTTACAGAAGCCATGTGGTGCTAAATAATTATCAAATATACGGCACTTAGTGCATACCATATCACGCATATTACCACTTGTAGCTAGTCTAAATACTGTGTAGAATAGATTGAAAACTACTGTCCAATAATTACACCAATTAAAGGGGTAATTTTTGGACACACGTTTATTTTTTTTAAACTTCTACTGAAGGAATAGTAAATTTCAACAATGGTACCCGACAGATATATTTAATAGTCATTACAAAAAAAAATTACTGGTTAGAAAATTACATAAATGTGGGAGGTATGGTAAAAGTTTGATTTTTGTTCAATAATTACCCCGTGTCACCCTATATGTTGCACATTTAAAAACACGCACACAGTTACTGGCTTTGAGAAAAATTGGTTGAAAATGTTATTCGCAGTGCCTACTAAATCAAAAATGGTTTTGGGGTTAATTTCCATTTTTATTATTGCAGGAATGCGTAGTACAAACAATAAATTTTTTATTAAATTATGGAGCTATTTGGGTTATACAAATTACCAATGGAATAAATATTCAGTTTAGAATATTAAACTCGTTAAAAATATAATAGCTAGTTTTTAATGTTTTACGTAGAAAGTTTACTTTTAGTAAATGGAAGTCATCTATTATGTTTAGCTGGAATGATTGTTAATAGACTAACAAAATGTTGTTAAGAAATTCTACAGTTATTCCAAGAAGCCATTTTTGTTTCCCAAAAGATGTAACGTAATTATCTGCTTAAATAATTCATTTTACCTGGAATCTGGTTTTCGGTTTTAATAAAAATAAAACCTGAAATTTAAAAGACACTTTCATTAAAAAAATTCATGAGCTTTAAAATAATATTTATCTTTTTATCACGCACAGCTCGTTCATATAAGATTTTATATTTAAAGAGGGGATGCTATTTGAACCATGATAGAGCACTTGTTATTATAAGCTTGATATCCATGCTTTTTTAAAAGAACTTCCAAGACATTTCAAACATTTTTGTTAAAAAAAAGAGAAAAGAAACAAATTAAACTTTTCTTAAAATAATTGTTTTTTTCATTAAAAACTCATTTTTAAACTTATCAACTGTTTTGCAAATACGTATATTATGCCGCATTCGTTTATCCGGTTTTATTCCGCTTTCTACTGAGTACAAAAATATCCTTGGCATCTAGTAATCAAGTGAGACAGTAATAACCATAGAGATAGTAAAATCTTGCGGTCTCTCACACTTTCTAGAGGAGATACGTTATGAAGATCTAAGAAGAGATTCTGACACCGCGCGTTAGCCGTTGAAGTCTGCTCGAGGAGTTGTGTAGAATAAATAAACAGTACTAAAAGTACTCTTCTTTTTAAAGCTATTATATCGGAGTCTATAGCTATAAGTATTTTGAAAAAAATTTTAGACGTTAATTTTACTTTTGTGATTCATGAAAAACGATCATTTTTTGTGTACTTCAATTTCTCTTTAACTTCTATTTCTCTTCTTCACACTGATTCTTAGGCTGAACCATTTAAACCGAAAACCAGTCAACACGAGCATCCCTTAAATGGGGTTGTCATAACCACATTTAAAGATTTTTAAAAATCTAATAATGTTAAAGGCAACTTAAAAGAAATGAAGCGCGATATAGCAGGAGCAGTATTGTGTAGACCAACTAGACTTTAATGATAGGCGCCCTTTGACGAGTGTTTCGTTTTTGGGACCAGTTTTTGGAAAACGCTTTCTAAACTTTCTCTTTTAGCCATTATTGCTGTTCGCTAACACGCTGGCACCATAAACAACCAGCAGCTCTAAATCTAGCTCAAATGTTGTCTGCATTATCTGAATATCTATACTTGGTTTCAAACCATGATATCTATGTTCCAAACCAACTCAAACTTTATTGTCATCGATACTGCCTCAAAAGAATCGATACGTCATCTTAATTTAAACAAATTCGAAGCCGACCGGCGGCGCAACGGTTAGGGAGCTAGCCTTTGGAGCCTCTGGGTTCGGGTTCGAATCCCGGTAAGGTATGGATGTTTGTGTTTGTCGAGTATATGCGGAGTACGTGCTCATTAAATCTGTTGGGTCCGAAAGTCCTCCAAGTTCCCATACCAAATCAATACCTCTGGGGGTGACAAGCCAATTCTGGGGATATTCTAGTTGGCCTCTGCCTCTAAAAATTAGATGGATCCACTTATGTGTGTGTTGTCTGTTGTGTCTGTCTAACTTGACGAAGGTTTATAAGCGGGTCGCTGACCAAGCACACAAACCTGAATATATATGTCTATCAACCAACCAACCCACAATGAAATCCGTGAATAAAGACTGGCGGAATTACGTCACTTGAAACATGTCAATTATTTTTCAAATAATGAATTTAGTTTCTGAAAGTAATGGCAAAAAAATAAAATAAACATTTTGAATTTTAAATGTTTTCGTTAAAGTTTTATTTAATTTTTTCAGCTGATGGCATCAGGAAAGAGAAAAAATGATCGGATTTGAGCGTAAGTGGTGTATTTTTTTCAGAAAATTTGAATTTTCTCTAAAAATGGAACAAATATGAAAAAACTAAGCCTCAGGTGCACACGTTAATACTAAAGGGAATCTATCAAACCTGAATATATATGTCTACCAACCAACCAACCAACAAATTCGAAACTTTGCAAGCTAAAGTCTTGTTATTTCTTGAGTATAAAATAACTATACGGAATATTGTGAAAATAAAACCATTTAACAATTTAAAAACAAGCAAACGAAATAACTTTTCTATATTCAAACTGCATGATCGATATCAAAGCAAAATATTGTTTCTTTCGATACCAATACTACTTGTATCAGACATCAAACCAATGTAATCGATAGTATCGTTATAGTCCTGCGAGTTATTCGCACTTCGATGACGTTGCATTATCAAACTTATAAAATTCAGTTCGATATATCGATTGAGGTTCCATATGAAATTTGTAAGCAATCTGTCAGTTCAAAATGCAGCACAGCAGAGAGATTCAGCAACACGTCAGTTTTAATTGTGTATTTCATTTTACATGAATATTATTAATCAAGTCTATAAGTTACTTTATATACGTTACATTTAGATTCTATTACAATGTTTACAGTGGGAGAACATGAAAGCTATTCGCGCATCCAATAGACTTTTTTTCATTAATCTTTTATGTTTGTTGTGGTAAGTAAAAACTATTTAATGTGTTGATTATTATTATTTTATAACGTTTTCAATTATTAATTTCTTTGATATATTAACCTACTACAAGCTGTACAGTGAAAAATAACCATAAGATTTCCAAATTATCATAAAAACCATTTGTAAATTGTCAGTTAACCGTTTGTTTACACCTGTTTAGCAATTAACAGTTGCCTGATTATTGATATGTTTGTTATTCATATCAAATAGTTTTACTTTATCACTCAAAAGTTAAGTTTCCGAAGTTAATAAGATAAATAGATGTTTGCCATAGGCTTCCAAACATATGTAAAACTTATCTGCAGTTTGATAGTTAAGTTCTTGAAATAAGGTAGATTCTGTCCGAGGGGGGAGACCCAGAACCTGCTTTCCAACAATGGACAATTCAAACTTGTTAACAGTTAAATTTCTTTCAGAACAGCTATGATATGATGGCCGGTCTGTTCATTGGTGACTACTGGCAAGTTTAAAAATGAAACACAGGGTTCCTATACCTATCAAGTCTTATGAAATATGAAGTAGAATTTTTACCACATTAGGGCATTTTCATTGCCTGGAAACCTAACGCAAATCACCAATTCGAGACCGGCCATTTTACCATAGCTGTTTCAATCGTTCTATTTCCATCTTTATAAAAAGTTATAATAGTTTTTAATGCACATAGCTTTAAACCTTAAAAATTGGAAACCTAACTGCTCTAAATTTAGTTAACGAACTGTATAGAGGTACGTTTGGCGTACTAACTAGTATATAGAGGAATGTATAGGTTTAATAGCATTGTCTTGCGTCTTTGTAGTAAAAGGCATCCCTGACGTACCCCAGTCAGAACACACTCTTTAGATAAGTGTAAATTCTATACCCTGCTTAGGTAAAAAAATTTAATGTATACTAGAACATTAGTAGTTCCATGTTACTTTAAACCTAAAATTAAAAGTGTTTGGGCTTAATATGATCTTGGGTAAAAATAACTTTGCACTAGTTTAGGATGAGATTGCTCTATCTAGACTATCGCTGTATCTAGACTGATGGGATATATTGGCTGTTTATGTTTGAGAAACGTTTGTTAGTAATTATTATATTGAATGTAATTTATTTTGTCGTTTAATGCACTTTAGTCACTTAAAATTGTCAAGTAAAGGATAAAACTCCAATTATGGCAACCTGGTCATTTATATTATTGGTTATGTTATATTTCTTTATTTCATTGTTCAATGATTACTGTAACCCCAATACCGTAATAGTATTTCAATCCGAATTTTTGTGTATTATACGTCTTAAACGGAGCAAATTGGCACTTTATTTACTTTATTAAAGTATCTCGTACAGACCCCTTACAGGATTATGACAATTTAAAAAGTAGAAAACTCTTTATTTTGGGGGCATGTATTCAGAAACGGCTTTCAATGAAGTGTTAAACATGTTTTCTTTATAATTGCAAATGTGCCTCTGCTACTTTTGATTCTATGTTGTATGTATGCATAGATTATAACATCATTAAAATGTTTATGACAAAGTGGGATTTCTAACTATAACTGGCTTTAGTGGTGTTGATTTTTAGTGAGTAGTGTGCATTTAAAACAAAAATCCGGAACCTAGCAGTGTTTCTTCCTAGAAACATAACTTGTGAATGTCTTGCGATAAATATCTAGGTCTTCAAATGACCCCTAGACCAAATTTATGAAACTGTTTTTCAGAATATTTGTAGTTTTTCTCTAATCTTAGATAGTTTCCTATTTGGCCTTTGGGACTTGTTTATGTGGGGCTAAAATGATTAATTTGAAGAATTTGTAGTTATTGGTGTTTTACACACATTTTTTAAACTTTTATCGACCAATAGGTCTGGGTGTTTCCCTTAATAATTTTGAAATGCTTAATTATTGCTGTTTAGTACAGGCCTGTAGGCTAAATATAGCATATTACTTGGCAGGACACTATTGTTTAATTTCTCATAATTGGAATGCTAGGCACCGATTTTAGAATTGGGGGTAAGAACAACTCTTTATTAAAAAAAAAACTGTTGCCGGCATGAAGTAAAACATTTTAAATACAATAGTGTCAAAACGACTGTTTTAATCGGGCATATTAGCAGAGCTTAAATGAACATAGACTACTGGCTAGTTTGGCTGAATGCAATTTCGACCAGAGATATAATCTTAACTCGGGCACAGCCAGGTTGCAAATCTGCCATATTAAGTTGCAGTCATATTGCAAGTTCGTCATGTATGTTTGCTTTGTGCATGTAGTGGTATCCCATTTTTGGATAGTTGATGATAGATTTACAATTATTGTAATATGTTATATTTGAAATTAACTCTTTTTGATGTTGTATTAGCTAATCAAATGGATATATTTATGTTATTTAATATATAAGCTTTTTTATGTATAAATGCAGATTTTAACAACATTAAACTTTCCTCCATCTAAATTGTCCCTATAAGCAGACAAAAGCTGTTCCCTAAGGTAGCAGTCTTCGACTGACACACTCATGTTAACATATATACGGATTTTTTCAAAGCAGCATGTTGACCGTGACTTGATGCTACAGTTACGATGGTTAGGAAGGAAACAGGCTTTAAAAGTTGATATATTATAATATGGAAAGTCTTCTTCTTCTATAGTTGAAATATCATATTTTTTGTAATTTAACAGTGAGTTATTTTTAAAAAAAATTGGACGATTTTGGTGTTTTAAATCACAGCTTTTATTTTGTTGAAATTTCCAGATGTGTTAGTTGTGTTGTTAGATGAGATATCAAATAAAATTTTAACTGTATTATTTTTGATTGGGAGGGGGGGGGTCAGACAAAGTGTAAAGAAGTTCTTCATTCTTTCAATGTGTAGAGTAAAAATTTAAATTGGGTACACTAATTTTTTCCCATGAGTTTGGACATGGCCACAATTATTTTGTGTCTACTACATACACAATATTTCCTAAGACAATACTTATATCGACTCTTGAAGGGGAAAACTCATTAGCTTAAAGTGAAAATTAAGAAATTTTAACACGAACCACCGACCTCAGCGATACTAAAATTGGGAACTGGCAATCCGGAAATCACAACTCGGGCGATTTGTTTCACTGTGGCGGAATTCTTTTTTTATAATATTGAACGGTTTGGGAAAATTGACTGTGCAGTCAGAAAATACATACTTAAATACTCTGGGGAAAATATTAAAAAAAGACATTATTATTGTTAATTGTAGGTATCCAGACAAATATTGATTGCTAAAGATCTCACTGCATATCCTTATCAGGAAATTCTCCTACTGCGCTGTACACCAATGGAAAGTTCTTTTAAATAAAGTTAGATATGTATGTTAGTCTTTTATAATAATGAAATTATTGAGCTTGAATATTATGATTTGCGTACTAGATAGGGAACAAAAGATATTCTTTCCTGATATAGTGTAACATGACTTTCATTGATAAATTGTTTTAAATGCCTTGTGATAATGATTACAGGTCAAAATTGAGGTGTGATTACATAAAGTTTTGAAGGTGTGAGAATTACCGCAATATATGTGTATATATAAACAAGAAGTTCTTACAGAACTAAAATAGCCTACTTTCCTGTTACTTAAATACCTACCAAAATTCTAATCGGGAAAACAACTATGTTCCTAACAGTAAATATCATCAACTGTTTCTACACTAGATATATACACATTCGAAAAAAAATCGCTAAATACAGCATCCAGCTGTAATTTAAAATTCTAAAAGCCAAAATCAACTATTATTTTCCTTAATATTCTTTCTCAAATTAACTTAATATTCTTTATCGTCTGCACGATTTATTTATAGTTCAAATAATAATTAAATATTTATTAATAACAAAAGTAATAAAACTATTCTAAACTGCATTTAAAAAATATAAGAAACGTAAATTAAAACTAAGCATAGTTGTGTGCAAAAAATATGCCTTGCCGCTTTCTTGGTAAACAATGAACAATCAAAAAATCACATTGTGCTACATTTTATGACGTCATTCCAAACTGATTCATGAAAAAATTATTTTGCTTCAAATATTTTTAAATAAAGTTTCTCATGCCATTGTTGATTTGGCAACAGTGATTTAAATGACTCAAAATTGAATTTCAATGCTAATTCAATGGGAAATTCGCCGACAGATAGTAGATTTATGTCCGTCCTTACGTACAGGCAGCGGAAAAAAATAATGAAAGTTGTGTCTCTGAGGTCATAGCTTTCTAGCAAAAAAAAAAAGAATTTTTAAGAGCCGAATGATAGAACCGATTTTGGAAGTGGGGTACTGACGGACGGACAGACAGACGGACATCGACCGCATGTCAATACCTACTTTTCATTTTTTAAAAAATTGTTTCGAATCAAAAAAAGATAAGTAGGTTAAAAAATTTTGCTTCACCGGTTGTTTACTTTTAAACATCGTGAGCTGAATTTTTTTTTGCTTATTGAATTTTGAAATATGCTGAAGTTAGATTGTTAGTTGTTATAATTTAAATATTAAAAAATAAACAAAATAATTTAATTTCTTAATAAAAAAATAAGTATTTCAAGCATCGCTTAACTATCGTACCGCTAAAATAATTGTAGGTACTTTAAATTTGGCCTTGAACTCTTCTATGAATCACGCATTATATTCTAACAAGATTATGATCTTCGTCTGGTGGTGTCTTTGTTTCTTTTCTAAGTGAAAATAGCCGCTACAGAAAGTATGCGTCATCCTTATTTTCAATCTCTGATTATACATAGTATCATTAATTTTTTTTTACTGAATAATTTGTTATTGCAAGAAAAGTGTATAAATTTTGCCTATTTATGAAAAATGCCAAGATCAGTCTGGTTCTTGCTTATCTTAATCTATAAAAAATAGATATATAATTGTAAAAATAATTTTGCATTCTATAAAGGAAATTGAGGGAGGGAAAGGAATTAAAAACGAGAATTAAGTTTAATGATAGCTTGATCCCCGCGCCCGCCCCACACACATACTTTTAAAATAATTAAGTACATTTTGAATTTCGGTATAAAATAATAATTGTACATTTTTTATGAGAAAGGTGGTTGGTAAATATTTCATTTTACTTATAATACTTTTTATTCTATTGTATCACCACCGCTGTACTGCATATAACATATAAAAGGACCTCAAATCGAATGTGCGCAAATCTGCACCAAGGAAAAATAATCCTCTGTTTTTCCGTTTTTTTATGAAATAATTTTATTTAAATGGATAATTTATTTCTAAAATCATCTGTTAAAAATGGGTTCAAAGTGTTTTTGACCAAATTTGTTTGAAGAAACCAACCAGCAAAATACCCACAGGGTACCAACCAACAGACAGTATTATAATCAGTGAGTTTGGGTATATTCAAAATCGACATAATTTTGGACCCTTTCACCTTTTATAATAATAACTTTTATTATTAAAAAAAACAATTTAAGCAAACGAACGCCAAGGGGAAACATGGAAAATCCCGTAAAGGCGTAATAGAAACATTATTATTCATGTAATTTAAACGGACACACACACAAATAACACAGAGTAGGGATACCAAAATAATAAATCAAACAACATCAAACTGCTTAACAAAATATACAGGAAAGTTTGGCAATGAGCTGCATAACAAAAAAAAAAATATCAGCTTCAGTAAAGTGAGAAATAAAGATCTAAGTCGTCGATAATGGATATTGATTAGAAGATTGAAATGGATTTTCTCCATTATAATCATGAGTTTTTTTTCATTTGTAGTTTTCCATTTAATGTGTTTAATTTTCGATTATTATAGATTTTGAACAGGTCAGATACCATGGAAACATATCAAAAACAAAATACTGTTAAAAGACAACATATTTTTCAACATTCATTTTCTACATATTTTAAAACTTGAGATGGAAATTTTTATTCGAATGTATTTACGCGTTTTCCTGCTGCGAAACTTTGATTGTTATCTTGTTTCTCCTTTTAAGAAAGTGAAAATAAAGGTATATCATCATTTTGTGGGTATGGGAACTGTACTGCCTGCGCTTCCACACGTGTATCTACTGTCTAATCATTAGTACTAGTACTACAAATTGATTAGCTCGGTGATTTATCGATATCCATTAAAAGTATTAACGCAGCGAAAAAAGTCGATTTGTCATTGTTGTTTGTTCAATTCACGCATTTATAATTAAGAAAGATGTTTTTTGTGGATAAAATAAAAAATTAAAGCACATTTTATTTGCTTTTAAAGGTTAAAATTATGTTTGCGGTTAAATTAGGTTTTTATATAAAAATTTAGTTAATATCTAGTTTTTTTTCTCTCAAAATAGTGCAGAACGGTAGCATAAAAAAGCAATGCAATTTCA
Source organism: Oedothorax gibbosus (assembly GCA_019343175.1). Lineage (NCBI taxonomy): Eukaryota > Metazoa > Arthropoda > Arachnida > Araneae > Linyphiidae > Oedothorax > Oedothorax gibbosus. The sequence goes on along the minus strand of CM033270.1, from coordinate 43,487,576 downwards.
AATTAAAAATACTTGTTCTTAAGTTTAATTCGGCCCAAAGAGGTGAGCGGTGTTGCAGTCGCGTCGACCTGAAAAAGAGCCAGTAAGTTATAAAGTATGTTGCAAATAATATTTAAAATTATTAATGCTAAAGGATGCATTCAGAACTTATTTGCATTGTTTTGGGTAAAGTTTTTTTTAATAATGTGCTGTAGCGTGGTCGAAGATATTACGACCACCCGTGTCCACCCAGTCCTAAAGGGTGCCTCTAGGAGGTTAGAATCTACGATATTCGTTATATTTGAGACTACTACCGGTAGTAATTAAAATCGCCATGTAGCGCTGGATATTATTTACTGTAGCATCTAGCGTGTGTGGTGAATCAATCACTACGGAGCACAACAGGGCCCTCAGGGTATAGTAGGTTCTTGCTGAAGTGATAAATTTAGAAAAAAAAATACATTGTTTAGATATCAATATGGGATTTAAACGCCCCCTCCGCATCGGATAAAATTTCTTGCGGAAGAAGTTTTGAACCATAGGGAAATGTTGGACAGTCTTGCAAAATACAGGACGTCCTCCCAGCCCAGCCATGCATTGTTGCTTGAGTTTATTGCTACCAAAAATAACATTTTAATCTCTTTTTTTACATGTTAATGTATCTTTCCTCGCCTTGTTTATCTCTACACTTCCTGAATGTTTCCGGCATTTTATATCTTGTTTCTCTTTGTCAGTGGCGCCGGTATAAACAAAGTCCTTGTCCTCTTTATGGCCGATTCAATTTGCCTCCTCGTGCAGAACGGGATGGAACCGGCCTTTTCCCTTTTCCTCTCAATCACCTAAATGATGTTTAATAAATAATAAAAACTTGCTTTCGAGACCGGCGAGAGATGATTAGGTATTAAATATTCAAATTTCGACCTTCAGTTGAGTGTTTAATTTCTTCCATTGGTATTTGAAGAAAAAGAATGCTGATTTGTTTTCGCCGTTTCGAGTGATAAATAGTCTGTCACTTGCCGTTAACCTTTGTTATTGTTCTTTCATGTTTGTTTTTGTAGACATTCCTTTTTTAGTATGCTTGAAAACATTAGGTTATTTTTTTAACGTGATATGCACTTTAATTGCTATCTCCTATGCAAAACGTTTTGTTATTGAATTTATGAACTTTGTTTTATGTTGGCTTTAGCCGGAAGGCAGAACACGTTGAGTTTCAATAACAACCATACCATTGTAACTCTTATACAATTAAACAATCCTTTTTTCTAAGTGAGAGAAATCTTCCATTTTTATCTTCTGTCGTTAATTTGCTCGTTTCTAAGTTACATTTTCAACTCTTTCAAATAATATATCAATTTATTCATAAATTATCCTTCATTAGTTAAAATCTGTTAATTATCAATTTTAATTATTAAAATCCATTTAATTATACATGTATTCATTGATTTTTTTTAATCTAGTGCAAGATAATTTCACTTCGAGAGACATAAGCTCCTTAACCCCTTCTGGAACTGCTGGTCAATAGGCATTATTGAACATAATTTAAAATAACCAGATTCAGATTTTCTTAAGTTACTCATTACCACCAACATACACGCCACTCTCATTAAGTATTTAACTCTATCCTTCCAAGTGGCGTCGACGCCACTGAGTCGTAGCCACAACTGCCGACCTTCATTTACAACTCATTCATTTTTAAAAATATATATTTGTATTTCGATGCATCGTATTTTTTTTTACATAGAAGACTCGTGTTTATCGTTTAGATTCACACACCCTTATAGCTGATACGTGACGTTGTGATTTTTTTTTATCGTGAAATGTTCGACGCACACCGTTGATTGCGTTATTGTTTTATGTGACGTTTACACCGCATCGGAACATCTTCGCCTCCCCTCGATATTTCTTATCGTTTGTTTGAGAAGCTGTTGTACGACATTTGAAATGGGTTAAGATAAGAAGGGTAGACATTGTGTTTAAAAAAGATTTCCTGACTTTTTGTTTTAATTCGCGTCTCCGTGCATAAAATCCCCGCACGGTAAACAACGGATGGGGTTAGGCAAAAATAAAAAAAGAACTAAAAAGCTCTGTGTAGATGGGACTGGTACACGTTAAATTTATCGTCGTCCAAAATCCTGAAAATGCGTTAAGGTTGCATTGGGTGCCAGCTAGTGATATAGACCGGGCAAATGCCCTTGTGCTGGGCATTTATAGCCTGGGCATTTTCCCAAAACTTTTTTAAAAGCCCCAAATTAGAGAATTTATGTATAGGAATTGGAAAAATATTTCTTAAATTGTTATCGGAAATAGTAAATTTCATTTTGCGAAAACAATTACGCTCAAATAATTTTCCACCAATTGGATGCTCTTATTTACTTTGTCGCACTAGTGCGTAAAACTAACTTTTAAGAACAATTTCGTTTAAAGCATCACTTTTACCACTATTATTAAAAGTTTTTTTTCCACGATGTTGTATAAAAAAACTATTAATATTTTTGCGGTCATGAACTTTTAGACTCTTCTCTTGTTTGGGGGGGAATGTCATCGCACATAGTTGCATCTATGACCTTATCATAATTACATCCTAACTTTCTCATAAGACATTCTATGCATCCACTAAAAAACTTGAAAAACAACTTAAAATCTTCATTTTGGAGTTTAATCCTTTTTAAATTCCTAATTCAATTTTCTCTTATTTATCCATGAAAGTTTTTATTCTGTTTTCCTCATTTGTTATGTCAGGGTTGGCGAGCGATAGCGAGAAGGGGGCGTGCTTCCTAGTTTTTATATATTCTATATATTCTTATATGTAATAATTTTTAAGAAAGAAATATTCCAAAATATAATTTAGCTATAAATTAAATGCTATACTAATCGAGCAAATTGTCTGAATTTGTACTTGAAATTAGTTTTGTACGGATTAAAATTGTTTTAATTGATTAAAATATCAGTTATTGTGCAGCTTTTTATAAATACTATAAAACTATTGCCTTTGCCATAACTGCCAATAGAATCATATCAAGCAATGATGCGGTAGCATTTGTTAATTGCGATATATATTTCTTTGTCTGAGAATTGTGAAATACTGGATAAGTAAATGAGTTGTATGCACCAGCACAGCTTGTGCTATACTCTTAACGAATGAATGCTTAAGTACATGAACAAAGCAATTTTAATTGATTTACATATACATATAACTGTATAGCAATGCATATCATGATTTAATGAAACTTTTCTTTCAGCAGTTTTTTTTTTGTGGAAACTGACTATTGTAAAAATTCAGGAGACTGTAAAAGTCTGGGATCTTTATTGGGTCATTGTGTTCTACTGCAGGTACAGGCGCAAAACATTACCTTTGTTACCGAAATATTTAATAAACATTATTGAATATTTATTTATTATTTCATAGTTATGTTACGAAATACGAATCATTGGCGTCAACTTTAAAAAAAAAATTGGGGAGGCCAGTTTCTATAGAGATACTTTTAATATTAGGATTAAAAAGCGGCTTTTTTCTACAAAATGCCTATAATAAAAAAGTCGAAATTTTTTTTTACACAAAATGAAGTTTCCGCAATGTCAAATAAGGAATGTTCCATTACTTCGTACATTTTACAATTATGAAACCTACTCATGCATTTGAATTCATAATCAAAACGCCCTAAATTTTTTGGTTGCATATTTTTACGCCTTCTGAATTCTTAAATTCGAAAGGTGATTCTGCATAACCAAACGGCATTTAAAGTTTGGCCTTATTCCAGTAAGGAGACGGTCGGTCGGAAACGTCTTTTTAAACACATGGAATGTCAACTTAAGTACAACAACACGTCTGGAATGGAACACGAGTTTAAATATTCTTGATATGTGTTTTTATGCGTCAGTGCGCTCCTCTGTGTTGATACATTCTGTAGTTTTATAGTATTCAATTCCGATTTTATTACTTTTTAATAGTCGTTAAGGTCATAACGTATATTCCTTTAGGGTGTAAAAATTTTATTTACTATGCGTTCTTTAGAGTGAAGGGGTACGATCCTCGTTTCGTTATGATCTTTCAAAATGCTTAATTTAAAGTTTGTAATGCGCGATTTTTTATGTATATAATTATATAGTTCTTTTCCTTTGAGATTAAATGTTAATGGATAAATTGTATTTTTTGTGGTATGTTATATTTGCTAAAATATATATTAACATCAGACCCGAGATATTTTACGGAATCTTATCTCGTTATTAACAGGGAGGCCGTTTAAATTCTGGAAACCGCTCTCAGAGTCTGAACATGAGAACTTAATAAGAAAATTTTTACGTGTACCTGGGCAATGAAATACCTTAAAAAATCTTAAACAAATTATAATTAATACCCTTAGTCTGAACACTGCGTTTTATACAGCTAATTTTCCGTTAGATTTAAAACTTTTCGTCTGTCTTTTGTATCATCATATCAGACCATGATACAAAGTTTCGAAGTACTGTTTCCGTGCCAGTCTCATTCATTATGCATGCTCCAGTATGTCGTTTGCATAATTCAAAGTATGCTTAAATCAACCTTTATGGCTTCATTACTTTTTATTGGACATCATTTACCGAGGTTGAAAGATGGTTCTAATTAAATGTCGAAAAAGAGAGATCGATGCGCTCGCTTTCTTAAGTACGTCGTACTTTCGCGTCTTTATCGCGCATGTGCCTGAAAATAATGAACGGATATATTCAAATGTTTGTTTTCAAGCGGTAGTCGCCTTGGATAATGGATTGACTTCCGTGGTAGAAAATAGATCGGGGGATGGCAGTTAGAGAGTCAGTCAATGCCGAGATCGAATAATGTCACGGTCAGTTGGAAGGAAGCCAAAGGTGATGGGTCCGCTGGCCTAATTGTTGTTGTGTTGGAGAGCTCCGTTTTTATGCGACATATTGCTTTTTCCCCTCTCCTATTGATCGAGTTTGTCATTCTAATGTTATGATTGGAAAAGTAATCTAATTTTTACTTGTTAATGCTTAAAAAAATGGTGTTAGCTCTGGGATGGGTAACCATAAGAAAAGAGAAAAAACAAAGATATCATTTGCTAAGTTTAATTAGTTTTCGGAAATGAACGGAGTTATCGGAATAAATTGGACAAGAGTAGCTAATTAGATTTGTTTCCATATCATTATCTACAAGGGAGTGAGAATAACAGGAAATTGTGAACACCTACAATCTACATACACATTGAGCACCTCAAGATAAAAAAAAAAAAAGCGCAGAGCATAAATGTTTAAACACAATGTAAGAATGATGAATATTGAATGTGTAATGTGACCAGATTTTCAAAATCCAAAATCAGGAAATTCTCTTTCTACCTCCCCCCTTAAAATTTTTTCATTTAATGCCCTCCCCTTCCCCCTAATTTCAACAAACGGTACAAATCATAAACAAGTAATAACTGAAAAATAATAAATAATTAGCATTATCCGAATAGTAATCAAATATAAAAGCACTAATAAGTATTTTCATTTTAACGGTTTAAAGGTCATTTTAACGTTTTAAACAAAGGTTATTCAGAAAACAATGTGATATCTATATTTCCCCCCGTTTTTCGGGACTGTAACAGAAAAGTGGGGAAAAAAACTGAAGTTGGTTAAGGATGTAGAATTGGAATGTTTATCATGCTCTTTAAGACATTCATTCGCTCCCTTAACAAAATACAAAAGGACCATATGGTTTTACTTATTTTAAATAGGTTATGGTAAATGTTTATTAAAATGTCAATAAACAAATAAATGTGTTGAGCTTGAGTTGTACTTCTGGTTCAATTTGTAATAATATTTTCAGGTTGCCCAATTACTGTGATATTAAAGAGAATGAAGCTGACGGTTCAGCCTTTCAAATTAACAAAATTGTATCCAGTATTTCTAGTGAAACTGAAAATATACCCTCCAAGCAAGAAAAAGTATGTCTCCTTTTTAATTAAAACCTTCAAATTCATTGTTTTTTTAGTTTTAATGCATTCTATGTGTTCATTGTCCAGTCTTTTTCTTCAAATTAGGCAAAGCATTTGATTAGATGATTTTTTAATGGCATAATGATAATTATATAATAAAAATAATTTGCAAATGAAAAAACAAAAGGATATGTTTAGAGAATTAATTAAATTTTGTATTGGAAAATGCTTAAATACGTATTAGTTGACTGTGATAATGGTCACCATCAACTAGAAGTTTACCCACTGCTGTCCTTGGGACCAGTTATCAACGGATGCCTTTGCTTGCATATAGTTTCCATCCACTAGAAATGACAAACAAATTAGTTTTATGATTTTTGTTTTATTTTTGTAATATGATTTTAAAATTACATACTATTTAAATTTCTTATTATAAAACATAACATTTTAGTGTTTTATGGCATTAATTATTTGTTACTGTGAAATCGATTTAAGGGTATCTCTTTTTAACTCTGTATTTTTTTAATAGGAAAATTTTATTGAAGAAATAGCTGTTCCTGTAGATAAATTATTTGTCAAGCCAAGTGTAGATTATGTAAATAGTGTAGAAGAAAAGGTATGTAAATGTAAATCTAATTTTATATACAAAATATCCATGTTGCCTTTTTGTTCTTATTAGAATTAAAGTTTTTCCAATTTTATTTTCTCTTTAGAAGACTGAAACAAATAGTAATGATGTAAAAAGTACTCAACATGATCAGTCGGCAGAAGATGTTACTCAGTAAGTTTGTAAATTATTTTTTATATCGCTGACAAGAAAGAAGTATTTAAATAAAAAGAGAGAGAAAATTATCCTTAAAAAAATATGCAGTACAAGCCAGGAGCATTAAGACCATTTTCTCTTTGGCACCTTTTAATTAATGCAAAACCATTGCAATCATTCAGTTTTAACAATAAAGATTTTTTTTTGGTGAAAATATTTTTAACAAAAGAATATCTAGTTAAGATTCTTTTTTCCTCTCAGGGATTTTTGAGCTTTAAGCAACCTTGAAACACGAGAGAGAGAGATCATTCAGAGATCATTTTTCTGAATTTTTTTCTTTGCAGTTGGTTTACCTCTTTCTATTTGCCTATTAAATTTGCATCTGTTTCCATAACAGATCCAGTTTCATTATCTTTTTATCTACAGATGATTTTTAATATTTAAGGACGTGACCAGCTTTCCGCATTTTTATTCTGGAATAATGAAAAGCACACATGGGATAAACCTTCTTTATTTGTTACTAGTTCTGTATGTTATTTTTCAAAACACTTTTTAGCTGATTTAATGTAATATTAATGATTCTATGATGTTTTAATGTAGAAATATAAAATTTTCCATTTTTAGTTGCTTTTGTTAATTTTGGTTTACTTTGACAAATAATACCAGTTCCTCTGTATGCCATTTGTCACAACCATAGTTAAAATTTCTTTTAATTATTTACATTCTCCCTTTAATAAGCGTTTATTTTTACAGGCAAGTATTTTCAAATTTAGAAAGCAGTAGATCAAAGCCAATGGATACTGAAGATAAAACTCCTGTGCTAAATAATAATTTAGAAAACAATTCTGGGGAACCACTGAATGAGTAAGATTAAATATTTTCTTGATGAATTACATAATTATTTTCCACTAATTGCAACTTTGATGTGGCCATAAATAATGTTTATATCGCCATAAATAATGTTGGTTTTGAATCAACTATCAGTAGTAATTTTTAATATGTATGCTAACATATTGGTTATTTATTCACTGTCTAATTTTCTTAAGGGTGAACATTTTGTTTGCAGAAGTTGAGGATCATTACAAAGTGTACAACTGTTGTGATAACTTTCTCCAACTTTGTTTAATAATTGAGTTATTTGAATAATGGTTTAGTTACGTCAATAAATTAAATGACACATAGCTAAAAAAAATAAATTTCTCAGTTCAGGATCCATTATCTTATTTTGAAATAAAAAATTCAGCAAAATTTCAACAATGTTTTTTTAAAAAAAAAGTTTGAGAAAATACTGTTGATTTAAAAATATAATCATTTGAATTTCACCTAAATTTCACATACAGTAATTTCAAAACCTCAAGTTAAGATTTAGAATTATACAGAATCTACTGCTGCCACATGATTTAATATGCAAAAGAAAGTGTAAATTCCAAAATTAAAATACTAAATTAAACATTCAGTTCCTTAACACTAAAATATAAATACCTATCCTAAGTAAAACTATAAACATGTTCTTAGAACTTGAGATTCAAAAATTTCAATGCAAAAAGTCTTGCATACTTTGAAAAAGCATGTGAGCATTTTAATTTTCCTTTTAAAAAAGTTTTTAAATAGCCACTTGTAGCTCTGTTACAGTGTCAATTTATCGAAACTTTTGGATATTAAACATACCCTTTGCTATTAATTTTTTACAAATTAGAAAGCATATGTTTTGTAACTTATATTAATTAAATTTGTACAAATTCGCAATAAATTAACAATCTAATTATTCCATTTCCAGAGTTGTCGAAGCACCATCTAACCCTGAAGCAATCAAACCCTCCTTATCTGCTCCTTTCACCCAAGCCCCTTCTCCCATAAAACCTGCTTCCGAAAACTTCAACAAACCCTCAGCTACTACCACACAAGAATCTCCACAGCCTGAAAAGCAAACCCAAACCATCGAACAGCCCGTAAAGCCGTCCCAAACCGTGGGGAATTCGGAGCAACCGTATCCCATCCCCATGAACCCAGCCACTGAGAAACCTGTTTTAGATGGTATTCACCAGCAGCCACACTATGATGGGATGCCTTCTTTTGATGAGTGGAAAAAGATGATGTTAGCCGAACAGGAGAAAGGAGGTAGTTGCATAACATTTATAATTTAGCATTTTTTAGTTGGTTTTGTTTGTTATGTATAGTAGGACCAAAGTGATGGTCCTGCAACTAACTACTGTACAGATGGTAGGTTCATAGTTATGTTTCCTAGTATAGTAGGACGGCCTTACGAAATTCAGCATTTGATTAAGCACCTTGACTGTCAGGTTTTCCAACATTACACAGAACTTTAAAAAAATTCTAACTTTTATAATTTAGCATTTTTTAGTTGGTTTTGTTTGTTATGTATAGTAGGACCAAAGTGATGGTCCTGCAACTAACTACTGTACAGATGGTAGGTTCATAGTTATGTTTCCTAGTATAGTAGGACGGCCTTACAAAATTCAGCATTTGATTAAGCACCTTGACTGTCAGGTTTTCCAACATTACACAGAACTTAAAAAAAATTCTAACTTTTATAATTTTACTAACTATTAAAATTTTAAGTATGGAGCAGTCATTTATATTCATCTGTTACAGAAATAAAATTTAAAATTGAATTTTTAGTTGAAATTTGAACTCGTGCAGTGAAACCAAGATTACACTTTAACCAAATTGTGTATCCCTCAGAGGGTTAAGAGCTTTAACGTTAGTCTAGAAAATGTATTACTGGCATATAAACCAACTGCAAATTATAGTATTGGCTGACCAGAAATAGATACAATATCCACTTGTTAATGCTGACAAAATTATTGCTATTTGAGTAAATAGCTATTGCTGCACATTGTGGAAGTCTGAAAATCACCTAGGCAACTTATCATATTGGTTAATAAAAATGATCAGTTACTAAAGATATCTATAACAATCCAAGCACATAACTAATAGTATGGTATAATAGTTTTTTTCTTAACAATTTGAATAACAAATAAACTTGCAACTGAACTTTTTGTGTTTATTATTTTATTAGCAACTTAAAATGTCCCTTTTTGTTACTTTAGGTCAGAAAATTCCTTCCCCGACTCCACCAGGGAAAAAAATTTCTAGTCAAAAACGCAGACGCAACTATTCCTCTTACGAATGTGGTGCCAAAATTGTTGCTTCTAACACAGAATCTGAGGGAACCGGTCGTATTTTAAATGAATTAGTTGATGAATACATGCTGAATCCATGCAAGGCCAAAATTTGGTTTGTCATTGAACTATGTGAAACGGTTCAAGCTACACAAGTAAGTATTTTATTATTATTTTTTTAGTGCTACAAAACTTTTGTTTAAGTTTAATGGTCTCTAAATTTTTCCAAAAATTAAAAATATATATTTAAAAGTGACAAAAAATACATTAAAAAATATGAATATGTTTTAGAATAAAGCCCTATTCCATTTCATGCTGAATAAGAAATCTCCTTATACATTTAGGTTTACTTTAAAAGAAATTGTATTTAATCTTTTGTGACTTGTTAAAATTATGTTTTGGAACATGATATTTAGAACATCAAACAGAATTTTCACTTTTATATTCTTTAAACAGGGTTAACAAACTATGCTTCATTATATTCCAGTGTTTCCACATGGTTTCAACAAACCGGAAAAAAAATCCTTTAAATTATAGAACTAATTGAAGCTTGAAAATAAAAAAAAATCATATTAATTGCATTAAGAATACATTTCAAATTATCATCAAATTAGTCTCGGGAGGCCCTTAAAATTGTTCAAAAGTTTTAAGTGAGAGCTCTGTTTTTAAATTTTAAAAAAAGTGAAGGATTTAGTATTTATGGTATTTATTTCAGATTGAATTGGCTAACTTTGAGTTATTTTCATCTTGCCCAAGAGAGTTTGCTGTCTATTCCAGTGATAATTTTCCTACGAGGGACTGGGTGCTGTTAGGTACTTTTACTGCTGCTGAACTGAGAGTGTTACAGAGTTTTGAACTCAAGCAAGAAGGTTTCGGAAAATTTATCAAAGCAAGTACCTTATTTAAACTCTTTTTAACCTTTCACTCCCGAGCAAAATCATACATCTTTATTTATATAAACATTTTTCAATTAATTATTTAAAAATATGTTTTGCAAGTAATTAAAAAATATTAATGTTTATTTGCTGAAGAGCACTAGGGAAATTACAGGTTTTGAGCCGTAAAAACACATTTTTGTGTGCTATGGATGAACAAATAAGCGGTCGGTTTTTAGTTCATTGTAACATATTTTTTAAGGCAAAATGTCCTATAAATTTATCACTGAAAAAAATTCTAGCAAGATCACTGTTTCTTGCACGACCTTCGAAAACCTTAGTGCTACATCATTTTTTATGCTAATAAATGACTGATACTTGTCAGTTGTGGGTATTTTTGAGAAACTTGAACATTCTTGTTTCAAATAGAATAGTTAGAAGAAAAATTGTAAAATAGTTGTAAAGGGAATTTTACAAAGATTCACGTTGTGTGTAATTATGGAAAGAAGAAGTTAAGTGATTGATTTGCAGAGGTTAAGAAATTGAATGCACATGACATATCTTATCGCATTTAACAGTTTCCTTATTAGTAGCTTTTAGAAAATTGAAGCTTTTTTATAGTTCATGTGAAGCCAATAAAGAATTAATTAAAATCCAATCTTAGTTTCATTTCAGCTTATTTTACTATTTTATTGCTGTAGCCTATTTTATGTTGCTCATTAACTTATTTCTTGTAGATTGAACTTTTAAGCTACTATGGAAAAGAGCACTATTGTCCCTTAAGTGTTGTTAGAATATTTGGTACATCTATGGTGGATGAATATGAAGAGATGGAAACATTAGCTAGTCAACCTCCTGCTTCTGAAGACGAACTTGATAGATTAGGTATTTGTTTTGGTTAATTATTTCTAGTAGATTAATTTTAAATCTTAAATGTTTTGGTTTTACACATGCTGTTATTTTTTTTAGATATTGCAATGGAAGACAAGAAGTCTCCAAATATATTTAACAGTGCTACTGATGCAGTGATAAATATGGTAAAAAAAGCAGCACAGGCCTTAGGGCAGCATCAGTCAATTGATGGTGAGATTTTTTTAGTGCAAAATATGAAACTTTTTTGAATTTTATTTATTGGAAACAATATTAAATTTAAGTACTTGTTTTCAGATGGTTTAATAAATGACACTGTACCTGATCAAAACAATTCAGAGGTAAAATTATGCAAGTATGTATTGAATTTTAGGTTACCTTAAATTAATACTAAATCGGTAATGTAATTTATTGAAGTTTAATACTTGTACCTTACTAACTTTTACTATTCCTAACTTATTTTACTGCATTTTAAAGTTTGATTATTTGTATCAATGTTTAGCTGATATATCAGATTTAAATAAAAAAATTAAAGCTTTAGATCCATTACTTGTAATAAACGAATTTAACTGTAAATCAACACAAATGTTATTAAGAATGTTTGTCTTTATTTCACTTGCTTTTATTATAGTATTTAAACAATATTTTAATGTATTAAACTGATTAAACATTGAATGCTTTAAAATAAGTTAATATTTATATATAACGATTAAGTATATTGATATCAAACAAATGGTTATGTTTAGGACTATGGACAATTCTTCCAACAAGTGTGAAGATGTTCCACTAGAAACCAGCAAAGAAAACTTATCCATGCCGCAAAACTTCTCATTTCCTCCGAGCTCAATGCAGCATTCTCTTTTCCGTATGCTGCACCGCTGTGACCAGTGTGCCAAGTCCCGAATTCGCTACTACTCCTCTGCCCAGCCGCATTGCCGATTCTTCCAAGCCGCTTTTGGGCCAGTACTCATGCAAAGAATGTGCGACTGGCTCAAGGAACACCCTTTAGTGTTTGCGCACGAATCATCAGCTCATCGGAAAGCTCCTGCTCAGCAACACACCGACACTCTCGTTATTTCCCCGACAAAAAGCCCTCCTCCCCAGATAATGGTCATTCCAGTTGATAAGGATACTGTACTTAAAAATGCATCAGAAACCGCTAACCTGACTTTTGTAAGTGTCTTGGAGAGCAGTGATGTTGTCAATGCTACCAAGACATCTATTGATGTCGTTGATGTTCCAGAAGGTGACATTGAAAGTCAGTTGGAACCACCCATACTGCCTGCACAACTTCACCGAGTCGATGATTCTGTAGTAGTAAATGGCACCCAAAATGCTACGCCTGAGTTCAGCAGCGTCGTTCTGCCATCTCCTGATGCAATAAATCATCTACCAAAAAGACCAGTTATTATCGTATCTGAAGGAACAAACATGTCGACAGAGAAAAGTGTCTTGCAAACTGAAACAACAGTTCCTGACAGTGATCCCCCGCCAACAACTGAATCTGTTCCGGAAACTGAAGAGGAACAACTAAAAGAATTCCTTCCGGATTCAGTTGTTTTGGTGGATGACTTGTCTCTTCAGGAAGATCTCAAAGTGGAGCCAACTGAGGCACCAACTGTCTTGAAGCCGCCAGACGTGCGAAGTGACACTGAGGGCAAGTTTGAACCAGTTCCGGTTTCTAGTGTTGTCACAGCGGGCCAGAAAGAATCGGTTTTCATGCGGATGAGCAACCGGATAAAGGCCCTGGAACTGAACATGTCATTGAGCAGCCAGTACTTGCAAGAGTTGAGTCAGCGATATCGGAGGCAGATGGAAGACATGCAGCGAGCTTTCAATCGTACCATCGGAACTTTGAATGATACTGCAAAGAAGGCTGCTGAAAGAGTAAGTATAAATTGAAATACAGTTCTACCCAATCAATGATAGATTTATCACTTATTTATAAGAAGTAATTATAAATGTATGCATATTTGTTTGTTACTTTTACAACAATATTGATGTTGCCGTTATCCAAAGTAGTTTAGATGTATAATTATTTTAATGATTGTTCTATTTGGGATTTAATTTTTTATATTTTATTTCTAGGATCTAAAACAACAAGAAATACTTAACACTTTGCAATTGCAAGTCGCAAATCTTACCCAAACTGTGGATATTTTATTAAATGAACGATCTTCTGTGTTTCGAGAGGTTTGTTTTTACTACTCTTACTAGTAAACAAAGGTTATTTTTTCGCCCTGATGCATGCTGAAAATTCTGTTCTCATTAATCTTAAATATTTAATTTCCTAAAATTTAGAGCCTGAAGGCACATGTTTGAAAATGATTAAATGAATATTGTGCATATTGAAAATATTTCATAAAATCTAACACCATAGTTGGTAACTGTTCTTTAAAGAAAATTATGAAATTCTATAATTACAAGGCTTTAAAAATCTTAAAATCCTAATGTGTTTTTTGGCCTAAAGTGCAAACTTTCAAAAATACACTATGAGGTTTCAACTTCATAGTCACTATCACTTTATTTACATACCCATTTAAATTATTACTTTTCTAGATGATCGAAACCCATGTCTGTCTGATGGTGGTGGAGGCCATCATCATGATCACAGTCATGTCCCTGTGTGTGCGCCGACTCCTGTCCTCTGCAGCTCGGGAGTTGCCCCGCGCATCTGAGCAGGTGGGCAGCCCCCGAGCTCCCCGCCTCTCCAAAAGGAGAAGCTCTGCAGACGACTCCTGCGCTCCTCCTGTTGCGAGAAAGGTCAAGAGGAGGTCTGTCAGTGAAGAGGCCCTACACAATGCAGGTAGAGATTGGACTTTGCATTTTTAGGTTCCTTATTATTCTTTTTTAGGTTTTTTAATAGTTAGTCCTATTGAGCTAATGCATTAATATTGAATTTCTAACTTCTGTGAAAGTATTGATTTACCTTGTTAGACCTTTTTCACCAGGTATGAGAATAGTCATAACAGTAAAACAAATTTGAAAAGAAAATACCATCCTGTTATTTAATTATTGATGAAGTTTAAACATAGTGTCATTTGTTTGGGGCATTTTTGTGGCACTTGGAACTTCAATAAAATTAATAATAAATTTCTAGATGATATTTTCCTTTCAAATCTGTTTTATTTTGCTGTTATAATGATTATCATACATGGTTAAAAATAGTATAACTTTAACATGGCAAAAAAGTTGATTTTTCAGTATTGGGTCAATGGAACTTAAAGAAACTGGAACTTAAAAAAAAATTGCCAGGAAAAATACTTAAAAGAGCTTTTTTTTTTTTTGAAAAAAATTCTATGCCATCAATAAAAATAAACCATTTTCCAAAGAAGTTTGTAAAAGACTTTTCTTGGACACCGCTGCTTGTTCTCATTGCCTAAAACTATTAAAACCTTAACTATAGCCTTAAACTATAACCTAAATAAAAGGTTCACGAAGCTTGTGTGGAAAATGTAACCTTCTTATTGACTTCATTAGACATTGGAACTTTTTCAACTTAGGATATCATAGAGGACTAAAGTTATTATTTAAATCTCCAATATGCAGTTTTAGAAATTGACATTAGGAATGCTGTAACACAATAAAGTTCATAAAATATATACTGCTCCTAGAATTTTATCTTTTTAATTGCTTTTAAACAAAGGCTTTTATTTTGTTAACATAATTTATTAGCTTTTAAAGTGGTTAATTATAATAGAACTTCACTAATTTTAAGAATAAGGAAAACAGTATCTGGTTTGTGTAATGAGCAATAGCAATAAGTTTTTCTAACCTTTTGCATCATTGAATATTTTTAAGAATTAACCTAGAAAAGTAATGAGTAATGAGGATGTAATTTAATCATTATATTGTATTGTACTTTATAACTAGTATTTAACAAATCTACTGCAGAATATTTAAATATTTCAATTAAAAAAATATTCTTTTCACACAAATTTTAATAAGAATAAGAAATTGATATTTTAATTAAGATTTTAATATTAAAAAGTAAATTTTCTAACTAAGAATATTGTTTAATTTATAGAAATTATCAAAGAATTAAAAGGAGAATTTTTGAATATGCAAAATTTATTTCTGATTGATATTTTACCAAGTCGAATGTCTGAAATGTAAATGTTATTTCCTACCACAGAAGTAATGAAAAATACACTTGGGGTAACAAATTTTAAATACTGAAAATTGCTAATAATGAATTAAATTTAATAAAAAAAGTAGCTAACTAGGAACTAATATTTTCTGTTTCAATCAAGATTTAGTTTTTAGGGTAACTAAATTTAGGAACCTAGAGGAAAAACTACTTAAATCTGTTAACGGAAATACGTACCCTACACCCTACCTCATTCTAATTATTAGTGAATTCATTCAAGTATCTAGTTTGGTCTCACCAAATATTTCTCTTATACGATTTGTGTTTAATGAAACAAGGCTTGGAAAATTCGTTATTGTTCGATAACACCACAAAATTAACTTTGACTTGTTTTTTATGATAAAAAGAAATACCACGAAATTTATTCGAGAAACCATAGAAAAAAAAATTTTGAAAATAAAATTATGCTTGTGTAAAAGCTTTTTTTTTCCAAAATCATTTTTATTAAACTGATAAATTTAAAAAAGAAAAGCTTGAATTATATTAACTTTTGATATTTCATGCTGCCTTTCAATAAGTTCTTCAAAATATGGAGTCATGTTACTTCGGGTAAGGTTTATTATTTATTTTAGAGACCCATGCAAATTTGGCTACAAAAATGGCACGCTGTCTCAGGAGTTTTATTAGTTTAACTACTGTCAAAGACACCACCTAATGATCTTAAATGTTATTTTATTAAAAATATAAGAAACTGAATGCTTAAGAACAAAATTCTGGATATTTTGCTTATTTAGAGGAATAATGCTAAAAAGAAACTTTTTAATAGCTTTTAAGTTTAAAAAGCATGTTTCAAATTTCTGAAATTCATGTATTGCGATGTTGAATAAGCTTTTTTTATATGAAAATATTCGACATTTAGCTGACTAGCAAGAACAGTTTATTAATTATTAAACTTTTTTTATATATTCTATATTTTATGAGAAGTTAATATAATATGTATCATACATTTTCAACTGAACACGTTTTTTTAGAATGAAATTTTTTATAAATGTATATCAATGGTATATTTATCCATGAAACAAAATACTAACTTATAATTTTATTTTTTAGGAGAAGAACCGTTAGTCATAGAACCACCAACGGCATTCCTCGAGCCCATAAGGGTAAGGGACATTTAATATAATACTGATAATGTGTCTTTATAATTTTAATTTTGACAGAGTATTAAATATTAATAAAATCTGTACAATAGATATATACTTTGAAAATATATCGTCGGTAAAATGACAAAACCATGAATGTGCAAAACAACAGGGATAGAAAACTGGATACTGATAAGTCCACAGTTTTCAAAAACCGCCAATTTGCACATTCCTGTTTTTGTCATTTGATCGAGGATATGTTTAAGCCATGTATATTAGTACAAAGTAATGCTGCTTTATGTTTTATACATTTTAGATTTTTGTATCATTAAATTAAATGTATGGCTATACTTCAAATATAGTTAAAAGCATAATCCATTTTTTTAATGCTAGCCAACAAATTTATCTATTTTAGAATTTATAAATCATAAGTAACCGACTAAAAGCCATACTTTCAATATGGTTTAAATTTTTCTAGGGTGGCTAAAATGCTAGAGCAGGCCCTGTTGTCACGGTTCAAAGTCCTGACTCATTGTATGTTACCGCTCTTAATCTTTGATTGCCCTCTCGGATGTCGATTGACTGGTTTAAAAATTACAATGCCCTTATTTAA
The DNA here is from genome assembly GCA_019343175.1 of Oedothorax gibbosus. Lineage (NCBI taxonomy): Eukaryota > Metazoa > Arthropoda > Arachnida > Araneae > Linyphiidae > Oedothorax > Oedothorax gibbosus. Next base: position 43,470,192 of record CM033270.1, on the reverse strand, counting down.
TAGCCCTTGTTAAAATGTAATGTTAATTCAACTAAACCATCATAACAAAACCATTTAATATTTTCTCCACCAGGCAAAAAAGAAAAATCGAAAACGCAGCCGAGTCCAAAGGAGCGTCTCTAACCCCAATGCCCTTCAGGTCATCCCCACATCCCAATGTGCGGCCATCCAGTCCCTCTCTCATTCCGACAGCTGCATCAAGGACGCTGCCAGATCCAAGCACCAACTTCACCAAAGAAACCACCCGTGCGAGAACTGCAGCGACAACGCCTGCACTGATGTAAAGTCGGGCGAAAAGAGGAGGGCCAATGGGACGGCCCCGTTGCAGAACCTCACGAACGGAGCGATTCCTGGATCTCGAGAATCTTCTCTCAAGAACCAGAGGACTGGGAAAGCGGAGAGGAAGTTCAGCTTTCGGAAGTTCCTGAGGTTTCAGAAAAGAGATTCTATCTAGTCCGAGTCGTCTTGCCGTGAGTCGTGGTGCGTCTCTTTCAAGTGGATGATTTTGGATCTCGTGGTGGTATGTTCGTGGATGCTCTGTTTTCATGTGACTTTTTATGTGTTTGAGACAGTTTTGGGAGTTTTTCAGAGAAGATTCCGGCATTTATTTAAAGTGTTTTAATGTAACTATTTTCTTTCTCTTCTACAAACTGGTAATTCCACAGTGGTCAATGCATTTTTTAGTAAATTAACTGGTTTTTTTTTTAAAAATTGTTTGATTGTATAAAACTCACTAGGGTAAAGTTTATACAGCAAAATTACGAGGTGCAATTAGGATTTGAATTAATGAAGAAGAGCCCAATAATTTTTTTTACGAGATAGTAATTATTTAGTTAAAAAAGTGTGCAATTTTACTCAGAATGTACCAAAAATTTGTGATTTATATTCCAAGTGAATTGTACCACTTTTCCTATGCATATTTTATCACTGAATAATTACTATTTTATTAGAAATAAACTATAAAATTTTATTGTATAAGTAAAAAATACAGGTGCTTATTGCCACTTGTGAGCTTGATTACTTTTAAAACAAGTTAAGTGTGCAAGTTTCCTGAAAAATGTACTTCTGACTCGGTGGAATTGCCTAATCAATGTCTTGAATGGAGGTATTGTAATCAAGGTTAACCTGGCTTCTTCACTTTGGCTAAGTTTAAAATTTTTATGGATTTATTTGGGACCAACTGTTTTAGAATCTTAAGGAATAAACAATTATTTTGCAAAGAGGTGGTTCTAGCCAAACTTTTGTGACATTTTATTTAATGTTTTCTTGTAGTTCATTTTGTTTACTAGTCTTACTTTTCCTTTAAGAATCTGTTTAATATTTTAAGAAATGAACTTGTATATATTGGGACTCAGTCTGGATGGATGATGAAAATAAAGAAATGTGCTACATTATTTTGAGTATTTTTTTACAGAACAAAACCACTTTTAACAATGTTACTCATGACAAAATAATTGGATGTTAAATATTAAAGTAGTTTTGCACAGTCATTATTATTTGCATTGGGCACAGTCTGGCTTGGCTCTTTTTAGGCTGTGTTACTGATGTTTTATTAGTTTTGAAGTATACTTAAAAAGTTTGTTAGAATGTATAGTGTGTATTCAGGGAATGGTAGTCACTGGAATTAATCTAGAGTTGAACACTTTATATGTTTAGAATTTGAATAGAGGTTACTATCAATTTTATATTGGGTTTATAGATGAAGGTAGAAACATTATTGCTCCTTCTGATGTCAAGCTTAGTAAAACAAGATCCAGAAAATTTATAAGTTTTGGTAGCAAACTAATAATTGTCAATGGTTTATGATATGACATAGTATTATAAGAAATCAAGCTTAGAATGTGGGCAATATCTGTATAATTTTCAGTTAGGAAAGGATTTTTTAAAAAATGTTTTTTCAAACAAAATAGTACTGCACAGTATGTATCATAGGGATTCTCAAGTCATTTGCTAACATTGCCAAATTAAGAATCTGACAAATAGCCTATGTGTTTTAGCTTTATTGTGACAGTATTCCAACCAAACATCACCAAAAATAATTGAAGCATTAAGAAAACTAGGTGTATTCATTAGAATTATAAGCACTATGAGAAATTTAAAATGTGCCCTTCCATTACACATGTAGCTCTAAAGCGACATTATTCAACCAAAAAACAATGTTATACTACATATAGTTTTTACCTGTTGAGTTTTTTTTTTTACACTTCTAAAGTGATCTAGAAAAATTTCCTCAAATTTTCTCTCTAATATGCTAGTTTAACAAAATAATTGAATACATTGAAGCAATCAAAATGGTTTATTTATGTACAAATTATGACTTTAGTTTGACTGTATACATAGATTTCATGCCTAGAGAAAAACTAGGTTTGATATGCCAGTGAGAAATCTCAATGTGTGATACAATTTTCAGTTAGGTATATTTACAATAATAACTATCAAAGTTTATTATTAACATAAAACAATTTGTTTAATATTCAAACAATGTTTTCAAAATAGTTCATGTATATATTGAATTTTTAAAGCACCTTTTGGTAAATATTTAATCTTAGACTAAAGAAATGCATGTAAATGAATAGAGTGGTTTCAAACTTTTGCTATAAAAAGTTAAAACACAACACATAGAATTAAAAGCTTGTAAAATTAAAAGTACACAGAAAAGCATTAAATTACATTTTAAGATATTTTTTTTAAAGTATAAGGCACACATCATTTGCACATAATTTTATAAAATTAAAATAAACTGTTATTTCAACCAAAATATTTTCTATAGCAATTAAAATTAAATATCACAATGCAAATAAATTATAAAATATCTTCTGCGAGTTGTAAAGACATAAATTACTAAATATACAATCAAAATTTATTTATGGAATTTTCCCTCGAGAGTTTTTATAAGCTGAACAGTGTCATCAACCAAGTAATCAAAAATAGAATCTGCCATTTGTTTTTTCACAGCAATCTCTTCTTGATCATAGTTCACCCAATCAGGCTCTTCCTGTTTGATTTCTCTGATTAGAATCGTATCCACAAAGTCGCGTTTCTTTCTGCCTAATTTCATAGACGCCCAGGTAGGCTTTTTCCTCATCTGTTCCGAATGGGATTCTGCAGCTGAAACTGAAAGTTTTAGCGCTCTCTCCACTTCTTTCAGAAGTGTAGATATTATTTTGGCCTTGTCAGTTGGGAATTTGGGCTTTGGTGTGAGTTTCCGGACTCTCTCCCAGGGGGCTCTGGCTTCGTCTTTATCCCTATTGAAAAGAAATTCATTTTAGTACCTAAACAATTACAATAAAACATACTTTGTATTGTCTGTGTGAGTAAAAAGGTATTTATTAAATGTGTATAGATTCAAAATCCATTATGGTAATTGAAAATTAATTAATAATATTAAGTTACTATGTGATATTTTGGACAAGAAGGGTGTAATGTTCTGCATTTAATATTTTTAAGGTTATATTTAAAATCTTCCTTTATATAAAAGGGTTTAATCTTGTATTTTTTTTCCCATGGAATATAATTTTTTTTTGCATTTTTGTTTAGGAACTCTTCGTACCTAAGACAAACAGCACAGTTATATTTTTTGGCCGCAAGTCCCAGTTACCAATCTAAATGCAAACGTACTAACAGCACATGGTTATATTTCTTAAAGTTGGATCAAATTCCGGAGTTTCTATTTTTTTTTTACTGAGGTATTTCTGAAATAATTTTTAATAAAAAAATTTATGCGCAATTGAAGAGTCAAGCCTTACCTGTATATTTCCAAAGCAATCTCTTTAGTCAGATCAAACACCAGGTCCAGAAAAGTCAACTGGCAAGAATTCCTCAGCTCCACAACTGAACTGAAATCGGCCCCTGTAATCTCGCTCACCATCAGACCCTTCTTTTTCCCTTCAAGCAGCGAGTCCACAACACAGCCAACAACCGCCCCTATATTCTTCGTCACATGCTTGATGGGATCTACTTTCTCCACGGGTTTCTCTCTCTTGATGGGCAACGGGAATGAAGTTTGTGATGGTGGGGTGTAAGGGGGTGGGGGTTTGTTGGGAATCTTACGGTAGAGGTACGGATATTGCTGAAGTAGCAATTGCTGTTCCAGTTGTTGGGTGTCCCATGGAGTTGAGACAAAACCATCGTCAAGCCAGTCAGTTTGCTTCTTGAAAATGCTGTTGTCGTTTTTCTCTTGGATGGTTGTGGCAACAAGGTCAGTTCTAACCTCTGGTATATCATTGGTGATGCTTACTGATGGTTTATTAGATTCGATTGGGGAAATGTTTGTGGTAGGCTTTGGTGTTTGGTTGTTATTTAATGACTCGTTTATATCCTCTTTATGTGATTTATTATGTTTTTGGAAATCATTGGCAATATTGATGATGGATTTAAATGCATCTTTAAGGTAGAGTTTTAATATGTCATCGATAATTATTTCAATACTTTTTTCAGTCAACTTATGGACCAAGGCTAAATTATGTGCATCGCAATTATTTTTCTGACTAACTTTGTTGATGTGGTTCACCGGCACATATTTTGAGTGATTATTAGAAATATTAATCACAGTTCTTATGGCATCATCTAACATTGAACTGGATAAGTAGGTGACAAGATTAACAATGACAGACTGAGACTTTAATACTTTAAGATGCTTTGCTTTATTCGGTTTTTCATTCTTATTCGATAAAAGTTGAGATTTTGAAGTGCTGTTATCAGAGGAATCACTTTTATGTTTGCCTGAGGTTGAATCTAAAGATTTCTTGGAAGAAACAGACAGGGTACCATCTGAATTTTCTGCTTCTTCTAAACTACCACTTTCGAAATCTTTCACAGAATCAGAGTTGGTAATTGTACTCACAAACGACCCAGAAGTATATTCCCCAGAAGATTGAGAACTTTCACTAGGTGTAATTTTCCCGCCTTCTGAATTTTGTTCTGAATCTTGCGATTCAGTTGTGAACTTAGAAACTCTTTCAGTAGTTTCATTTTCAATCGTTGAATCAGCTTTCTCTTCAACACTTTCTTCATCCAATGTTTTAATGCTTTGAGAGACAGAAGAACTTGAAACAAAAGAATCCGATTGCTGAATACTTTTGGAATTAATGTCTTTGATGGAAGTGCTACTTTTCTCTGATATAATGTCAGCTGTTCCAATAGAAATATTGGATTCGTACGATTCTTCAACCTCAGATTCATCCTTTGGAGTAAAATTAAGCTTGTTTAATGTTTCTGATTTGAACTCTGATATCTTATTTGAAGATATATTTTCAGTAGATACAGATACATTTGTATCTGTCACTTTATGATCATTCGTTTCAAGGACATCTGGTTTAGGAACTTTTTCGGGAGAGGTATCATCTTTTGTCGTCGGAAACAATTTTTTTGGTAGTTCCCCTGTAGTAAAAACAATGAAAAGAAAATAATATGTCATGTTACTTAAATTTTATAAAATTCAGTAATACTACTTTTTAAAAAGCTTGAGTTGATTTAATGCTGTTGTTTGAAGAAACTTCAACCTCAAAAACTCTACAAATATTTTTTTAAAACTATTTTTTACTTATAAGTCAATGCAGTGTTGCCATTGATTTAAAAGAGCCTTAGCAAAAACTTGTCAATGTAACAAAATATTGATATGATGAAAATGATTTTACCTTTCTTTTTGGGATACTCAAAAGGAATCTCAGAATATTCAGGGCTGCTGCTCACTTGATCGATAGATCTTTTTTGCTGAGAAGTAGAAATAGAATTAATGGGTTATTGTATTTAAAGTATAAAAGGAAAAAAAAATTAACCACAAATAACTTCAAGAAACTGGGGTTCTCCACATAAATAAGTTTTAAAAAAACTTATATTTGGGAGTCTTTCTTTAACACATATTTACAACAATTGATTGCGGTACCATCAGGTACAACAACACAGAAAACTGTGGAATTTGGTATTTTTAAAATGATACACATTGAAATCAGCACCATGGAAAGAAACATGCTGATGTCCAGCATTAGAATATAACGCCACCTCTATTCTTCTACTAAGATACTAAAATATCTTAAGTACCAGAACTAAAATAAAGTATTAAGGTATTGACACTTAGTTTACGACACAAAGGCAAACAATCATTCACCCTAGATAACACTATGCTTACCTGTTAGATATTCTTAAGGTTAAAAATAAAAAAGGTGCAATTTTAAAACAAGTTAACAGGTAAAACAAGTTACAGGTTAAAAACAAAAAGTTGAGGGTGAAAATTTACAATGACTAACAATTATAAGTGCAGTGCATTTTTTTATGGTTATACTATTAAATATATATCTTTGCAGTGTTTGGTTAAAAGGTTAGGTCATGTTTTTGGTTATATTTTAACACACACACACAATAAGGGCTTAGTCCAAACATCTCTCCCTGTAAACTTTCAATTTCCTTATCTATAAATGTTCTGACTACATACAGTTGAAAACTTCAAAATTTATATCGATAGCAGTGCTAAAAATTATCTATTCCAATTTCGATTTCCTAAGCTGAAAACCCCCCCTTCAGTCCAGAGGACAATAAGAAGTAAGAAAAAAATCTTGGCTGAAAGTATTTTTTTCAATGAATAGATTCTTCTCTTTCCAATTTGTAACTTGTTTCCAGTCAGGGAAATTCATTAAAATGTAAAATTGATAAGTTAAAACTAATTCTGCAACTGACAAAACTGGGTTTATTTCTTAGCATGACTTAAACTTTTTTTCCAAACCCACAAAGACATATATGGCACATAAATTAGTACCTCAAGAAGTACAGTGTCGGAAGTCAAGGACTTCTTCCGAATACAGCGAGAATCAATAACTTGTTCTGGGCGAGGCCACTTTATTTGAGGTTTAACGCTAGAAATATCCACAACTTGGGACTGGGATGGACCAGACTCAATTTGTTCCAATTCTGCTTTTACTTGCTTTATGTATTGATCGTAGGCCTAGAAATCGGGTTAGCTTCATTACTTTGTTTAGGTTAGTATAATGTTTCTGGTTTGGAATTAAATAATAAAAATAAAAATATATGTACTATGTAGTATAGTTAGTATTTTTTAAAACGAAACTAAATCATTGATTAATTAGTAATTTAACATCATTTGTTTTTTAACATCATTTATACACAAAACTTTTCTTAAAAAAATTAACCAAATGCTTAAAGTTGACCATTCACAGCCCCAATGGTAATTAAGATAGGTTCTACATAAAAATAACAATTTACATCCAATTCAACAAAACTTCACTTAACACAAGATAAAAACGGTATAAGAAACAATAAAAAAAAATCACATACAATTTACAATACTAAATACTAGATCGACACTCAAATGACAAAACAACAAATGTGCAAATTCTATGGATTAGCAATTTTTGAAAACGGTGAGCTTATCAAAATATAGTTTTCCATTAATGTATTTTTGCACATTTTGTTATTTGACCGACGATATATCTATCAATGAATTACATTCGGTTTAATTCTCAAATAAAATCTAATATAATTTCAGCAGAAATATCCTTACTTCTACTTGTTTCTGTAGAGACAATTCTGTTCCTTTCAGCTGCTCTCGATATTTTCTTTTTTTCTCCCTTTTTAATTTGTCTGCTTCATACTTACGCCTCCGTAACTCTTCAGACAAAGCGTGAATGCGCACCTCAATGTCACTTTGATCAGATGCAGTTTCTATAAATTATATTGAAAGTTTTAAAATGCAGGCCAAAAACTAGTGCAACTTTTTCATCCCAAGCTTTTTTTACTCTTAATAAAGTATGCCAATTTAAATTTTATGTAAAAGACAGTAGTGTTTTCTTTTGCTTGGATAAAAGTTATCCATACCAGCACAAGTTATATGACTTGAAAGTAATGGAAAATATTAAAATACTTTATAGCAACACATAAAATACGTTATAGTAACACATTTGATCTGAAAAAAACAGACAATAGTTTTTTATTATTTCAATTTTTATTATTTGTTTAACAATGTAGCTTTGAATATATGAAATTTTATATTTATTTGTGGTGAGTGTATTTGGTGATGATAAAAATCAAATAAAAATTACATTTTAAGAGACAAATAAAACCATAACAAACTTTTAAACATGATAATTCTTTTGAGATTAAATTATTAAATTTTAAAATAAAGACATGAAAAAATTATTAAAATAATTTGATTAGATTCTGGAATTAATTTATATCAAATAAAACTAAATTTTAATATCATTTATAAACAAAATAAAAATACAAATAGCTGTTGTGCCATTATACTTTTTTAATACAAATTCAGTGACACACTGAGCTGCATAATACAATAATTAAACAAGTAGGTTTGTAACAGAATCTGCCACTCAGCCCACTTCCACACAACATTTGTGTTCAACGGGAGAAAAGTCGCCAAACGCAATATTTACTCTATTATAAACATTTACACGCTAAACATGGTTAGTTGCATTTATTTTTATTTCGAAAATTCAATAATTATTATTGTTTGCAAAAATTAATTTATATTTCAAAGAATAAATATGCAATATTCCTCGCTTTTAAATAGAACCAAAACATTTCATATCAACATACCAACAAAAATCTCTTAGTGAAATATATTTGACGTCATTTCAAACTGACAAAAATAAATTTATTTTAATTTACTATTTAAAAGAATTAATTGTTGCAAATGGTGATTTAATTCTAATAAAATGGCTTCTTATGTTTTTTAAATGAGCATTAAATTTTGAAGTTTTTTAAATAATTAAAGTACTTCGAATTCGATTTTTTTTCTGAGACTTTCAATGTGTTCTAATTTCGATGCGCTGAATTTTTTGATGTATCACACTTGTCTGTAGCACTTGTAGTTTGGGCTATGAAAGTGGATGACAGACGGACTGAACGATTATAATACCTTCCACTCTTTACGTTATAAACATAGTGTGGAAGCTAAAATTATTTAAATAATTAGTTGGGTCATTGAAAGAGCTAATCTGAAATGGGCTGGTAAACTGCAATAACCATCACCATAAATTGGACCATTTTTGCCCTGAAATAATCAATCTTTATGCATACTTTCTTATAGGTTTGAGTTATTGATTGCCTGCAGCAATGGTCCAAGTCATTAGATACTGCAGTTTACTTGCCCATGGCAGTAATCAGCTGAGTTAATAAATAAAGCTGAGCCAACCTGAATGGGAAATAGTGTACGAATCATCTGAACCACTAGAGTCATGGCGCCTAAATCTATGTGGAGAAATGGGTGACTTGATGCTGAAGTTCCTTCCTTTTTTGCTGGTAGGGGAAGGAGTGGATGTCTTGATGATAGGGGAATTACTGACTGGAGACAGGGTAACTTGACTCGGTGCAGAGTCAAAAGACTCCGAATAAGCGTCTGACGTCATATCTTTTTTAGAATCAGACCTGTAATATTAGAAGTGATTTGTTAATAAGCGATATGGAAAATGTATATTTTTTTACAATGAGGAGCTGGCCTTAAGGATGTTTCCCTTTTTGCAGATATAAGAGAACATAGAAGAAAGAACACAAATCCATTGAATCAAAGTTGTCGTTAGGTAAAATATTAAAGAAAAATATCTGATCCCCCAAAGCCAATAAAGTTTTGAAGAGTTAACTATTTGGTGGATTATTAAGGGTACACCTGTGCAATGTGGGGTATATAAAACTAGTACTTTTGCCACAACATTTTAATTGTTTCTGACATGGGAAATTGTACACTTAATTATTTCTGTAAACATAAAAGGTAAATATAATTATTAGAAAGCCTTATTAAAATTATGGACAAGTTAAAATTTAAAATAAACTTAAAGAATATATATATATATATATATATATATATATATATATATATATATATATATATATATATATATATATATATATATATATATATATATATATATATATATATATATATATATATAATATATATATATATATATAAATCCCTAGACACGAGCTAAAAGTATTCTGATGTGTGTGGTTTTAACTGTTACTATACATCAAAAGTTTTTAATAATAAAAATAGTTTTCTGAGCTAAACTGAAACATTAACTCGTTAACCTACCTAATAAAAAAAAATCTGGATTTTTAACGATCTTTCACTTTCACTTAATCACCTTTTTAAAAGCTATTTCAAATTGTTACATTAGGTTCTATCTACCCAAGCTTTACATTTACTGTGTTCAAAGGGAAATTTGACGGAGCGCCCTTGCCTCCTATGGCGCTGCCCTGACCTCCTATAAATTACCCTTAAAAATTTTAATGCAAATATCAGGGATGACAAAATTCAAGTCCAAAAATGTTGATTTTTACAGAATTATACCAAGCCTGACACAGTGAAGAAACACTTTTTTAAATAAAAAACAGAATAATAAAAATGCAAACAATCATACTTTATAGTAGAAGAAGTTCCATTTGTTATTGCTTCCTCAACACCAGAGCTTTCCCCAGTATTTTCGGCAGTTTTTATAGATGAATTGACACTCTTTTCTATTTCCAGAACTGAGCTACTAATTGGAAATAAAATTGAATAACTAAGATTTTATAAATTCCAATGCAAGTACTAATAAAGATATTGCATAACAATTTTTCTTAATAAATTTTAATACTGTTTTCAACTTAAAAATATAATCAAAGCAAATACTTGTAACAGACACATGAAAAAATTTCAACTTATAAGCTAAGAGTACCAAAATCACATAAATTAATTTCAAATTTATGTTTATTTATACCTTGCAGATAAAGCACTTGATGATTCTGTTCCATTATTAGTTTTTCTAGACAATGCTTCATCGATGCTGTCACCTGATACTGCTGTTATATTTTCTTCTGGGTTTGAAGCAATCTGTATTAATTCGGAAACATTTGATTTGTTGTCAGGTTGCACAGTCAAAGAATGTTCAGAAAGTATGTTTCCATCCACACTGTCAGACACTTTGGATTTTTCTGGAGTTTTATCATCATCTAAAGCTGTAAAAACATTATCAGAGATATGATTAATCAAAAGTCATAAAAAGAGAAAATAAAAAATTAACTAAAAAATTAAGAAAGAAAAAACACCAAGTAAAATATACAAATTAAATAGAAAATATACTGGATTATATATAACTGCAGTTATATATAACTGCAGTTATTATATAACTGTAGTTATATAACTGCAGCCTACTTCAATCAGTTTTTACATTCATTAAAAAAATTTATAAAAAAATCCGGCTACAAAATTCCACCAGGAGAATGTGAATTCCATGAAGGTTTTCCTTAAGCAACTATCAAAATTAAGGGCAGGGTAGGGTAAATTCTTGTGAAATAAGGCACATATTTCTGATTTTTTTAGACGGAACGGTAAAAATCTAATTATTCAAACCAATAGTACATTAAAGTGTGACATTCGAAGAATATTGTGTCAAATTTTCACAAAGAAATATTAAAAAATACGGCGATGGTAGCAATTTTTGTCAAGCGTCTCGGAAAAAAGTTGAATTGTTCGGTGCCCATCATAACTTCACAACTACTGCACCGATCCTTTTAAAATTTTGTACACTATTTATGTACATAATTTACAAGGTAACGCTGGAGAGTTTTTTCAAATTTGTTTACATTTGTCAATTTATAATAAATTAACCGATTTTTTTGCTCAAAATCGCATTTTTCCCTTTAAAAGTGTTCCCAAAAATTGAAAAATTTAAATTTCGAACCCACCCACCCAGCGTTACCTGGGAAAAGTCTTTATCTAACGGTATAACTTTGATTTTTAGATTTAAGATGATCCAGCACGGAGTTATGATGGGCACTGCAATTCAACTTTTTTCCGAGACGCTTGACAAAAATTGCCGCCATCACCGTTTTTTTAAATATTTCTTCGTGAAAATTGGACACAATATTCTTCGAATGTCACACTTTAATGTACCATTGGTTTAAATAAATAGATTTTAACAGCTGCATAAAAAAAATTATAAAAATGTGCCTTATTTCACACGAATTAACCCTACCCTACCCTTAACATAACACATTTAAAATTTCACTCATGCTCCTATGTTCTTGAAACTACGCAGCAGCAGTTGATAAAACCAAGTAAACAGCGAATTCAAGCGATCTCATAATTTGAAAAATTGATTATTTTGTCGTCGAATAACTCCAGTAAACATGTTATTTATAAAATCCTGCGATCTTGAAGTCGGCAAAAACTCCGATCCCATAATCGCGAAGCTCCACCGATCCCATAAACAGGAAACTTTATCGATTAAGTAATCAGAAAACTAGATCGATTCGACAATTGAGAAAGTCAGATTATTTATAATTGGGAAAAATGAATGATTTCGTAATCTGGAAACTCTAGTGACTTCATAGTTGAGAAATTCCTGAAATCCTATAACGGCGATATTTCTGAAATCCGTCAGTGTGGAAATTGAATTTTCTTTGGATTAATAGAAGAAGAGGAGGGAATGCTGTAAAAGTTGAATATATGCTAAGAAATCTTTAAAAAAAAAAGTGTAAAACCGTGAAACCACGGAAGAATCACATTCCGCCATTATGAAATTTAAAGAAAACATTTAAAAAAGTAATGTTTGGTTTTGGGAGTCCTTTAGCACTACCCCAGGATTGCAATTTGTTATTACATTACAAACATTTATTTTAAACTCAGAATAAATGCTTATTTATTACTACCGTTTGGGGTAGCAGAAGGAGATGGAGACAAATAGTATCTTGTTTTCTTTTTGCTCTTGTCTACCAACTCTATTGCCTTTTGTTCCAGCTCTCTTACTGCCATTTCTTCAGTATCTAGTTTCTTTTGCAACTGGAGCAGTTTTTCAGCTTGTTTACGTCTTTGAAAAATCCGCTGTTCTCTTTTGGTAAGGTGCCTGAAAAGGTAAAGAGACAGGCATATGGTTAAAGATCTCTACTCAATAATGCTATAGTACAGAACCGCTAATCCATACCCTTTTTGAATTTTGGCGATAGTACAAAAAGTTTCGCAAGCATTTTCCAACTGTTCAGAATATTTCTGTTTGGATTTTGCAATTCACTAAAGAAACAGTGTTTACCATGCATGCCAGTTTATTATAATGTCATAATTTATTCTCCATTCAAGCAAGGGAATTTGTTGATTTATGTTGTTAAACCATAATCTGGAAAAGCTCAAAAAGTCCTATGATGTCAAGATTAACGGTTTTGTATGGCACCAGAAATAATATAGTGACAATTTAATTAAGCTTTAGAATTTCAGTAATTAAAAATCATGGGAGTCAAAATAAAAATTGAATGAAGACTTTTTACCTTTTACTAGCTTCAAGTTTTTTCAATCCTTGCAGTGCTGATTCATTGGAATTAAATGAAGGACTGGGCTGACTAACCCCTTGTTTTGATTGAGAGAAAGGTGTTGGTGAAATTTTAGGAGTTTGGCTGTGTGACGAAACTGTGGATATTGTTTTCTCTGACGCAAAAGTTTCAATTATGGAATCTAAAAATAGAAAAAAGCTTTCTTATAATCTATTTACCCCTAGAAAAGTTTCACATTAGATTTAAACAATAAATTACTAAGCAAAAATTTTAAAACTGAATTAAACGATCAGAATAAAAATGTATTAAAATACCTTGCGAGCTAGTAGTGACGCTTTTTGACATCTGCGTATCAACTTCATGAACTTCTTCTGCCTAAAATATATGAATTTTAGATTAGCATCAATAAAAATTTCACATTAAATAAAAAAGTTCCATAAAAATAACAATTATTAACCTCTTTTACATCTTCTTCGGTAAGAATTGCTGAGGTAGACGAAGAACCCGATAGAGTTCTGGACATTTCAATTTTATGTTCAGATGAAGGTTTGGTGCTTTGTGATTTTTCTTTACCTAAAACATAATAATTTGTTTGAAAAACCATTTTTAAGCTTACAAGTATGTAAAATTAAAATGGGCAGTAGAATTTTTTTAATACTTTTCTTGAATTGATAAGCAACCATGTCGTGCCCATGCCAATTTTTCTTATCTTCAGTTAACATGGTGTGGTTCATTTCACACATACTCCGATAAGCTTCTTGCATGCATCTCAGGTGGGCCCGCTCATGTCTCAGTTTTGAAATAAGATCCTTTTGCAATTTTTTAATGTGGGAAGCTTTTGCATTTTTCCCTTTAGCACGAAGATTCCTGTATTGAATGAGACATATTATATTAGAGTTGGATCACAGAAAAGAATGGCTAGTTAGGGTGTCAATGTGGTGGCAAACAAATAAAATAAGTAATAAATTTAGACTTAAATTTGTTGCACGTATTTAATATAATATTTCAACAATTCATTTTTTGAACTATTTTAGCTCAACAAAAACAACTAATTTAGTTTGTTCTTCAAGGTCTTAAAATTACAAAAACATGGTAATGCTATTTCATTTATCTTGGTAACTTTTAAATATAAGAAATTAACAGAAAATAGGAAAATATTATTTTAGCTAGTTTAAATTTTTAAAAATTTATTTTAAATTTCAAGCAGCTGGTCGGTAAAACAACAATAGCATATACAAGAAAAAAAGATTTACTTTTTAATAGATTCCAATAAAGCCATTTTATCCCTTGTTTTCTCAACTAAAGTTTTTTCTTCAAACCTTAACACAGCCAACTGGTGGGTGGCTCGTCTTTTTTCTTCGTGACTCATCTTACGGACTACATCTTCTGTGAGCCGTGCAAAGGAGTCATCAGACAGGAGGGACTCATTTGCAGCTGAACTGGAAGGGGCATAATTGGAACTTGCCATTGCAATACTTGAGATGGAATCCTGAAATATAAATACATTCTACAGTACAGAATTAATATATAAAATAATAGGCATGTTTCACGTCTTGAGTGGCAACAGAAATGTTAATGAAAATAAATTCTTTCTTGAGCCTCGATTGTTGCATTCATGTCATGTTGGAAACCAATCACAAGAATAAAACTGGAAAAAATTTAGTCACCTGAAACAACTCCATTCTAAGAAATTTTTGGTTAAGTCTTCGGTTATTAAATGTTCATTATTTATCTCACTAAAACTGCCTTGAGAAACAATTCAAGAGTTTTGAATTTCTAACATTGAAATATGTCATAATAATATTTTTTTTATAGTAATATATCATCACAAAGTGCTTTAAATGCAATAAAAAAAAAATGCAAAAAATAAACATGGAATCTAGTTAAATTAATAGTTTTAGAAACTTACGTTTTCCGATAAACTAGGAGGGGAAGGTGAGGATAAATGTCTAGACCTTTTATTGCTAATTTGCTTCTTTTCTTTTAATTCTACAATAAGAAATGTTTATAAAAATCTGAAAAATATTTCATATTTGTTTTTAAAAAAATCCTTAAAGAAAAATAAAAAAATTACTTTCAACAACAGATAAATCTTCTGCAACGTTTGAGGTAGAAGATTTAGTTGAAACTGATGCATGACCATACAAATTACTGCTTTCTCTAGAAGAATTAAGATCCTCCTTCACTGTACTAGTGGAGCTAGCCTTTTCTTCAAATATCTCTTCGACACTACCATTGGATATCTGTTCAAACTGATCTTGTTCATAATTAGGGGAACCCGAGTTAGGAGAAGCAGAACTGTCACTTTTGGCTTCTTGAGAAAGTTCTGTTTTAGGTGGCACTGGAAATGAAAGTCTTGATTCTTCGTGTTCCTGAAATATTTAAGAAATTAAATATGAATTGAAACTTTTGACTATTATAACTTAAACACTGGCTGTTGTTCATTGTACTGCAATATAGACAATTTATATTTTAACACTTTTGCTAATTATTTTGCAACTCATGATTTTTATCCATTGGATGAAATAAGCATTAAAATTCCATAATTTATTCTTCAGTACATCTGAACTAGGATAGGGGCATTTATTAATAGAATAAATATTATTATAAAATTTGGAAGAAATTGGTTTAATTAAAAATGTTCAGTCACACATTTTAGTTGTAATGTTTCACTAGTCAAGTCATTAAAATTAAAAAAAAGTTTTAAGATTAATTCCTAAGACTTTGGTCTTGAAAAGCTATAGCTTTCAAAAACATATTACAAGTGTTATTGTCAATGTAAATATAGATAAAAGTGTAAAAATTAAAGTAAGTTAAACATGGATTCGGATATTCAGTTTTTAAATATAAGTTATAATCTAAACACCTATTTGTCATATTAATTTGTAAGGAACTTGTGTGTGTGTGTGAATGTCTTTGAAATAATTTAAATTATATCTATACATGAATTGAAGAGAACTTATAACTTGATTACAATTATACAGTTCAATGCATTAAAATTTAGTTATCAAATAAAATGCTTAGACTATTATGACAGAAACTTTTTTTAACTACTTGACTTAATGCAGCAATGCATTTAGCTTTTTATGAGATTGCAGGCAAAATATATTTGACCACAAAATTGGATTAGAATAATGACTAAACAAGTTATATCTTTTAAGATTTAAGGTAGAGAAATTGATTGGAGAGGTTTCTGTAATAAGATAAAAATACCTTGGTGGGCAATTTCTTTTGTGATTCAGAAACGGCTATGACAGCTGTTCCAGTAGCTGCCTCTGACCCAACTCTGATGACAACTTGAGGGGAGCGGTATTGCTCTGTATTTACTACACTATCTTTGAGAATCTAATATAAAATAATTAGCATTAGAAATTTATAAATATTTAAAACAGGGCTTAAATATTTTAATACGTGAAGGACTAACAGGCAATGCTGCTGGATTTAGCATAAAATTCACCACAGGATAATATATTGACATACATAACTGAAGCGTACGGGGGGGGGGGGGAACAACTTCATTGCATAGGAATCTGTCTGCATCAGGATTCTTTAGCAACAATAGCAAGTCATAGGCTAAATAGGTGTACGGAGGAAACCGGTCACTCAATTTGTTTTTCTCCTGCGGCCGGGAACCCTAATTCACGCCAGAGATAAGTGAACACGAGTCACACGTTTGCACTGCGAAAGAAGAACTGAGAGAAAAATCAGTTTCCTGTCGCCAATGTCCCCCAAGCACACCAGAATATGGGAAGATTCCTATGCAATGAAGTCGTTTTTTCTCCGATCTCTTCAAGTAAGATAACTTTATAAAGTTTCTGGACTCATATTTTTCATTATTATATGACCATAAACAGAGCTTAATTGAAATTGAATTGGTAATTTATGTAAAATAGGTTATACTTACAGGAAGGTTTCTACTTTTTCTTTCAATAAAATGTTGAAAGAAAAAGTTAAATTTCTAAGAGCAATTAATTAAGTTAATATATCACTAGATAAAATTATCTATGCACATCATTAAATTGAATATAGAGAAGAGAAATGTAGTTGAATTCAAGCACTTTACTGTGGGCGGACTTTGTAACTGTAACTACAGAAATACCGCAGAATTTTTTTAAAACCAATAATGTAACCTTTTTTGACGCTTCTACACATTGATGTGGGCTACTAAAAATAAGATTCAAATAACAAGAAACATACTTTTAAAGATTTAGGAACTCCATCAGATAGTGCAAGTCTGACAGGCTGAGTAAAATCAATGAACACATCCTTTTCAGATGTTAGAGAAACTTCAGAAATATTTTCTTCTGACTGTAAAACAAACAATTATTGCGAAATAAATAATTCTGGTTCTAAGAAACATGAAAAAGGAACATAGAAATTTGTGCAGATAATTATAATTTATTCAAAAGTTTAATTTAATTATGATTAAAAGTTTTCACAGTGTCACTAGTTTAATTATATTACTGACAGTATACTTTTGATGTCTTAAAAACGTTTCATTAGATTTTTTACGTAAAATAAACACAAATCAATAATTTAAATTATTTCAATCAGTTAAAAAAAAGTGGAATTACAAGAATATTAACTATCTATATTGAATTAAAAAGAAACATACCAATTCTTTTTCTTCAGATGGGATACTTGGACTTTTTCTAAAATAGAAATTTTTATTACCAAAAGAGATGCATAAATACACACACACAGCCAAAGTTATATAAATACATTAACTTGCAGTATAAAATATTATTTATATCTACATAACTAACAAACCATAAGAATGTAAAACACTTCAATAACAAAGTATGTATTGAAAAAGAAAAGCCAAAGTATAAACAAAGTCCAGAAAAGTGGAAATATTAGTGTACACCAGAAATTACAGTTGTGTCATCATCATGTCTGATTTCATTGCTCCCGGATTGCCCATGTACCAGAGCTCTGATTGTTAATTAACCATTAAACAGTTCAATTTATATTTTCAACCTTTTAACAAATATTGCCAAAAAAGAAAACACAAAAGCACCCGCCGGCATTATCTAGGGTAATCTATAGCCAGCCTGAGTAAAATTTCTGCAACACTAGAAAGTGGTAAAAGTTTAGATCAAAGAACCGAAGTGATTACCTTGTAACCAATGGGTTCTAAAAATCCTATCCAACAAATAATTCTACTAAGATTGCAATAGAATTTATAGAAAAATACTAAATATAAAGTTAGAAATTCTTACGCTTCTGAAATAGCAGAGGCAGGAGAAGATTCCCTTGAACTGACAAAAATTTGCTTCTGATCATCATTTTCATGGAATGAACCTTCCATATCTTCTTGAATGCTGCCTTTTAGAGATTTTAAAACCTCATGATTAGATGAAACATCAGATGCATTTTCCACAACATCAGACAACTTTTGCTCTTCCGGACTACCAACTTTAGAAGAACTGCTATTCATATTGGGTACATCCATAGAAACTTGTTCGCCATTTTTAGAATTAACAATCACACTAACTATTTCTGATATTGAGGACTCTGATGGAGACTTTTCTTTGATGCCAGTTTCATGGCGGTTATTTTCCGGTTGTAGATGCAAATTTTCCGGTTCACCAATTTCATTTTCGGAATTATTTCTTGAGTTAAGAGTTTGGGATGTTGACGAACCAGTTGCGACAGAGGTATAACTGTTTGGTGTTAGTGTCCGACTAGAATATCCACTAAGTGATTTGTTTTCATTTGGTGTTTCACTTTGGTTGCTTGGGCTTGTTGATTGTTTCACTGAGTTTTGAAAACTTTTGATACTCTCTGAGGCAAATGAAGAATACATTGGGGAAGTACAGGTAGAAGTTTCAATGTCTTGTGAATTTTTAGCATAATCAGATACTCTGTTTGTAGTGTCTTGTTCAGTAGGAATAACCTCAGACTCTTTAGGAGATATTGGTATTCCTTGAAAAAAAATGGTATTAAATTTAGTAAAAAATTAAAAGCAGATAATATATGAAGAGAGATGGTTAGTTTGGTATAGGTATATCTACAATTTTGGAAGAAAAATGGTTATTTACATCTTAATAATTATACTATCAAACCCATCATTTGACATCTTTTTAATAAACATTTAGTTTCAGAATACTTTACTGCTTACTTTAAGCCAATACCATTAAGCTTGTAATACTTTTAGTGTTAAGAGGTACACTCCAACAAAAAAAAAATTATAATTTTTTTTATCTTTTTCGCTCAAAATCTGCAATATGCAATATCTCAAAATGAGTATACTACTATTAAAAAAAAACTTCTATAATCGAATAGATAAAAGAAAAATTTTATAGATTCACTTTGACAATACTTACCAAGGGGTTTTCGTATCCAAGTATTGATTAAATTAAAAGGATCAGGAACAACTTTGGGAGTTTCAAATTCAGAAATGATCAGATTACTAGGTGTCTGAGCCTCCCTATTATCATGGGAAGTTATCTAAAATAGTAACAGCATATTATGCATTTCCTAAATCCGATTAAATAATTAAAAAAAAAACATAAGTTAAATTTTTTTAGCAAGATATCTGATCCACATCATAAATATATAAAATAATAATTTTAAAGAGTTTACTTTTGAGTTAGCATTATTTTCATTATAAACACTGCTTTCTGATTCCAGTGAGCCTTCAACTAAATGGTATCCATGCTAAAATAATATAGTTCATTTTAAATTTAAAAAATAATATTGACAAAAAAAATGTAAAACAACGAGGTATAATACAACACTCAAGCTTTGTTGGAATATCATAACGTTATAAAGCTTCAGCTAATGCACTGTTTTCAAAGAAAAGTGCAAGTGGGTTTGTAACAGAAATTGTCAATTGAACTGCTTCCAGCAAAATTCAAACGTCTTAATTAGCACCAAACACAGCATTTAGTCCCATGTTAAACTTTCAAACGTTAAAATTTAACAAACTATTATTAACAAAAAATCAATAATTATTACTTATTCTTGGCTAAATGGATTTGTATTTCAAGGAATAAATACGTAATATTGCTCAGTGCTCACACTTAAAACGAAGTTAAAGCTTTCATATCAATATACAACATTGAAACTATCTATCACCTTTAAAACATAAGTAAACAAATCGATATTTAAATACCATTTTAAAAAACAAAAGACAATGAAAAAAAAAACACCTCCCAAAATGAATTATTAATATATGTATATTTACCCTTTAGCAGTCATTAATAAATGCTGAAACGTAAATGAAAAATTATGCCTGCCTTTTAAAAGAAAAGATAGAATGCCTTGTGCCTCTTTCTGAACATATAATATGAAACATCCAAGAATTTTATTGGGACATATATTATTCCACTTTTTACGTTAAAAACATAGTGTAGAAGTGGAAGCTAAAAGTGGGTACATATTTTATTGCTTACAGAATCAATGACAGTAGGACTAGATGCTTTTGCAACTTCTCTGAGGGTATTTTCTCTGTAGCTAGTATTCCTTTTATCCTCAGATATGTTTCCCAAGAGTTGAGTATATAGGTTACTAGTATCACCTATATCTGAAATTCATAACAATATTAATTAATCACATTAGCTATAGATTGTATAAAGAAAATAACGTTATCGAATAATACACAGCACCAAACAATATTACTTTTAGATTGCATATATATTTTATGTCAGATTGAATTTTAAAAGCTTTAAATTTTATACACATTTCAGTTTAGATGTTTCTAATAATTTGAGATAATTTTTTAAACATTTATTTTTAAAAGTGTTAACTAATGGGGTCGTTTTATGTCATGGATGGCAACAGCTCAAATGATTTGTTTTCATTTGTTGTCTAGAATTACTTTTGTTTCAGTATTCGAAAATGAGTTTTCTATGAATATTTTAGTTATTAAATTTTTTAAATGCCAACTTTTTGATGTGCTGTTGGTTGTTCAAAACATTTGTTAAAGAAAACTTGCATAGAAAGAAAATTTTCTTTTAATCTACATCGGTCATTTTTAGAGTGAAACCGAAGCAACCAATGAAATCCCAGTATGGGCAACTTTTACTTTCTGCGTACATATTAAGAAGAAAATTAGTGCAGTTTTTTAAAGTCGAAAGCTGCAAATCATGTGCCTTTGGAGAAAGAATGCACACATAAAATACCTTTTCAGTTTAAAAAAAAAAGAAACTTAAGTTTGTACTGAATCTTTAACAGTACTAGGCTCATAAATACCTTTAACCTGCTCAATAAAGCTGCTTTTTTCTAAAGAGTGCAGTGATTTGGCAACATCTACCACAAAGTCTGTATCCATTTTATCCTTTGTGCTTTTACGAGGTGAAAAGTTTGGCTGAGGAACGGTCTTAGCGGCAGATTTTCGATTTGGCGGAGGGGGACTTTGATCCACCCATGCTTTTGTTCGGACTAGATGTTCGTAAGGTGCAGTTCTTTCATCAATAGATTTGACAAGATTTTTCAGAGCCTCTGCTGGCAATAGTTTTCCTGAAATTAAATATTAGTTTAATTTGTAATAAATTTAAAACAAAATAATAAATATCATTTAAAAGATGATTTTGTGTAAAATAAATAAAATTATGAAAAAGTATTAATATTAACAATTTTAATGTAAACAGAGAACTAACTATTTACTTTTTATAACAGATTATGTAAATTAAAAAATTGAGTTTTTTAGCATGAGTGTTTCAAAATAAGACATTATCTTTTGAAAACACTAGAAGTTTTGGATAAAGTAAAAAGTCATTATCTAATGTATTGTATTGATTATTAGTGTTGATAAGTATAAGAATATTTAAAAAAAAAATTGATAAAAGATTGGTTTATAACTTGGTTTATAACTGTTAAATAATTTACCTTTTGAAAATTTAGATCTTTTGTTTTCCAAGTTCAACTGAGGAAGAAATTCATCTAAACTAGGTAACTGACTCAATTCAGTTGAAGAATTTATGCTTGATAGATAGCCTGTTACATTACTCGATTGATATTCAATAGAAGTTAATGAAACTTCTTGTAATTTGTTCGCATGATTTCCCTTATTTACATAGTTCATTTCAGAATGTGTTCTGTCACTGGATACTGTGTTTGGTTCAACATTTATATAGTTTGCTTCAGAATGTGTTTTATCACTGGTTTCTAATTCAACATTTATAAAGTTTGTTTGCACTTCTTTATCCTTTTTCTTTTGAGAAACTTCAGAAATATCTTTTTGTTGATAATTTTCAATATTTTCATTTTGATTGACATCTTTTTGTAATGAATTACTATGTAAATCACCAATAAACTTTTTATTTGAAGGCAATTGAGATTTTTTGGTTGTGTCTAAGTGGACATTTTCAATATTATCTTTGTTTGGAAGAATACATTCTGAGGATGATAAATGCAATTCTGAATCTTTAGTTTTTGTTTCGACTTTGCTTTGAGATGGCTGTAAAAAAAAGAATTGTTTTATAAATATTATATACAAATATATTGCTATGATGATTTAAGATAATTTAAGCTACTATTAATACAAAGTTAGGGTGAAAGCACTTGAAACATAGGCTGACATTTTAAATTATTTTAAATTGAAAATGAGTTTGCATGTTTCTTTCTACTAAAATACATTATGGACAACCAACTCACTTTTGAAGGGGAAAGAGTTTTTGGATTGGGCACATTCAAACATTGTTTCTGAAACTCAAGTAACTTTTGGAGGCTTTCTTTTTTTCTCTCTACTTCCTCCAAAGATTTTTTGTGTTCTTCCATGTGCCTTTTTCTTCTCTCTGCTTTTTTCTTCTTTATATAGTCTCTAACAGATTTTGTGTCATAGTGTCTAATTTTAGGGGAAGGGGCCATTTTTTCGTCAGCTACGAAAACAAACTTCTTTAGTAAGGATACAATTTATAATATAGTATAGTAGAGTTGGGTAAATATTTCCAAGAATCATATTTTTTTTAATACCATTTAACAAAACAAAAAAAGTTTTTTTTTGTATGTATCATCATAAATAATGTATAAAAAACACATGTTACCTATTTAAAGATAGTAAGTTATTTATATATCTTTTATGGGAAAATAGTAATGTTGTAAATTATACTGATATAAATAAAACAATTCTAAAAAAATAAGGGTTTTTTTTACAAGACTAAGAGACAAATGTATACAATCAGCAACTTGTAAAACACAGTGAGTAAAGAATTAAAATAAAACTTAAGTTTACTAACCATGAACTTTAAATGCTTTCCGTTTAACACTTTTACAGGGAATAAATTTTGGGACACGGAATTGTTCTTCTGACTTTTTTTCAGACTTGTCTAGAAATTTATCTAGAACTTCCTTGTTAGAGCTCATATGTGTATCAGTTGAATGATCATTCAGAGAATTTTCTTTGTCTGCACAAAATATGTAAAACAACTTTTAAATCGGAATATAAACACAGCATACCTAACAATTTGAATATAAACATAACTAAAGTAAAATGATAGGAAGCCATATTTGTATATTAAAATTACTAAATTTTAATCTAAAAAACAATGACATAGAAGTTGTTAATGATGCAATTCAAATGACTTCAAAAGTCTATCATTTAAATATATTTTTTTAATAAACCCCAGTGGTTATAACTTATGTAAGACAATATTTTTAAATAGTTTTATTATTTAAAATATTTTTTAAATATGGAAAATGGAACAATCAGTTTAGAGTTTCAAGAATTTCAAATATTATGTGTATTTATATAAAAAAGTAATAAATAGAAATTGTGTAAACACTGGGGGTTCTGTGTTAAGATTAACTAACTAACCAGGTGCTAACATATGTTTAGCACCCCAGAACCCATGGTCTCAAGAACTTAAATGAACACAGCAGACCTTGGCCTAATATAAGTTGTCCTGCTACCAAGTTAATTTTTTAAAAATAGTAATTGTGTATTATATAATTTTTTACAAGATGTTATTTAACTAAATAGACAAACCGGAACTTTTTTGCTTAAAAAACTTAAAATTATACTTAAAAACTTACTACACAAAATATAATTATAAAAATTAAGGTAGATTTGAACCAGTACCGTTGTCTGACAAGATTTCATCAATTAATTTGGAATCAGGAATGTTTTCCATATCCTTTTGGGGAGAAACAGGAGACGCGTCATGAGATAGAGGATTGGAATCAGCGTCTTTCTCAATACGATTTTGGATGTTTTCCGAATCTTCTTCTTCTTGGTCTTCAGTAGTTTCTTTATTCTTTTTTGCAGGACTTTCGGTAACTGAAATTTAATAATTTTACCAATAGATTAAAAAAAAAGAATGCTTTAATGTATTAAAATGTATAGAAACTTAGTGAAAATAATATCTTTTAAACTTATTTGAATTCAAATACTTTCATTTTTTAGGTATTTCTTAGGTGCAACAGAAATTATAGAACAGTTAGTTTAAAACATATTTTATGACTATGGAGTTACTTTAGTGTCCAAAACAGAAAAAGAAAATATCTGAATTTTGTTTGGGTAAATGAATTAACCACTAAAAAAAGCAAACTCTATTTATCGAGATGAAATTTTTAGAAATTTGAGGTATGTAATATGATTTTAATTCACAGAATTTATGAACCTTTTAAATTTTTTTTAACATGTTACAATGGGGAAAGATATCCAAGTTACTAATTTAATTTATGTCTTAATTTTATTACCATCATTTTTATTAGTAATTGTGATTCTTCTACTTTGCTTTTGTAAAGTTGTTGTCTTTTTATCTGAAATTAACATTATAGTATAAGAATTTGGGTTACATAAAAGAAAATACCATAATAATCTTGTAGGTATTTAAAATTAAAACGAATTAACTTGGAGAGAAATTATGTTTAACAAATTTTTTAAATAAAACAAAACCATTAAGTAAATTCCAGATAAATATCGCAAATCAGTTAAATTACAAATTATTGTCTTTTAAAAGTACTACGGAGATAGTACTATTGAGCTTTAAATAATAATAATAATAATTGTTCTTTATGATATAAGATTAAAAATTGCGACAAAAATATACTGAAATGTATGAAAGAATATTTATCATCACAGAATTTTCTGAAAAAAAAAAAAAAACTTTTAAAACAACACTTTAAAATTTATAAATAATACAATCAATATGTGGCTATTCATACATTTATGTGTTAACTTCAAATTCAGCCCACAAGTTTTCACATTTATGCACAGTAGCTAAAATATAGGACACATGTTTGTTCCTTTCTACCTAAGTTTACCCTAATAAACAAAATATAAGATCAATGAAGACCATACTGAGGGACAATTTATGTAGGACAAATTAAAGTAACACGAAAAACGAATTCTCAAAACATTATTGTTGTTTTTCAGCAATGAAAGTGTTAATTGTATTTATAAATGGAGCTTTAATGGGTTAAGGGCGAATGAGCCCAAATGACTGCGGGTCTCCAAACCAAAACGCCTCTGTGTAAATTCAATAAAAAAAATGTTTTCTAAGGCACATTTCTCCGGCTGTATTGAATATTTTTACAAAGTTTTTTTCTATGATCAATGTAGCTGACTTACAGGGCTCTGATCCCACTTTATTAAATTGGTTCTAATATTCTTTTACTGTACAATAATTTTACATAAAAATATTGAAACCAATTTCAAAAAGTGGGATTATAGATCCATGTAAGTCAGCAATATTTATCATATAAAAAAAACTTTGTAAAAAATTTTCAATACAGCGGAAGTAATGCGGGTTGGAAAATCTTTTTTCCCCCATTGGATTAACACAGAGGCACTTTGGTTTAGAAACCTGCGGTCATTTGGTCTCCTTCACTACTAAATAATTCAAAGAAAAAACTCACCTGTATTGCTATGTGAAGTCTTTTTTGAGAACTTAAATTTACTTTGCGAATTTCCGGTTGGAAAGCTACCAGGAGTACTAAACCCTCTGTACCTTGGTAGTGCTGTCACTAGGCGTACTTTTCGCACTGGTGGTGGCCTGACTTGGGCCTCAGCTTCTATATCAGTATAAGTAATGTCTTTTGAAGGAAATTCTCTAGAACCGGGATTTGGCTTTAGAGAATGGTCAAAATTTTCTGAAGGTGATTGAGATCGTTCCGACTTAGAAATTTCTTCGTGTAATCGCTTTTGTCGCTCAATAATCTGTTTCAGTGACCCAAGGCCATCTAGAAATAATAACAACTTTTTTTTAGATAGTCAAGTAAAGGCAGTTGAAGATTAAATAAAACAAGTTTATAAATATATATTAAGCATCAATCTACTTTCTTTTAAAGCGTAGTATTAACTTTAAATGAGCAAAATGTTATGCTAAGTTAGCAAGACATACTTCAGGGGTCCATCCAGGTTTTTTTTTTTTTTTAACAGGGTCCTTTTTTTGTGAATTTGTGAATAATTTTGTGAGAACTTTGTATTTTTGTGATTTTTTTTTTGCTTAACATTTCAATACTGTATCACAATTATAGACAACTTTTTTTAAATGAATTACTTTTAAAAGTGCATTTATTTCAGTGTTTAGAAATAGAAAAGAGTGCAGTTGAATTAAATAAAATCTATTGCCGTTTCATAAGGCTGGAAATTTAGGCACCAGGTTTTGCAAAAACAAAAAATTCTTGACTGCCTCTTTGGGATTGTAATCCCCAACTTTTGGTCTTTCAATACATATCCTTATTAACATGGTTCATACATTTGTTAAGGGAAAAAAATCAAGCACTTTTTTCGAAAAAATTAAGGACTAGAAATTTACTAGCAACATAAAATCTAAATATATAAAGCGTGTTATAAGCCAACACTCCATACATTTTAAAACTAAAAATTGTCTAAAATCAGAAACCCTAGTATAGGCCGAAGCAGAAAAAAAGGTTCAAACGTAAACAAAAAGTATTTTAACATTCAAGCTGTTCTTGTGATTACGAATCACGGACGCCATGAGTCGGACACTTGATCAGAAGAAAATATTCTGGTTGCTCAGACTTGGCTAAACTGGAGCTACAAAAGTATAGATATACTCCTCCTATCACGCAGAGCCAGAGAACTGTCAATCATTCTGATGCAATGTGTCATTTGTATCGAATCGGCAAGTTGGACGTATCATACTGTTAAATCAAATCTGTTAATCTCATTACCTTTTCTGCATGAACTAACTCCAAATTTGCTGAGCAACATAATACGATTTAATCTAACTTTTAGCTATTAATTTTGAAGGAACATAGGTGATTTGGTTTATGACTAGTTTAAACTTATTAGCTGATGCTGTTTATGCAACTTAATTTTTTAATTAAAATTGTTGGATCTAGTTCTTAAAACTCTTCAATTTGTTGAGATATTATACTGTAAAAATAGTTTTTTCGATTTCAAGAACTTAATAGATAAGATTTTAAGTGTAAGTAGCTATTTTAGTTTTATGAAACTCTTGTTTTTAAAAATCTATCTTCAAGTTTTAAGAATTAGCAATCCTATTTTAAAAATATGTTTCTTAGAAAATTGTCAAAAAATGGGGATGGATTTTAAGATAGCATAAAAAGCATTTTTTCAAAGGAATGTCCTTTATTTTAATTTTTTATTAGATACAAAAAAACTTCCAATGTCAAAATTAAAAACTTTAAAAAATAAAGCTAAAAACAACGAAAACATTAGTCATTTTTTGAAATTTTGGTTAAATATGTCCCTGCAATGATAATACTACAATATATTAAAATATAAATACCATCTACAATCTTTTTGGTCCTAGGTAGTTTGCTGTTATTAAACACTGGAGTCCACTCCATGCCATTGGTAATGTTTTCAAGCGGCTTATCTGATTGGCTGGACATCATTTCCACATCGCTTATGTCGGCATATGACTTTAAGAATTCTTTTTCCCAATATGTAAATGCAATTTTAGGAACAACAGCATCTTTCTTTTTTTCATTCCTTTAAAGTGTACAAAAACATTTAAATATAAAGTTTAGTATACACACATTACGTCTAATAGCAGAAATATTAAATGTTTGAAAATTCATAGTGAATTAGATGAGATTATTCTAAATCTGAGTCAAGGTCACCATTAATTTATTCATTAATAAACTGGTTTGAACTGTAATTTGGTTTAACCATGCCAATCCAATGACAAACTATAATTTATAAAATGTTACAAAGAAAATAATTTATAAAATGTTTTAAGTTTTACTAAATTTGGCTTCATTAGGGCTCGAAAAACCGCCCGTCCTCGGCGGTCGAAAATTCCCTGAGGACAACTAATTACTCGATCCCTACATCCTCGTGGACGGCCATTTCCCCGTTAATTTTGTGATACATTAAAAAATTTTTTTATCTTACAAGAGTCCAGATCTCACTTCTAAAATGACCTTTTAATCTAGAAATCCTGTTGATTCCTTCATCAGACCAAATGCGCACGCTCACGTAATCGGTAAACAAAAAAAGTTGCTCATTGCATGTGCTTTTGGACTTGTAACAACTAAGGAACTGGCAATTACGTACAAAACACATTATGCACTGGTCTTAAACAAGGAGCATTAAACGCAATTATGAACATCTACCTTACTGGAAAACCCCTTTCACATTTCTGTGCCGAAACCTCTGTAAATCATTGCCTTGATTGTAGAACTGGCAAACACCATATTTGATTCATTAAAAAATGGTAGCAACCTCGGATAAATTGACATTCCAGCTAACTTGAACTTTGTCATTTTAATTCTAATATTCATAAAATAAATACGAGGTTGCTATCATAGTAACCTAGTATTTCTTTTATTAATGTATAATGTAATCCTAGTACAATGTAATCCTAGTTATAATACATTGTGAATTTTATATTAATGTTTAGAATAAATAACACAAAATTATATCTTTATTTATTTAGAAGCTATATTTATATATAATTAAAGTATGACGGGTTAGTTTCAAAGGAGGACGGGTACATTAATGGACAAGCCGTCCTTGGGGACGGGTAAAAT
This sequence comes from Oedothorax gibbosus, assembly GCA_019343175.1. Taxonomy (NCBI): domain Eukaryota; kingdom Metazoa; phylum Arthropoda; class Arachnida; order Araneae; family Linyphiidae; genus Oedothorax; species Oedothorax gibbosus. Next base: position 43,441,005 of record CM033270.1, on the reverse strand, counting down.
TTCTGAGATTTTTCGAGCCCTTGTCTTAATAAAATATGTCATTTTTTATTAAGAAAATCACTATTTTGTTTCATTTATGAAATGTAAGCCAAAATTAAGATTAGAAATAATCTTTAAAAAAGAATAAATACCTTTCAATTAAACTGGAAAGCTTAGAGTCGATATTTGCATAGGTATCTGCAATTAAAGATGAGGTTTTTCCAGAAGATGAGGAATCATAGTTAAGGTTTTTGTGAGAACTAGATGAGTCACTTGATGTGATTTTTGATATTTCAATTCTTGTAGGCAACAAAGAATGGATTTTTGAAGGAACAAAATTTGGCTGATCTTCCGAATCGGAGGAAAATCTTATGACTTTAGGAGCTGTGTGATAGAAAAAAAAGGTTATTTAATTATTGTTAAATAGAAATGCTGCAATAAGTAATTTTTAAAAGTTTGGCAAGTTGAAAGCGGCATAACATTTTTTATTTAGCTGATTACAAGGTGAAAATACCCATCAAAGCATTGCATAAGTTTTTTTTTAACTTTTAGACAAAATACATTTTTTTAGCTTTAAAAGTAAATTTTTTAAGCTGTAAACTTTAACCTTGTAACTTTTTTGTTTAAAGTTGAGACTTTCTTAATTAGTCATTTGTTTTGTGGGCATTTTCAGTTACAAGATCATGTGTAATAATGCTGATATATTTTTTACTTAGTGGTATTTTATGATTATGTAGTAAAAATTCAACAATGGATGTTCGATCTAAGTTAAACTAGGGATACTCGACCTAAGGACTTAGTGGCCAATTGGTTTAGAGGTTGATTTTTTGTTCTTTTTATGTTATTATAGATGACTTAAAAACATTAATTAAGAATGAGGGTGCTAAAAACCAGAGTGGCGCTTCCATATAATATTTTGGTCATGGATGGGTGTCTTATGTCATCCAAGAAAATGTTGGTCCACCTAGAAACTCTTTTAAGAAAAGCAGAAGAGGTGGGCCTCAAAAGTTTTTTGTAGCATCACATAAAGCAATGACAGATTTTATGAAAAGGGGGATCCACTATCTACCTGTAAGAAATTATAGTTCTCAGATCATGGTTGGGCCCCTAAGTTGACTACCAACCTTGGTTACAACTCAATAAAAAAGATATCAGGAAAATTGGGACAAAGGAAAAGCAGCTGGCAGTTTTTGGCTGTGATTCTCCATAAGTAGACATCCTAAATTGTCTTTAAGGAAAGCAGAAGTCACCAAGGTATCTTTTGCTACCAGTTCCGATTAATACAATGACTTCACTTTCCCACATAATTAGTGTAAATGTTTTTTTTTAAATAGAATTTAAAGCCATACTCCCAAACATATGAGTCAGGCCAAGTAATCCTAATGGGTAGACCAGAATCAAGCATCTTAATACAAAGGGATACTTGATCCATCTAATTTGATTTGATTATTCTAAATTAATTTTCTAATTTGAGATACTTGATCCAAATTTTAAGTTTTGAATATATTACATTTTACAACTTTCTAGATAATACTTTAGTACAATAAGGACACATATTGTGCAATACTGAACTAAGTATAAATAGACTACATTTGCACCAACTAAACATTGTTTTAAAAAAATTAAGAAGCCCAAACTGAAAATTGGGTCAAGTATCCCTAATTCCCCGGGCCTATATTTATTGAATATAAAATACGGAGACATAATTAAGATGGATGTTATGGTATAATAAACTTTTAAAGTGTTAAACATAAGTTATACAATAACTTCTAATTTGCTTATATAACATAAACTTATTGTTACCATAAAAAGCTTATTGATTTAAATACCAAATAAAAAAATGTTTTATAACACTAAAACATGTGAAATAAACAGTTTTCAATTAATATAATGCCTTTACCTGTAAGTTTCCCATGTCTTTTGTGAGGCTTGTTTTTATGAAGCTGATGTTTAGGAACAACTTCCTACAATGTCAAAAAAATATTATTTTTAAGGATACAGAAAATCTTTAACGTTTAGTGTAAATTGCTAACTGAACTGGTATTAAGGTGAATTGTGGAACTTAATGAATATTTTTTATAAAATGACATACCTTAACAAATGGCTTTCTGAGCTCATTTTTATTAGAAATGTTGGGGATAACGCTAGTAGAGGATGTTTGCTGACTGATTCTGCTGCTTGCATCTCTTCGATCAAGTTTCAAAGCCTGATCGGCTTTAGAAAGTTTCTTTTCTGCTTGCTCTATCTGTATATTAAAAATTTAATTAAAGAAAGTGTTTTAGTTAAGTATATTAAAGTTTAAAAAACACTTAAGAGCATAAAATTTGATTTGGTTATTTTAGTAAAAAGATTTTACATAATGTAATTGGTTGTTGCAGCCCCATATTTGCCTTCACTGTAGCTTCCTTTAGTCCTTAATTTGATTATAGAAGTGTTGTCACAAGTTGTCACCTTTTTGATTATTGCTTAAGGGAAAGTAAAACACCCGAGTTTTTCAACTAGCAGTTTTCTTGGCATAAGAAAGTTCAGGAAGATTTCAAGGTATATTGTATATACTTTTCTATTTTATCTTTTAAAAGTAAAAATCTTACACCTATAAATTTGTAGAACATGCAAATATTTTGGCGAGTCATTTTACACATCAAACCTTTTCCCTCAAGAGACAGAAAAAAAGAAGGGGGTGTCCACAAACTGAGCAGAGGGAACTTGACCATACTTAAGAAAGGACAACTTTCTCCTTTGCTCAATTTGTGGAGATTCCCTCCTTTGGTGAACCTCCAATATTTTTGAGCGAAAATGTGTGCTCAACACATATTACAAGTGGTTTAAAGCATTTGAAATATTTTGTAGTAGTTCATGGGAAATGTGAAAACCTAAAAATTGGAAATGTCAATCATTTTGTCATGATAGAAGTTCAATTGCATACTTTATATTCAAAGCTTATATGTAGGAGATATAAAAGTCTAGGTTTTACCTCTTCTTTTAATGCATTGATGGCTCTTTGGGCATCTTCAAATCCTAAAAATTAAAAAAACAGAGATATTGAATTTAAATATCTAAAAGAAATCAGTACATTTAAAATTGTCTCATTTTATAGAACCCTTGATGCATTAATTGTAATTAATAACAAGTTTTTTTAAAAAATTTAAATAATTATGCTTTGCTAATTAAAAATGTGTAAAGAACAACCATGATACATTTTTTTAGAATTGCATTAAACCCTTTTTACTGTACTGTACACTTTAGATCATATGCGAAAATAGGGGCAGATAAATAAATTAGAAAGAAAATCACATGACGCACTGCATAGGCGTCAACTTTTTAAAAAAATTTGGGAAGCCAGTTTCTAAAGAGATATTTTAATATTGTGATTAAAAAGTGGCCCTTTTCTCTAGTGGGGTTATCAATCTTATTCAATTTAGGATCAGCTTTATTTTTTGTTATAAAAGGGATCATTCTAGGGAAATCGTACTGTTCAAAAATACAAAATTTAATAGGTATAAAACAGTAGCACATTTAGAAAATGACATGTTATGTTAGAGGTAAATAACAAATAAGCTGCTAAATTTCTAGTATAGTATTGAAATAGGTGGTCAAATTAGTAAACACTATGTTTACATGTTTCATACAATGGTTTTAATTTTGCTCTTTTTTAGTGGCTTATGTGTTTATGACAGCATAGCATTGAAAAAAATTGGGAGGGTGACAGCTTCGAACGATTGTCACACTGCATAGGATCATGATAGGATCTACCATAAATAAATTTAAAAACTCAGGAAAGATTTATCAAGCTCTTTACACTATATTGTGTATACCGAAAATAGCTCAATTTGCGATATCTAAAGTTAAATGGTATTTCATAAGTAATAAACTGGTGATTTATATATATCAATATTATTTACATTTAATGAGAAAAATTTAATAATTTTTGTATTGATTTCAGAGGATCTATGACAGTTGAAAGAAGAGCATTAATATAAAATCTTATCAACAAATAACCTCCAGTACCTATCCAACTAGCACCGCGAGTCTGATACATTTTCAATCACTTTCATCAAACAGCAACAATAAAATTTTAACAAATATTTGAGACATGAAATGTACATAATAGTTTCATTTCATTAAAATCTCTCAAAATATTTTTTGTATACATTTAATACTACATGCTTTTAAATTTAAAGAAAAACAATATCACGATTCAAGAATTTCAAATATTCATGTTTGTTTATTTTGATATAGCAACCGTTGTCAGATACAATTTTTAATAAAATTTTAGATGGGGAGAACAACAAATGAGCTATTGCTTGATAAAAAACCACCTTTTTGAACCACTATCTCAGGATCTAAATAACTTTTTTATTCATTTTCCAACTTTTTTGCTAATTTTGTTTCAACTTTCCTTTTTTTCAATCTAACTACAAGGCCATGATCGTTTCAATTTCATTCAACACCAGAAAGTATAAGTATGACATGAGACGATTGGTTGATTTGTGATACGGGAGGAAAGGAAGTCGGGAATTCGGGATCGGGATTCCGGGAAAATGTTTTCTATTTATAACATTGCGGATCGCGCACGCGCATCCTATTATATCTTATAATTACTTTTTTTGGAAGAAAATATGTTTATATAAATATATATATCTATTTCACTTATAATTACCAAAAATCGTTATTTAACGATTAAAATATTTAGAACAATGTGGTTTAGGCGTGATGGAAATCTGCAAACTATGTGTTTGAACGTAGTGGTATCAAGGATAAACATACTTAAAAGCGTACCAGATGTTGTACACGAAAAGCACATTGAATATTTAAGTTTGTATAAATTTATTGTCGTTTGAAAAACTTGAATATATTATGTATTTCCGTGGGTTTTTTTATGTAGAAAAAGTGACACCTATCAATTTTAAAGGGAAAGCTAATAGTTTTTTTTTGTGTGTTTGACGCATCAGAATATCATTTTAAATGGCGCAATAATTAGTTCTGTAGTAATAAGAAAAGATCATTCCATATCAAATGAAGCAAAAATATATTTTAAACTATCAAGATATAGATTGCTCAATGTTTTTGTTCATTTGTTATGCATATTAAAAGAACTTAAAATGTCATTCGTTTTAGAGTCTCAATTTTTGAGTAAGTGACTTTCAAATGTTTTGTCAAATGTGACATTTGGATCTCTTGAGACTTCGAGATTAAACGACGAGACATTAAAAACTGTTTGTCGTACTACAATTTTTTAATCTATGATTCTACATAAAAATATTAGGAGTTTTGCAGAATAAAGAAAATCCACTATTCCGGGTTTGTGTTTATAGGGCTTGTATTCGATTGTAATATGGGCCCCCATTATTCATACAGTTGGTTAATGCATTCGCCTTGCATGCAGAGAGTCACAGGCTTCGGGTCCAGACATCTCCAAAATATCTACCGACTAATAAACAGCCTTAGCATCCAAAATTGTCCGACAATTAATACCCTGTGTAGAAGTAGTGCATGTTAAATATGCTTCAAAGTCCCGATGCTGCCTACAATGACGCTCTTAACAGTTGCGTTGGGTGCCTACTCAGGTGCATTTTGGCTTGTTAAAAAATTTTAATTTTAATGCTTTAAATGTTATATTTTTGTAGTTAATGGTTATAAATGGCTTCTCATTGCTTTAGATTTTAAAATTTAATAAACTTATCAAATTTATAAAATTATGTGTGTTGCTGTAAAACCTGACAGCCAGGTCAGGTGACGGGTTTAAATACATCTTATCCCTATCTCCTCTGTATCCCTCAGAGGGTTAATGATACCAATAGATATAAATTTGACCTGATTAAAGTTTTTTTATTATTTGCAGGACGAGCATATTCTGAAGAATTGTTTAAGTTGATTACGAAGAGATGGTATCCAAATGAATATTTAGTATGGCTCATTTCACCCTTTTGGAAAAATGTTCATCTGCCTGGGCTAGGATTCTCAAGTTCAGATATAATTTCTAAATTTCTATGTGTTGGAGAAGTGAGTAGTATATATAGTTTTGCTGATAACCTGCGATATAAAGTCCGGTATCGATTTATCTATTTTTGTTATGTTACCAAGCAGTGCAAATGTATTAATTTGTAATAATTTAGATTCAACTTTAAAACGGGGACTCGAGTAACGCTTTACTTGTAACATTTCCTTTTTTTTAGGTAAACACTGTTAGATTTTTCAGGACGTAACTGCTTAGTTACTTTTAGCAGTAATGAAGTAACGAAAAATCGCTTAACTTTTTACAGCTCATGCTGCCAGTCATAGGTGTCTGGGGCAGATCAGCGTTTGGCTTGATTTTCAAATTTAACTTTTAACAAGGTTGAATTTTTGTTAACTTTCCCCCCTATTTTTAAAAAATCAATGTTCTCTTTTAAAAATGTCAAGATGGTTAAATTATAATTTAACTTGACATTTCTTAAAGTAACTGTAATGAGTTACTTTTCATATTAAGTAATTATACTATAGCTGTAACAGAGTTACTATTTTAATTAACTGTCCGATCCCTGCTTCAATACAACTTAATAGGCATAGCAACTTTGCATTTTTTTTGACGATTACCATAAGTCCCCAATAAATTGGCTGACCAATATATCATAGCTGTAACATATACATTGAACATAATTTGGAGAATGTGACTTTTGAAGTTGAGTCCTCATACAGCCTGTTAACTACAGGGCTTAAAAGTAGGCTTAGACTTAACCCGGCTTAGAAGTAGGAATACGACAAAAAATGCTGCTAAGCCAAAACCAATGCAAAAACAAGTTTGCCATGCAAATCCATTGATCTCTTCAACATTAAGCCTAAACAGACGCTTGACGAATTATTTGCCGGTAACTATGCCATCTTCTCCTGTGCACTGATCTGATCAACGCACACTTACACAGCTCGCACTAAGATCGGAACTCGCCAATAGTCCATGTGCAGCTCCAGTCTAGTAACAACCAAACCAACCAATGAAAAAAAGGTTTGCCAAATGAAGCCATTGAACGCTTGCAAAATTTATGAATTCGACCTGGAGGCTTTCAAGCGGCTTCAATAGTTTTTCTCGCCAAACATCTCCCTGCATTTCTAGCTCCATGCCAGGGCCACTTTTATTTACGCCACCTTTTATATGACCAATAAAAATGTTTGTTATTTTTCAACAAAGACAGTTTTTTTTTTTAATTCGAAAATATGTAATAAAAAGAAAGAATATACAGCTAAATAATGGTTAGAAAGAAAATTTAGTTGCAAAATTATTTTTTTTACTCTATTTGTAGTTTTAATATCAGCAGATGATTTTTGAAGTTTAAATGTTACTGAAACCATATGGGGCAATAAGGTTAAATCATCGAATTAAGCTGACTAAATCAATTCTAATTTCTTTATAATAATACTTGATTGTTGGAAGTAAATTGGTAGTATACTCTGTAAAGTATACATTTCTTTTAAAATTCTGTATTTATTAGCTCCACACTACGCTTATTATAACCTCGAAAGTAGAAGTTTTTTATAAACACTATGTCTGTCCATCATTCACTTTCATTGCCCAAACTACAAAAAAATATGGACAAGCGTGAGACGTCAAAAAATTCAGTGCATCAAGTCCTCCTTGGAACTCAGATTTTTTTTTATTAATTCGAAATATTTTAATTGTTAGGAAAAATTTGATATATACAGATTTAAAAAGCTTAAGAAGACCATTTTTAATGGAATTAAATCACTATGGCAATTTAATAATAGCATTAAAAGATTTATTTATATTAAAATAATGTGATATAAATTAGTTTGGAATTACTTCATAATTTATGTCACAAGTCACAATGGAATGAGATTCATTGATGGTGCACATTAGTTGTTTAGGAAGAGGAGCAAGGCATTCTATTTTTTTTATTTTACAAAGCGGACATAATTTTTCATTTACATTTAAGCATTTTTTAATGAATAATGCCATCTTGATACTAATTAGTCCTGCTGATGATGGTTTTTCATTGTTTTTTTTTAAAAATCAATTTTGTTTTGAAGGGGATAGTTTCAATGTTGTATGTTGATATGAAATATTTGGTTATATATAAGTATGAACAATATTCAATATTTATTTTCGAAAAATAGTTTGTCTAATTTTGACGTTTAAAACTTATTATAGATCTAAATGGTGTGTCTGGCTGTTATGTTTTTTTATGTGCATGAATTTTGTGTAAAGTGGTTCTATGTGACAGTTTCTGTTAAAAAGCTATTTTTTAATTTGTTTACAATTTACTCCTTGACTTGTTTATTTTCAGAATATAGATTCATTACATTTGGACTACAGTGATTCCTCACCCCATTTCCTTACTGCAATGATTTGCTGTTTGCCAAATATAACCTTGCTCAATTTGACTGGAACATTAATAACTGATGACATTTTACTGCTGGTAAGAAAAATGTGCCCGAAGTTAAAAACACTTAATTTATCTTACTGTGACTCTTTAACTGACAAGGGAATGCAGAACTTGTGTTACTTAAACAATAAACGAATTGGATTTCCCTCATTGGAAAATTTGATTCTATTTGAAACTCACATTTCTATAGAAGGTTTTAGAACCTTAGTAAGGGATATTCCATCTCTGAAAATTTTGAATTTTTTCCCTGCAGTTCTTTGGCTTTACCGTATGCATAAAAAATTGCTTGACCACAGCAAAAATGCAAGTATTGTAAAATATAATCTGACAAACCTTGATTACAGTGAAGTTACTCCTTATGCAAACACAGAACTTGATTTGGTCTTGGAAGTGCTTTCAATTGTTTGTCCACAAGTCGAGAATGTTACTATTAGAAAAAAAATAACTGAAAACAGCTTCCGCTTACTTGGAAAGTTTAAATTTCTGAAAGAGCTGGATGTTAATAATGTTATGTTTTATTATCCTCCACAAGTTCCTTGTGTTTCAAAATTCTTAACAGTAAGCGGATTATTATTAACTTGCTTAAAGTTGGATAGTAAGATATCAGTTTCTGCTGACGTAATAACTAATTGGTGTCCCAACTTGAAAGTTCTGGAATTATGTAGTGTAGTGTATGAAAATTTTGAAACTCCTGTAAAAACTGCAAAAAGGCTGGAACATCTGGAGTTTCTTTGTCTCGGCAATTTGTCGTTTAATGAGGATATAGATTTTAAATCGGTTAATTTGCTTCTAAGCTCAGGTTTAAATTTGAATAAGCTTACAATTTATTCTGCTAAGCATTTCACTGATAAAATTGCAAGTGTCATATTAGAATTGTCTAATTTGGAAACAGTGGATTTTAGTTTTACTGACATTAATGAAGAAACAGTGTTTCCATTTTTTAATTGTCCAAGCATCACGGCAATACACCTTAATGGATGCCCATATATTTCACATAAAGATGAAAATTCTTTTATTACAAAGATAGTTATGAATTCTTATATTGGCACAAACACTTGTGCTTGGGAATTAGGTTATGACTGACTATTTGTTTGGGTGTAGTAGTGGTTAGCTTGCACATTTTTGGAATATAACGAATCATATTTTTTATTAAATGCTTTGTTTTAAGTTAATGCACTCAATTATATTTGAAAAGCAATGCAGTTAATCTTAAAAAAATAATAACTATTAATAACAGGATTTGTCCAAAAAGAAAAAAAAATTGAACAAATTAAAGTGATTTTTTTTAATCAAAACTTTACACTTTTTTTTTTCAGTTAGGAAGTTTTTGCAATTGTAGTAACAAATTCAAAAAATTTCGGAATCTTTAATTCGACAAATTTGTTTGTCCCAGTCAGTTGATTTTTTATCTCGCCACAATGTTTTTCGATAAATTAAAAGAAGTTAATGGTTTGGTATATAGAAATTAAATTTGTAATTTTTTAGTTTCCACACTATGTTTGTAACAAAAAAAATGGAAGCTTTTACAAAGCTATATCCGTCACCCACTTTCATAGAGCTACAAATGCTATAGACAAATGTGATATGCTGAAAAAATCCGAAAATATCAGAAAATTATTCAAATTCGAATGTACTTCAATTATTAAAAAGAATTTCAAAATGTAATAATAATTGCACATGTAACTTAATTTATTTTTGTGATTTAAATCAGTTTCAAACGATGCTATTATATATGTCACATCGAGATTCTACGATGGTTCATATTATTTTTTTAAAACGAGGCATAAGGCGTTAAATTTTTTCATTTTGAAAAGAAGACGTAATTTTTTTTATATTTAAGCATTTTAATGAATACTGATGTTTTAATACTAATTATTCCTTTTGGTGATGTTTTTTCATTTTAAATGTTTTTTACGTTTTTTGTTTTAAATGGTATTCATTTAGTTATGTTTTGAAGGTGATAGTTTCAACATTGTGTGTTGATATGAAATGTTTGACTTCTTTTTAAGTGTGAGCACTATTTATGTATTTATTAGAAATACACATAAATGTAGCAAACAATAAGTAATAATTATTGAATTTTCAATGAAAAATAGTTTAATTTTGATATTTAATTTGGAATTAAATATCGTGTCTGACACTTTCTTTTAGAATTTAGAAGCTTAATTATGTGTGAAAGCAGTTCTAAGTAACACTTTGTTACAAACCTAATTGTTATATGTACATATCTTAGGAGAAGAAAAATCTTTTTTAGTGTAATATGGTTTATCTTATCCTGTATTCTGTTAATGAAATTGCTTGTAATATAACCCATTGCTTGGAAAGAGTTGCGATGTAAACTATCTTTTGGATAGTCTTACTCAGTATTTTGGTTTTGTTTTGAATTTTTATTTTAAAAAATCGGTCTTGTGTATTAGTATATGTTCGATTACTGAGGGTTATACTGTATCTTGCGCAGGTATATGTAGTAGAAAAATATATATTTCACAAACAAGCAAACATTCTGTAGCTAATTCCAGAAACGAGGAAGATTGGACTTCCAAACATTTTGTTTCATATCAAATATTTATAGCAGTAAAATGTAAGCCTTTATGGCTATTAAAGAGGACCAAAAAAGGCCACCAAACCACAGCCTCACATGTCGAGGTCTAATTAAGAAGTGGCTCTATTTTGAATGGTTGTGTTGCGAGAAGAGTGGACCAGGAAGCTTAAAAGTATTCTGCTGTGTTTGCAATTATTCCAAGAAAGAATGAATTGCGCGCCTTTTAACCGTGGGAACTGTTGAACGTATCAGCAAGACATTAACTGAGAGTTCTTTAAAGAAAGAACTTAATATTGTAACATTATGTGTTTGTGTGATATATTACATATATGCATTTATATATGGTAATACTGTATTTTGCCCATTGAAATGTATATAATTTTTTTCCTACGAGGCTGCCTTATTGGCGGTATAGCCTTTGCAGACTCGGCATATTCCCCAGAACTGAGAGCCATTTCTTTGTGGCACCATCTAGGCGGTTTGCTACCAATTTTGACGCTCAGATTACAATAAATCCGAGCTCTCTGTGGATGTTAAAGTATGCTAAGATTTAATTTTGCCGAGAGAATCCAAGCCAAATGGGTACTCAAGGGATATTTTATGACACATAATTATATGACATGCATGCCAACTATTTTCCCATCCAGACTCAGCCCGGGCTGGAACCCACAAACTTGGGCTTATGAGGTGGACACGTAATACCTCTCAGCCACTAGAATGTATATATAACATTGAATCAATATATTCTTTATAACATTTTAAGTGTCCAAATTATACTAAACTACTTTAATTATCATATTTTGCGAGTTTTCAGAATAAAAATACTCTAGTAACATTTTTTCTGCCTGGTTTTCCTGGGAGTAGCTTAATGTTATGTTCAGTTTTCTAGTTTTCATTTAATTAAAAAAGATATTGTTGAGTAAATTATTATTATTTTTATGGTTGATGGAATTGAGAATAGAGGCAAGTTAAGAGTCCAGTTAATATCTACTATGCGACAAAGTAATAATTTTGTTTAAGTACCGAGTACAAAACTTTGTTTTTTTAAAAATGTTATATGAATTATGAATGTAAAATGCAGCATTTCCAAATGTATAAAGAAGGAAACTTGTAAAAATTTAGTTTACACAGAAAAAATGCCTCACCTAGTATTATTTAATCTTTCGTAAAAAAAAATCTCTGAATTATATTTTATTGAAGGAGCTAGCACATTATTTGAGAAATTTTACACTAGTGAATATCTTTGTTCGCAGTCTCGGTCAACATTGCTAAAAAATTTACTTTAAAATGTTGAATTGTCTGAGTTGTTCTAATTTTGATACTTTACATTTGGTGTAGTTGTAAATAAAATAAAATTTTTGGTTTGAAGATCTTGTGTATCTCTTGATGAAAAAATCTTAAATTAATATATATATATATATATTAATCAGAATACATCACTTCAATGTAAATATATTAAATATACTGCTGTGCCAAGCATATATTAAGTAGATGTATGTTCAAATAAATGTATAGTATACATATGTATGTATTTTTTCAAGAAAAAAGAAAAAAATATACAGTAAACTATTTATAAAGTATCAAAATAGTTTTACTACAAAAATTCATTTCTCGTACATTAAAAATTACAAAAATACCAGTTATATTTATGATAGAAAAAATATATACAAGAAAAACTATATGCAAATATATTTATATATTAAAATGATCAATATAATTAAAGCTCTTTATAAAGGAAGCATGAGATTGACTAGGCAAACCATGATTAAATTTAATTTTTAAAACAATACATGTATTATTATGTATTAGATTTTATTTTTATTTCAGGACTGGCAATTGTCAATTTTAGATAATGTTTCGCAAAATGCTTCTACTTCACTTCGGGTCTAAAGCTCACAATAAAAATACAATATATACTTTTAATATCATAATTTAGAATATAGCACTGCAAATATTTCATGCAGCAGTCAAACCTTTCTGACATAAAGAGAAATAACTGGAACAAATATCTAAATGAATTACGATTTTATTTTTTAATCTTGGTTTAACCATTTCATTGTTCACCACATTTATTTTTGATTCTAAAAATCTAAAATTTGTGAAATAGACTAATTATGCATCAAAAATAAAATGGTGAAAATCAATTTTTTAAGGTAAATTTTTTAAAAAAACTTTTTAATAAATTATAGCAAATTTTAGAAACATTTAAAAATGCAAGCATGAAGAATTTATGACCAATTTATTTAATAAATTTGTATTAGAGAATTTTATTTTTACCAATGTGTTTCATATTTTCTCTGCAACAAACATTATTTGGTTCTTCAAAAGACATTCTTCCATATAACTTTACAAAAAAAAGTACAACTTTATAGAACATTGTATGGAGAATTTAATAAAATTTATTTGAAATAAATGCAAATTTAACTTAGTAGGGAGAAAAAAAATCGCAAGTTTGATGATTCCAAATGGAATCATTGGGAGTGAAAGGTTTAACAGTAACCTTAAAAAAACCTACTGGTTTGTCTCCAACCACAATGCATGCAAACTGGTAAAGGCATAATTTTTTTAAGCAAGCAGTAATTTTATACTAAGCTATAATGTTTTCAAACTCTAATACATACAATCTTAACTCGTATAACACAAATAATTATATAGTTCTTAGTTTTTAATTATCTAAATTTTAATTGTAATTATTAAAAATGAATTAGAAGTTAATTGAGATTTATGTAAATAATTATTTGTATATTGCAAGAATACTTTGATATACTTTTAGCTTCTGCTTACAAATTTTTAAAATTATTAAATTAGCATAATGAGCATGCATGGAATGTAGTCCTGTAAAAAAAAATTGAATCGTCACTTAAAACTTATGTTTTGAGACTACATAAATATGAAGAGTGTTAAACTATATTATAAAAGCTTAAAAATAAAATGATAGAAAAGTATCTAATAATTCTAATTAAAATAATGTGTAACCTTAAATGAGAGTAAAGTGTAAACAAAACTATTGCTAGAAAAGTCTAACTACTACATAAATTGTTAAAATAACAATAAAAAGTAACAAATATTTCTTACTTAACTATATTCAGCAGCTATACAATATACGTTTCAATCAATTTTAACTTCATTAATAACTAATTATAACAATATTACTTTCTGGTTTGGTTGAATTAGGACTTTTCTTCATTCAGGGTTCAATAGGGTTTGTTGAGTACAGTAAAACTCCAATTATCCAAAGCATTGTCGATTATCCGAATTTCCGGAAAAATTCCACCCGGCCTATCTATCATGTTGCCTAGTAATTTTTTTGACATCCAACATAGACGAACATCAACATATAGGCTGGGTATAAAAGTTTTGTAATAAGCATACAAAGGTTTGTACTGACTGTACCTGCTTTTTTATTAGGTACTCATCTGTCATAAAAAGGCAATCGATAATACCATATCTTCCGATTAACTTCAATTTACGAATGTGGTTAGGTCCCAATTACTTTGGATAATTGGAGTTTTACGGTACATTTTAGTTGCTAGTCATGGTGCACTTATTAAAAAGTGAATGGACAACTTTCTGAAATATTGTATGCCTTTGTTCCGTGCACACAACAGAACCTCTGAACCCCCACAACATTCGCAGATGAAACTCTGTAGTAAACATATCCAGCATAATACTATCAAACTTAATGTTTTTCAAGGCCAATTCCCCATTTTTCTTAAAAACGTGGTTTTGTTGCATAATGTTGCGACCAATGTCGAGATGGTCAGCTAACAGCTGAAGTCCGTAATCATGAGAAGAGTTGCTCCCAGGTAATTCAAAGTCGGTGATGTCATTGGTGATCTTTTCCTTATTGATCGACTGTTTTTTTATTATTTCCATTATATCCATGTGCTTTTGAAGTATTAAAATAAGAGACAAAATATAAGGCACACATGTGTTGGGAGCTTCAAGAGCTGAAGCACTGTGTAGGGCTTTATAGGCTGGTCTTAGTTTGGTCTCGAATATAAAGGCGTTCTCGGTGTAGGTATGCCTCAGTGCCAGCCATGTTGAATGTAACCCAAGAATCTAGAAGAAATATTGAATTAAATAAAGGTGAGTGTAACTTAAACATACACCGAATTCAGATGTAATTAGACCTAGAATAACAAGGACAAGGACTATAATAAGCATGGTAAAGGGGTAAGCAATGACAACAATTTGAGAAAATTGATTGTTTTTTTAAAGTTGATTTTCGAAAACAATGCTCTTGATATGGCTTGCTTTTGAAATTAGCCCAAAAAATAGAAGTCTGATTACAAATAGTCAAAAGTACAAAGGTAGAATGTATTCCTGAATCCTGATTTATAATTGGCTTTTCAAATCACACTTATTGCCTACTCTATTAACTCCGATTTGATTTTTCCACCTGTGATTGAAAAGCAAATATAAAAAAAAGTTGAACTTTTTAATTTTTTATTTTTAAGGTGTTTTAGGTGTTTGGAGGAATTTTAGGGGCCCTAAAATAAAAATAAGTTAAATTTACTTTCTCTCTAATTAAGTTTAAAACCACTTTTTGCTATTTGTTCAGTTTAACAAGAAATCTTAACTGGCAAAGATCAGAATAAACGTAACCTATTATATATTAAATTGTATCAAAAAAAATTTATTAAATGATTTGGACATAATTCTTACTTCAGGTGAGGTGAGACCGAGCATTATAGATGTGAATCCATATAAATTTCCTAATACTGTTTTTGTTTCTACTGCAATTTCAATCCACCTATTGAGAACATTCATCCTTTCTTCTTCAGTAGGACAAGTTAAAATTAATACCGCAATGAACAATGTCATGCATTTTGTTCTGAAATAGAATTTTAAAATAAGTTAAAGAATTAACATTTAACAATTTATATTAAGCCTTTATAAAGTAAATTTAAAATGTAAGGGGAAATTTAAAGCTTTTTATAAAAAAAAAACCGTACATTAAAACTATTCCTTCAAAATAAAAAAGTAATTGAAAAAGATCTAAAATAAACAGTCAGTTCAAACCAAATGTTTTTTTCCACAAAACAACCCTGTTTTTTTTCTAAATATCTTATTAAATTTGTGTTCTGTTTGTTTCATAAAATTTGAAAGGTTGTTATGATGCTTAAAATTACTATAAACTCAAACTCAGAAGTAGGCTACTAAACTCAGTGTTCAAAACGTACCATACTGTTTTTTTTAAATTTAACATCTAAGGTTTCTCATACAAAATATGCACAATAAACCCGATAAATATACTTTTTTGTTTTTAAATTTTAGATATTTAAAAAAAATTGTGCTGCTCATAATTATCCCAACATAAGTTTTCAACTGCATGTTAATTTTAGTGTATTGAATTAAAAAAAATAATAAACTGTTCAATCAGAAAATAAAAAGAAAACTTAAAGTGAAAATTAATTAAAAGTACTCACCTTTCCAATAAGTCTTTTTGTATTTGTTCTCCTTGTGGCAACAGTACTAGCTCTAATCCACTGGTGACACCCAGTCCTAAATCCACATCTCCAATATGCTTTGCCACTTGCAGATCTAATTTGGTCAAATGGAAGGCAAGAACTCTGGGATCCGAGCAAAGAATCGTTTTCCTTACCCAGGAAAGTGACGTGCCCTCCAGGGGCAGATTCTCATCAGACAAAAGAGCAGTTTTGTATTGCTGAGGATCAAATAACGATTTGCCATTCATTTCTGGAAGTGTGAAGTCTGCAATGACAGAGCCTGCTTCAGGAGTGGAGCTAGAGCTTGAGATGCTGGGTCTATCCAAGAACGAAAAGCGGGTGTCGGATATTTGCCGCTTAAAGGCAGCTCTTGGGATTGGCACGGAATTTGGCGGGAAAGTATCCAAGTCCTCGTGTTCGGATATCTTGCGTTCTTTTCTGACGGTGGGTTTGAGGGGGTATTTCCTGGATGGAACTCGACTCGGCTTGGGTGGAGGTTTATCTTCGTTCATAACGGGAGCAGACTGGATGGATTCACTGCTGAATATTCCCGAATTCGGCCGTTGTTCTAATGTTCTTCGTTCTGTGTTAGGGCTAAGTGCTGGGTCGCTGCCCATTCTTATTAGATTCCTGCTCTGGTTGGAGTTATATTTAGGCCCTAAATTATGAATACTTTGCTGTGTGTTTTCGTTTCCGTTCTGAGCAGGTAAAACCAGTTTTGGCCTGAAAAGGTGGGAGGTACCGACTTCTACATTTGGTGTTTGAGTAGCTGGATGGTCATCGGAACACTCGGAAGAAGAAGGAATCTTTTCTAATGCTTTTGCAACATAAGTAATCTGACATTGGATTCCATAACGTGATGCATAGTAAGACAGAGGCATCACTCTATTGACAGGACGGCAAATAATTACGCCAGATGACTCAGATAAGGGGCATTTACTGCCTACATAATAAGTGACAAAATCTGAAATGCTGTCAAAACTTTCTTTTTCAAAAGTGTATTGAATTCTTTCATACACAGTGTCTGGTTGCAAGATTACCTGGAAAAGAAAATTGATCTTAGTTAGAAATATTGAAAACCTGAATTTGTGTAAAATAAACAAATTAGCAGCAAGTTGTTTAGATTGATGTCAGTCATTGGTCCATTAGCAATGAACCTTTTAATTTTGCAAACTGTAATCAATATAAATACCAACAATAGCTAATCAATAGCAAATATAGTGTGTGGTATCAGGACTCATTCACTAGGATTCAATATCCTGATATCTTACGAAAAAAAGCCTGTCAGATAATTTATTTTAATGTTGAAATAGTAAATATTTAACAAAGTAGTTACTTGCATTACTTCAAAAATAAGTATTACACCATCTAAACTTCTTTTGCTTGCAAGTTCTAATTTGCCAAATAGTTATTTTAGTCCAATGCCAGTAGGGTCTGTTTCTATTTACACCTCCTATTTTATTTCTCTTCCAAGATCTTACTTCATATACAATTTCCAGAACTTACCTTCTTTATTATGAAATGAAGAGGCATTTGCTTCCACTTGCAAGTGATAACAAAATCTCCAGGTTGAGAAATACAGTCCCGCACCAGAAAGTCGCCATCTTGAGAAACCAGTTCTTCAGCCCGTTGTCGCAATATGGTTCCATGATACCAGGCATAGCTCCTTAAATCTGAACTGTCTAAGCTCAATTCTTTTTCTAATGCCCTTTTTAAATCCTCTGCAGTGGCTTCTGTACCAACAACAAAGTTTTCCTAAGAGATAAATATCATTGCAAAATTAAAGGATATTGCATAATAAAAATATTTTGTTTAAAAATACAGTATTTGAAAATTATCTTTAGGGAAAGAAAAAATGAACAATGTTTTTTAATTAGTGATTAATTGGAATTTTGCATGTTAAAAAAACAGTTAAAAATTCTATGATAAGTATAATCATATTTAAAACATTAAAACGTTCCAAAAGGAAATTTTTAATAGCGAGTTAAATTTACATTTTAAATATGAATCACATAGTAATAATTCCTAGTGAAAATCAAAAACTATGAACGCATGGGAGAAATTGAATTTGGATGCAGATTAGTAATAGGAGGAATAATGAAAGTAATAAATCTGTAATCTAAGTACAAAAAGGGTAAAGGGCCTAGAAGTTCAAAGACACTTATTCAGTGTGTGTTAGCTACACTTCCTCAGAAGTGTTTAGAAAAACTCTTATATTGAATTGAATACATTGCACTTTGGTCTATTTTTAAAACATTAATAAAAATAGCATGAAATTATAGATCTCAATCTTAAATACTTGGACTTACAGTACTGGATCTCGGACTCGAGGGTTTTGTTGAGTGTGTTGTGGAAGGCCTGGTTGAAGGCCAGCTTCGTACAGCTGTTTGAGTGTCTTCCACATATTTATGACTTATTGGAGATATACTGTAACAAATAGATTTTACAGTAAAAGGCTTAGTTTCAAGAATTTGTGATGGTTTATTTAATAATAATTTTATAATTATTTATTTTAAAACGACAGTAAAATGCAGTTTATAACCTGACCAATGTGTTAATCCCTCATAATATTGCTCTTTTTATGTGTGTCCCTCTTCTGGTTTAAATGTGCTGATTTTTTTTACTTATCACACCTGTCTGTAGCATTTGTAGTTTGGGCTATAAAAATGGGCTACAGACGGACGGACATAGCCTTTATAAAAGCTTCCACTTTGTTATCTTCTATACTATGACATATAAAGCGAAAGCTTCTATGAAGGCTATGTCCCTCCGTCTGTCTGTCGCCCACTTTTATAGCTCAAACTACAAATGCTACAGATAGGTGTGATAAGTAAAAAAAATCAGCACATTGAAACCAGAAGAGGGACACACATCGAAAGAGCAATACTATGTGGGATAAACCCATTGGCCAGATTATAAACTGGATTTTACTGCACAGTAATTTCCACTTTTAAATTACATTTTATTGTAGCAATATTTTATTTTAAACTAGTAAATAAATACCCGTTCTTCGCACGGACTAAAAGAATATCAAATCGATCCAAGTATATGTGTCATTTGATTTGCTATAGGATAATAATAAACTTTGTCTTTGTTCCCGTTCATTATAAAGAATAAAATCCGTTACTTATATTGCTTTAAAATGTATTTTTTAAAGAAAATTAGAATATTTTCTAAAAATGGAACAAATATGAAAAAACTAAGCCTCAGGTGCACACGTTGGTATTAAAGGAAATCTATCTTAAAAATTTCGAATTTCTGAGGGCAGTATAAGTAAGTCTTTTATGATCCACAGACAAACAGATTCTTTCTTTCATTATTATAGATAAATGACTTTAAAACAGTGTCATATGTATTTAGAATTTGAAATTTTATACCTTTAGTGTTACTTTGATTACCAGATTTTTTGCGTATCACAGACTAAAATTTATAATATTACTTTAGAAAGTTTCACAAGCTTTTTGATAATTCTAGAAACTTCAACATGTATTAATAGTAAATATATTTTTTATTCTAACTGCTATAATAAGGAGAAAAAAAAGCTTAAAATGGCATTGATTTACAGTTTTATTTATTACACTGGTCTAAAAACATACAAATAAAAAATTAGTACAAACTCAGCAAAAAATTAATCATCATATAAAATAAACTTTTATAGTCTTTAGTGCAAAACTTGATGTTGTTTGCTTGTGATTCCAATATCAACATTAGGAGTAATAGAACTTATCTTTACTCTAAGTAATCTTCTATCACACAAGTACCAAATGACTCGTAACAAATGGCATAAAAAATAGTAGCATCATGTTGATCACATCACTCACGCGTACCACCTGAAATTTTCTCGCGTACCACTGGTGGTACGCGTACCACCGGTTGGGAACCCCTGCATTAGATGGTTAAACATGATATTATTTAGGAATATATCCATGCTTTTTAATGTCTTTAATACTCTATACATGATAGAAAGAAACATTAAAAGAGTTTATTTATTACTTTAAATTATTATTTAAAATAATTACTATTACTTTAAATTACTTATTTATTATTCTGCATAGTAATAAAAAGATAACAAATTAGACAAAATTCTTATTTTCTTACTTTGAGTTGGATTTAGTTTTTGCAGTGTGAGGTGGACTGAGACTACTTCTGCTATACTTTGAATCTAAAAAAATACAAAATAACCATTAAATATAAAAAAGGTTTAAGTAATACATAAAAAAAAAATCTTTGTGGTGCATTAAATAGATAAATGAATTTAAAAAATATGACATATTACTTTTTTCATATTTGTCTTTAAGAATGGCTATAGAAGAGCCTAATCTTGCTCTGTGGCTTCCATTATTAACTCCAAGATTCTTTAAATCTCTTTCAGTCATCCATAATATATCCTAAATATAAAATATTTGCAGTTAGCATAATGTTTAGCAAAACAAAAATATTAACAACTGAAAGAATAAAAACTTAGTAATAACTATTATTGGTTTAATAACAAAAGCACTTATAAAATTTATGACTCAATAGAAGACAGGATCCAGGGCCGGATTTAAAGATTTGCCGCTTGTAGGCTACGATTGATTTGCCGCCCCTGTCACAATATTCTCCCCTGGGGAAAGTTAGCTGGTTAGCTGCAAAATAGGGTCGTATGTGCTGTTTAAAATAGATACACATATTACAATCATTTATGTACCTTTACACACCAAATCGAAAGCGAAATAGGCGAACATTTTAAACTGTTCTATACTATTTTTCTTTCAACTTCCAAATCCGGAGGGAGAGGGTGCAATTGCCCTCGCAGCAACCATGTTTGCTACGAAATATTAGTGTACTATATATACGTTTACGGTTTACGCATTAATGTGAATTATTTGTTTTCTTTCTTAAAAAGTATTCGTATCTTTATAATAATTTTTTTATGCCAAAGCCGCTTTAATTGGTCGTAAAATTTGCCGCCACAAAATATTCGCCACTCTAGGCTACAGCCTACTTAGGAATCCGGCCCCGACAGGACCATAGTCAAAAATTCATTTTGAGGAGGGGAATGAAATATATTATTTAAGAAACTTCATAGGATTTTACATAGTATATATAGTTATCTTAATTAAATGTTAAATTGTAAGAATTTCAGAAGGGTATTGTCTCCATATTCCCACCCCTGATAGAAGATTACAAGTTAGGTTCAATTAAAATACCAATGTAGGTCTTATGAAGGGTATTTCTTCCTACAGAAATGTCAACTAACAAAAAAGTCAGTAAGCAGTTATTTTCTTTTAATTTCTAAAAAATAATTTTCTTAATCAAACTCATTTTAAACTAACGATTTAAACATCTTTTACAAGTGTTAAAATTAAATTTACTTTCAAACTGAATTATTAATAAGTAAGAACATTTTTAATTATTAATATGGGATTTTGCCTTATTGAATTTTAAATTTCAACTGAGATGGTCCTTCCAAAAAGACTTCATTCTAAGATACGCCAGTAAGTTCTTATAAAGGCTTTCCAACTAAACAATCCAGATAATTGTAAACCAGTATCCTGGCTCGAAAATGGGTTGTGGTTTACCTTTTATCTGGGAAAGGGTCGATGTGCAAAAATGCAAGATTTGGTGCACTCAAAGGTTTTTAAAATCTCATGTGACAGTATTGGATAATTTTGTTACAAAATGATAAATTGTTAATTGATAAAATACCTGCACGCGAAGTATTTTGTATCAAATATCATGTAAAATTTAACTAGTCAAAAATTACTTTAACCAAATGTGGATTATTTTGTACCTAATTTGTGTGAAACCTTCATCCCATTTGGTATTCTAAACAAAAGTCTAACATTGCTGTCGTCCAGGGAGCGACGACACAGATAACTTACCTCAACACCACTGTAACTGCTAAAAATTGGCTTGTAAAGATTCAACCCTAGATTATCTAGCCAAAGGTCAATGTCTAAATGCAGATGTTGGTCACTCATGGTTTTTAAAATCCTAAAACATATTGATAATTTTAGTTACACAAAATGATGCATTGTAATTATAAAATAAAACACCAAGAAGTAGTTGTTTCAAAGACATGAAAAATTCTGAGCTAGGAAAAATTAAGTTTACACTCAAATGCTGAGTAGTACCATGGAATGTTTAACCTTTTCAATCCCAACTTTTTATTCTAAAAATCTAACATTTGTGAAATAGACTCATTATGCATCCAAAATGAAATGGTGAAAAGCAGGAGAAAAAAATCTAAATTTTTAATTAAAATTGTAAAGAATTTTTTTTTAAATCATAACTTTTGAATTTAAATTATAACAATAATTTTTTGATAATTTATTTGTTAAAAATAGTTAAAATTCAATTCTTATGCATTTAAGAATACAAGCATGAAGAATTCAGGGCCAATTTATTTAAGAAAATCGGAGTGAATTTATTTTTAGCATGTTTTTCATTTTAACTACACAGCACACACTATTTAATTCTTCAAAAGATATGATTCTTCCATCCAATGATACAAAAAGAAAATATAAAACTATATTAAAAAATGCGTTGAAAATTTATTAAAATTTATTTGAAATAAGTCTACGAGTTTAACTTAGTGATAAAAAAATTCACAAGTTTGATAATTCCAAATGGAATCATCGAGAGTGAAAGGGTTAATTAGTTTCTTTACCCATAAGATTTGAGACTGAGAAGTTTTACTGTGCACCTTAATCAGTGCTGTATTCCTAAAAGTATAACAAAGTGTATGATACACAACTTTAAAAAAGTTTAAATCTTATAGCATTCAAGAGATTTTTTCTTGAAGTTTACTTGCAAGGCAGCGTGCATAACTTTAGCACAAATTCAATACAAAAGGCAAGTAATTTAGACCAAAGTTTTTTTAAAGCAGTTCAATACATTTTGCGAAATCCTCAACAGGTTAATTGCATTTTATATTTACATAATAAATTACTAGTTAGTTTTGGGATATTTATTACCCATAAATTGGTAATATAGATATTTACAAGCTTTGTGAAATTGCCATAAAATCAAAATTGAAGTAAAAAATGGTCATTCTCAAAAAGTTTTTATTTGAGATGTTTGCCTATGCTGTGCAAAACTCTCCCATCTGGGTTATTTAGTTTCAAAACTCATATTCTCCAAAGTATAATTAACATATAAGGTCCCGTCTATTTGTCGGTGACTTAGAAAAAATTGAATTTACATACATTAAGGTTGCCAATGAACTGGTCGGACCTGGATATAATATATACCTTAGTTAATACTCTGGATAATATGAGATTTGCAGGAATTATTTCATTCTTGTCTCATATATGATATATCTGGTAATTGGGATCATTATAGGAATACTTATTTGTAAATTTTTCAGTCAAGTTTTTTAAGCTCCCAAAAGACAATGTGACAATTGCTTATGCCAATTAGGTACAATGATGCTAACTTTGCAATTTAGGGACTGGAATGCAAGGGTGCCAACAGTTGAAGAGCTTAGTGGAAGAACGTGCTAAGTGACAAAGAAGGTGAAAACAAGAAAATGTGCTTTAAAGTTTTTAGTTTGCCCCCAGTTCTGTTGAAAACGGTAATTACAAACCGTAAAAATTATAATAAATTTAAAAAATTTTAAAACGGGGAAACTTGTTAACGAAGTAAGTAGTTCATTGACACAAAAATCACAATTTTGCTAAAAATGTCACTTGGAATGTTCTTTCACTAAGCTCTTCAGTTGAGGCTAGTAGGAAATCTAGATAGCTTAAGATTTGGACATACAATCAAAGAGTGTCTATAGACTCCAAAGAATATGTAATATTTATTTAAAGATGTTGAGGAAATGATTATCTGATATTAAAGTTGCAGATAATAAAAATATTAATTAGGTCTAAATCACAAATAAAATCTTTAATTTGCAAGATGTTGAAAATTTCCATCCTACTTTTCTCTCTGGCATTTTTCGCGAATGTTTTTTTAAGAGTTTAAAACAATAAAAAAAAATATTTTTTCTAATATATACTGTGAAGTATTTTCTGTGATGCACAAACAATGTGGAATAATTAAATTACATTCAGCAACGTTTAATAAATTATATTTGAGCCCTAAAAAACACGTCATCTATTAATATGACTTACCTTGGTTTTATTCAATCTTTTTTCAAAAGATAAATTCTTTGGAAATTTATGAACGAGCATGATATGAATAAAACAAAAATATATCCAAAAATCATAGTTTCATTTCAGGAATAAGTTAATAGGCTAAAATGCACGGAAATAAATTTAAAAAAAGTTCCTCATTATAGATAGGACTAACTCTATGAATTGGACAGATAAAATAAAATCCTTTTCACATTCATAGGAAAAATATTTGATTTGTTTACTTACACAATTTCATAATAATTCATAAACTTTAAATCACTGCTGCCATCTATCGGACTGAATATTGACACCTTATTTGGTTTATTTGTTGTTAAACTATGATAAAAGATCACAATACTATATTAAAAAACGAAATTGAAGACAATTAAATTGCATAATAGAACATTTCATTGCATAAATACATGAAAAGACTGACGAAATCAACAATAATAACTTTAAATTATCATAAAATACATCATTGCTTCTTTACTTTGGATGTCAGTTCAGTATTTATAGAGGTCTTTTAGACTTATTTCAAATTAGTGATAAAGCATTTTTTTGTGAATTCAATGTGAAAATACTATTTTGCTAAAAATATCTAGGATTAAAATAATGTTACTATTGAATTTAATATAGAAAGTTTAGTTTGAAAAGCATTTTTGCTGTGAGGTGGTGCTGCCCGTGACGTCATATCTGGTTTTTCGGCCACAACGTGCCTTTCGTGATGTGGCAGCTTTCTTTGGACTGACACCAAAATTGTTGATTGCAGATGAAGGATTTGGTCTAAGTGACGTGGATACAGGTTCACTCGCTGTAAATTTAAACAATTAATTTATGTTGTTTTTAGATTGTAAATGACACATATTAGTCTTAAATATCCGTAAATATTATTTTATATTGGTAGATTTCATTAAAGAAACAAGATGGGAAGTAAGTTTACTATGTACCTCTTTTTAAGCTTGCACTCGGCTAGTTTTGTATTTATATTGATTCATTTGATTATTTAAATATTATCAAACGAATTTGCTGAAAATATTTAATGTATTCTGTTTGGATCTCTTTTATTAATTGTATTTATCTTGTTATACACTATACTTTGATTTCTGTAGTGTTAACCTATATAACTACTGCCTACGTTTTAGTTAAAGTTACTTGTACAATCAATGATTATTTAGAGATAAGAAAAATAAAATCGACGCATGTTGCTGGTGCTTCTTATTACTTAGTTGTAATTAACCTTTTTTTAAAAAAAAATATAAACAATCAAATTGTAAACATAAGTAACCTACCTAAAGTTCAAATGGCGAATTTGTACTTTAAATGTTAAAATGCTTTTCTTTATTCTATACAAATTATCAAAGTTTTCATAATATTTGGTTTAAACTCTTTACTTCAAATAAAATTACATATTTTAGTTCTAAGAAATTCTTAAATACAATATATATGGCAATATATGATTGCTGTAAGGGAGTGTTTATAATTATAGTCTAGAGTTGTTACTTCCAAATTATGCTTATTGTTTTAAAATTTCATTGATGCTTTCAATAGATGAATTTTAAATAGGTTAACTATTTTTACATACATACTGTTCTATTAAAAATGTTAGCTCATAAATTTCAAAGTTGCACTTTTCTGCCAATAAACAAAATTGGGAATATTAAGTTTAAGAAAAAATCATTTCACAAGTTCAATGAAACCTATATTTATAAGGTCATTTTATAATTTTTGGGATTTTTTTTATAGTTAAATTTCTGGAAGTGATAAAGCCATTTTGTGGCATCTTACCTGAAGTTGCAAAGCCTGAAAGGAAAGTAAGTGTATATTTGGTTGATTAACTAATTTAAGTATATATACAAATACTGGTTTAAATGCTTAATTTCAAAGATTCATTTGAATACTGTTAGCAAGTTGGTTCAGTGGTGTAGAAGTAAAATGGCTGTCCTTAACCCTTTCAGTCCCAGTGATGCCATTTGGCATCATCATGTTTCTGATCATAATTAAAAAAAATAATATGTATGACATCTATTGGGATTAATAAAAAATATTTTCTAATAGAAAAAAGTTTGAAGAATCGTATGATGTGCTTTTTGATATCATAAATGACTATAGACGATCAGAATTTTTTTTCTAAAATAATGATGCCAAATTGTCATTAGGACTGAAAGGGTTAACTTCAAGATGGCAAGTTTGAATTTTGGTTAAATGTCAGCATACTTTAATATTCACAGAAAGCATGGTTAACCCTTTGACTAAGAATTTTAAAAAATGATTTTTTTTGTCGACGGGGACATATTACAATGAGTTTCTAAGTATCCTCACCCTAGATTTTTAAACATTTGTTGGGACAAACGAGTCCTGTTAGTAGCTAAAGGGTTAAACTGTAATCTGAATGTTAAAATTTGTAGCAAGGGCTGCCTAGATGGTGCTATAAAAATAGCCCTCATTTTTGAGGAATTTTCTGAGTCTGCTATAAAGCCTAGAGTGTTACAAAAGAAAAAAAAATCTTATTGGGAAAAATGAATGTAGGATGTAGATATTTTCTTTAATTTTTAATGATTATTCTTTTAAAATTGATATTGCACCCAAAGGAAATGAATTTCAAGGGGATACTAAATGGTTGCTACTATTAATCAAATTATTAAGTTATTTTCCTTCACTCCTATTTTTATTTCAGATTTAAAGAAAATAAATTTAAAGAAAGTTTACAAAAAACTGAGTTTTATTGCAAATAAATATTCAAAATATGTTCTGAAAATATGGCTTATATACTAATTTTTCTTATTAATTTCATTATTAGTGATCAAGACAAATATTAGAAGCACTATCTTATGTACCAAAATGTGATATAAATTCTAATACTATGCATAAATGTTTTAAAATTGTATATGAATTGATCTGTTTATTTATATTAACATATTTATTTTATTTTTTAGATTCAATTCCGAGAAAAGGTGTTATGGACTGCAATTACGTTGTTCATTTTTCTTGTGTGTTGCCAGGCAAGTTTTTAACAGTGTTTACTAAGGTGTTTTTTTGTAAGTTTTGTTGGTACTTATCCGTCAACAGACACCAGTCCAGGAAAACTGAAAAGGGCTAACCTCTGCTAGAAAAGTTAGACAGAAGGCAAATTCATCTAATAATTTCAATAGAGCCAAAATCTCGTTTGCACATAATTTTTAAAGATTGATGGGTCAACTTGCTGCTTTATTTAGTTTTTTAAAAACATTCCAATCGCACTAAGGATTGAAAAATTTGTTTATCGTCGCCCGTTTCTTACTTCAAGAAAATATTATGGACTTTTGAAATGCCATAACTGGCCTTTTTTGTTCTAAAAATAATTCCATTATTCGGTATTGTGACATTTTAAATTTAGCAAACTCATTGTTATGAATACTCCCTACCAACTATCAGGCTTGTTACGCGTGTCGAAGTAAGAAGGATTATGGCATTTTTAAATTTGCAAACTCTTTTTTTAATAAATAGTCTCTTTCAACTGGTAGGCTTGTGATTTAAATTTTCTATCTGCAGCAATTTCTCAATTTTGTAATCTGTATACTTAATAGGGTAATCCTTGGTTAGAAGTAAACAGTTTTAAATCTTAGTCATGTGAGAAGTCGTTTGCTATAAATCATGTATCTCGTAATATTAGGTGACAGTCTCATTCCAATAACTCTTTCTGCCCATATGGGATTTACTTTATTTACTTGTTCAATAAAATGTAACAAATCCTTTTAAAACTAAGTGCAGCTTCGTGTTGTGAGTGATAACAGTTCCTACAGTATTGTTTTCATTTTTTTTGTTTTCTGGAATTATATTTGTTTTGAACCATACACTATTTTCTTACCTTACTAAAACAAAAGTTATGTAGATGTACAATCTTTTCTTTCAGTAGAACTGGAGTCTTTCTTGGTTTGTGAATCACTTTTAGTTGCTGTAATTGCGCTTGATTTCTCAGCATAAGACAAAATAAATCAGTTTTCCAAAAATATTGAGGTTTTGGTAATGCTTTCCATACTTGATTTTTTTTTCATTAAAACCCAATGATGTTGAATAAATAGCAGGAATAAAATCAAATTGTTCATAAACTCTTAAAATAAAACTTAGCAAAGGTAAAAAGGGCTATTTTGAGAATGAAATCGAAACAACCAATGATATCACAGGAAGTGTAAAAACAAAAGTAAAAGAGTTACATCATCGGAAAAAAACCCATTCCATTTTAACAATTATTTTTATATAACTTATGAACTGCTAATTAATATATCACTATTTTCATGTTTTAGATCCCACTGTTTGGCATCATGTCATCAGATTCCGCAGATCCTTTCTACTGGATGCGTGTGATTCTGGCCTCCAACAGAGGAACCCTCATGGAGCTGGGTATTTCTCCCATCGTCACATCTGGTCTTATCATGCAGCTCCTGGCTGGTGCCAAAATCATTGAAGTTGGCGACACTCCTAAGGACAGGGCACTGTTCAACGGAGCTCAGAAATGTAATAAGTTTAGCTTTAATTTCCCAAGTCTAATGGGAATTGTAATTTTTTTTTAACCTTCCGAACGGCCTGAAAATGGGCAAACATGTATGGTTGTTTCCACTGCATATTTTTTTTAAATTTACCTTATGTACTCGTATAAGCAGAGAAATTTTGGACAAAATCGGTGCCGTAAAGATCAGGGCCGACTTATTCACAAAACATAAAATCCCCCCCCCCCCCCAAAAAAAAATAAATAAAAAATCCCCTATTAAAATATTATTTTTAAGTATGTAAAGAAAAGCATCTGGGTTTGTGACCTTGGCGGGGCGCAGTCACATGGTCTTCACGTTTCAATGAACATAAATAAGGAGTGAAAATGTTAAGGACACCCAGAGCCTAAACCAGTTTTATTTTCATTGCGGTTGAAATTTTGCTTGAAAATAAAATTTGGGGTCTTGCATGAACCGGTTTCCTTATTTTCTTTTCTGTAAGAAGGCTGTGGTCTGAGACGATCGTTTCTTACCTCAACTAATACATGGGTCACCAATTTTTGAAGGATATTTGGTTAAAAAAGGGAGGTTGGGTTATATATGGTATTTTAAATAACATTTGTTTTTCAAATATCAGAACTAGTTATATTTGAAGTGATGATCGTGAAATCATTTTCAAATAGGAAAAAGTATATCTTGAATTAAAATTTATCGTTTAGTTTTTTTAAAATTTAAATTTATTGTAAGAAATATCTGATGTACAAAAACGAAAAATATGGGTCGAACTTTCGGGAGGTTAAAAAACAATTTACTAAATAAAGCCCAGTAAAAATTATCTATTTTTTTTTTCATTTTTAGTAACTGTTAGGTTAGGATATTTTGACTAGAACAGTTAAGTGTTCAATTTATTTAATCCAAACAATTATGTTCTTAATAAAATATTTTTTAGCTTTAATATGTTATATAATTTGAACATGGTGAATTCTGGTAAAATGTACATGGGGGCTTTACACTTTGTGCAAAACTCATTACAATTAACTTTGATCTAGCAAAAAAGAGGCTTATCCAGTTTACATGATCAACCCATTCTTGATATTCGTTAGTAGAAAATTGATTAAACATAAGTTAGAAAATGGATGGAAATGGCAGTATGACTGCTAAATATTTGCTACATGCTTGGTTCGATTAGATTCTATTAAAAACTGTTTAGAATTTAATGTTTTCTTTATGTATTTTATTGGAGAACTCTCATTTTTTACGATGATAACATTTAACCTGTTAAATATACATAAGTTTTGCAATTTTGGTAGAAATTTTCCTTTAAAACTGTTAAGTTGTTTAAACCACAATCGTATTTTTCAGTGTTTGGCATGGTTATAACGATTGGTCAAGCTATAGTGTATGTGATGACTGGCATGTATGGTGACCCAGCTGATATTGGTGCTGGTGTGTGCATCCTCATTATTATTCAGGTAAGTTCAAAGATTTGCAAGCAATACCAAAACAATAGTTTATTATCTTGTACAAAATATTTAGAACAAATTTTAAAAAAATCATTCAATCAATTTGCAAATCACCTACTATTCCACTCTTAAAATTTGTTTAAGTTTATGTTTACTAAATATTTTTTTTTATCTAACTTATAACATGTATTTAATTTTTTGTTTAAATTTTTGATTAAAACTTCTAAAATTTTTAAATTATCTTCATAAGCCTGTAAATGGTCTTATTTTTTTAAATCCACTTTTGGTTGTGTTTACATTGTAATAAACAAAATCTTGTTTCAGTTGTTTGTTGCTGGTCTGATTGTATTGCTGCTGGATGAACTGTTGCAAAAAGGATATGGTCTTGGATCTGGTATATCATTGTTTATTGCAACGAATATTTGTGAAACGATTGTATGGAAAGCATTCAGTCCTGCCACTGTTAACACTGGAAGAGGTATAGCTACTTTTTTAGATAGTGAAAATCGTATAAAAGTTCTACATATTTTCGTTTTGGAAAGTGTTTAGGACTAGAGTTTAATTAACTGAAGTTACAGTTATAATATACTGTTCAACAACTGATTTGTTCCCATAAGTTTACAAAAGAAATTTGATTTGTGGCTAAATATAGAACACCAGAAGGTGTAGTATTGGCTGACTTTGGAGAGTGATTAATTTGCGAGCTTTTTCTTAATGTATGAATTTTATTTTAAATAGTTGATAAACTCCACAATTTTTTTTTATCTTTGAATTTATGCAAACATTGCTTATTGTAGAATTCTATCATCTTACTAAAATTTGAACTACCTATACATGTTTTAATTTGTTCTATCATAGAATGCTGGAAAGACCTGCTTTAACCTTAATCCCTATTTCACTCAAAAACTAATACCTGCTAAGGGAATTAATACCCTAACTAAAAACTAATATCCGCTACTATGAATACCAAGGTTCAGATGGATAATCTTAATTTTCTTTTTGTAAACAAATGTATGTTGTATATATCGATAAACGCATAGAACAAAAAAACCTTTCTTTAGCTAAAACTATAAAATTTAGTACTATTGTTATAAAAAAGTAATATTGTTTAGAGTCCAGTGAATGATGTAATCTGTTAGACATAAAATATTATTCAGTTTCTAGATAAGGTTATTTTTCTGTTTCTAAATAATTTTTTTCCTTAGGTACTGAATTTGAAGGTGCTATCATTGCCTTGTTTCACCTACTTGCCACCCGCACTGACAAAGTTAGAGCACTGCGAGAAGCTTTCTACCGACAGAATCTCCCAAATCTCATGAATCTATTGGCTACAGTTCTAGTGTTTGCTATAGTAATATATTTCCAGGTAATTGGTAATTCTTGTTTGTATTGATATAGATGACTCTTTTTTGAAATGTCATTTTTGTTTTTAACTGAAAAAATATGTTTAAAAGATTTATTTAAAACTAGCAAATTTATACCCGTTCTTCGCACGGAATAAAAAAATATCAAATAGATTCCAAATATGTGTACCATATACACTGTTATAGGATCATAAACTTATTATTGTTTCCGCTCGTTATAAATTATAAAATCCCGTTTCATTGCCTTAAAATTCCAAAATGAAAAATACGCTGTAAAATGCACTCATAAATGCCATCACAATTCCCTCATAAATACATAAAACCTTTTTGCTCATTTGGCGCATTTTGGGAAATAATTTGGCGAGAAAATAGATATAGCTACCCACACCCATTATACAGCTCAAACACAATGACCTTCGAACAACCGACCAGCTTATAAATTATTCATAAAAGAAATTACCTATTTGGCGAATTTTAGTTAATAATTTGGCGAGTTTGGCAACGTATTTGGCGAAAAAATAAAGACATAACACACTAATAGCTCTAGTGCGATGGCCTTTATTAACCATCATAGTTCAGTAATAGCTTAACAATACATTTATTGCTTAAATATGCATACATGCAGTCAACAGAAAAATCCAATGAAAAAATCATCAAATAAACCCACAATAAAATCCGGGAATGAAGACTGGCGGAATTACGTCACTTGAAACGTGTCAATTATTTTTCAAATAATAAATTTAGTTTCTGAAAGTAATGGCAAAAGAATAAAATAAACATTTTGAATTTTAAATGTTTTCGTTAAAGTTTTATTTAATTTTTTCAGCCGATGGCATCAGGAAAGAGAAAAAATGATCGGATTTGAGCGAAAGTGGTGTATTTTTTTCAGAAAATTCGAATTTTCTCTAAAAATGGAACAAATATGAAAAAACTAAGCCTCAGGTGTACACGTTAGTATTAAAGGGAATCTATCTTTAAAATTTCGAATTCCTGTGGGCAGTATAAGTAGGTCTTTTACGATCCGATAACAGACACACACACAGACAGACAGACTCTTTCTTTTATTATTATAGACAAGATATTATTGACTTACTGTCACTTTAAAAAAATCTTAACATTTATAAATCTGTTTAGTACATAGTAACTTGGTTATGTGTGGGTACTGGGTTTCCAACTTTAAGTTGCTTACTGAAGACTTTCTATGCATTTCTTTTTTAAAAGAAATATTTTATCTATTATAATTTATATTTAAGAATGTACATGTCTTTTTTTTTAAGCCTATCTCCCTATTGATCTAATCAATCACAATTTCTTTTTTTTCTTATGTTATACTTGTTGAATGCCAATTGAAAGTTATGAACTACAATTTGAATTTTTACTTGCTTTCTTTAGGGTTTCAGAGTAGATCTCCCTATCAAGTCAGCACGCTACAGAGGACAGTACAGTTCCTATCCGATTAAACTTTTCTACACTTCAAACATTCCAATTATTCTACAGTCAGCTTTAGTCTCAAATCTTTACGTTATTTCACAGGTAATGTTCACCATTTTTTGTTGTTGCAAATTTAACAATTGATAAAGTTTAGTGTTGTGCTATGCTGCATGTTTAATTACACATAGTTAATATGAATCTTTAAAGAATATAAATGAAAGTTTGGTTAAAATTTATTTTAAATACGTAAAATTAACATGAGCATGTATGCTGTAAAAAATCGGCGCATTTGAGGAAAATGTAACAAAAAAAATTCTTACTGAAACTTGCACAGGTTCAAGTAACATTGATATTACTTATTTGTTGAATTTTTATTGATATTTTTAACTAGTTTTAAATTGTAGATGCTGGCTGTAAAATTCAGTGGAAACTTCCTGGTCAACTTATTAGGAGTATGGGCGGTAAGTTTTTAATATATTATTTTTGACTTTTTATTTGCATTTAGTTTAATTATGTTTTAAATTAATTATACTTTTTTAATGTTTTAATTAAATTTCAACTGATGTACTGAGTATTTTTAAGTGTCCTACTCTTTAGTGAGCACTTAAGCTTCTCTTTCTTTTTAAGAAAGAACCATAGATAAAAAGAGGATTGGACGATTTGCTTACGACTTCATTTTTTTTTAAGGTTTCGGAGGGTACCCTCCATTTAACTCTAAAGTTATGAGATGCTATCTATAAAATGTAATTTGATTATGAAACTAATAAAATCCAATTCAAAAGTATACTTTAAATTGCCATTCAACATTTCCCCCCGACCTAACATCTCTCAAACGGGTTCTAACTGTTCTGTCCCAATCAACAGAAATATTTACTGCATTATCTTGCTGTCTCATTTACTGGCATGACTTGAGATTTTTCAACTTTTAGTAAGATTTTTTTTATTTGAAGAAAAGCCACAAAATTATAAGTACTTTTTTAGGAGCCCTAATTTATGCTTCTACATGCTTTAAGCTTTTCACTTTTTTTTGTAATATCAGCCCTAAATTTCGAAATTTCATGTTTCTTTTGCAGGATGTTGGAGGGGCTGGTCCTGCTAGAGCCTATCCTATAGGAGGCTTGTGCTACTACCTATCGCCGCCAGAAAACTTAGCACATATTTTTGAAGATCCAGTCCATGCAGTTCTCTACATAGTCTTTATGTTGGGTTCCTGCGCTTTCTTCTCCAAAACATGGATTGAAGTATCAGGATCCAGTGCTAAGGATGTAAGTTGATAGGATTGGTTCTTTTCTTTTTAATATTCATGCTGTCTGACATCAACAGAAATTATATTTGAGCTTTTATATTGATTTATTGTGATTGAATTAGTGCTGAATTTCTATTGAGTTGTTTTTATTTAAAATTGTGTATCAATCATAGTGCCACTAAGGAGATAAAAAAATAATCAAAAGAAAAAAAATCATGCTTGTTATAAAAATACTGTTTATAACACTAACACAACCTTTTAACATGGTATAACTTTCATTATTATGTGTGCGACACTGTCTAAATTAATCCTTTTCTAAGCAATCAAGTTAACAAAATTAGATAACCTAATTCTTGTTGCCCAGTTACTTTTAAAATCAGCATGTGGTAATGGAAAACAATTTTACACAACCAATACCTTTTTTGATTTATATGAAGTCGTTTGTACCAGCATTTAGTATTTTCAAATGCATACTGATGCTTGAGTGAATACATATGTTTATATATTAAGCTCTTGTGTTAGTAGTTTTAGTCCCTAAATTTTCCTGGGAAAGTCCTTGAATTTTTTTCTCCTAACAAGTGTATGACTTAACTAAATGATGCTTTCTTCTAATACTGTGTTTACTAGATGAGGTTAACTTAAATTTAATGTAAAATTTCAATTCTTTCATTATAATTCCTTGGTCAAATGCTTAAATTTATAATCTTTTATTCTTCAGGTTGCCAAGCAACTGAAAGAGCAGCAGATGGTGATGCGAGGTCACAGAGAGAAGTCGATGATTCACGAGTTGAATCGTTACATTCCTACTGCCGCAGCCTTCGGTGGACTGTGTATTGGAGCACTCTCTGTGCTAGCCGAT
The DNA here is from genome assembly GCA_019343175.1 of Oedothorax gibbosus. Taxonomy (NCBI): domain Eukaryota; kingdom Metazoa; phylum Arthropoda; class Arachnida; order Araneae; family Linyphiidae; genus Oedothorax; species Oedothorax gibbosus. The sequence goes on along the minus strand of CM033270.1, from coordinate 43,405,722 downwards.
TTCCTTGGTCAGTTAAATACTTTATAAATATATTATGCTTAAGTATTTGGTGTTAAATTCTGTTATGTTTAAATGTTAGTAGTTTTAAATTGTGGTTTTAATATGCTAGTAATATATTTTTAGTATGGTTAAATTCTTTAAAGTGAATTATTTATTATTGGGAACTAATTTAAGTTGTATGTATCTGTTTCCATTGAAAGTTTGCGTGGGTAGGTCAGGCCCTACTTGAAAATGTTTTGTTATGAAAATATTTGAAATAATTTTTTTAAATATTTCTCTTAAGTTGAAAATGTCAAAAGTTAATCTTAATTTTTTAAAAAATGTATTATATACAGATTTCCAGGGATCGGAGTAACACAATACTTGTAACAGTTACTTTTTTTAGGTATCTGAAGAGGTTTTTCTGAAATTAACTGTCTCATTTACTTTAAACGGTACCGAAAAATTTCGTTACTTCTCACACCAGTCTTCACGAAATTTTTTTTCGGCAGTTCAGCTTTCGACTTATTCTACGAATTTTCATTCTTTCATAAAGTAACTTTCCAATCCCTGCAGATTTCTCTATATCAGAGGTTCCCAACCTTTTTGCACCTGCCTACCACTTGACTTTTTGAGAAATTTTGGCGTACCACCTGACCTAAATATAGCGGCGTTGAATAAACGTAATAATTATATTACCCATAGGTTTAAATACATACAATTATACAAATAAAAAAATAGTACAAACACGGCAAAAAATTAATCATAATACAAAATATACTTTAATAAACTATAGTGCAAAACTTGATTGTTATTTGCTCGTTATTAAAATATCAACATCAGGAGTAATGGAACTTATCTTCACTTTTAAGTCCTCTTCAACACTTATTCTGCATCTATGTTTATTTTTTTTATGTACAAGAGTTCAGAAAACCCACTCTCACACAAGTAACTCGTAACAAATGACATTAAAATAGCAGAGTTTGCCAGAAGTTCAAAGGGTACTAGGTTTTACATCCGATCCAGAAGTTAATTAAAGATATGTTAATGTTTATGAATAATGAGTAATATTCTTGAGCGCTCTCTGTTCAAGCATACAGAAGCTATTAAAGCATCATTTTGCTCACATCACTCACACGTACCACCTGAAATTTTCTCGTGTATCACCATTGGTACGTGTAACACCGGTTGGTAACCCCTGATCTATGTAAACAAAATTCTAAATGAGCTTTTTGTGATTTCAGGTGCCATTGGAAGCGGCACAGGTATCCTGCTGGCCGTGACTATCATCTACCAGTACTTTGAGATCTTCGTGAAGGAGCAGAGTGAAATGGGAGGAATGAGCACGTTACTCTTCTAAAATGAACTTTATAATATTGGATTTTACATTATCTCATTAGAAGCGTCTGTGACCCTCATCTCACCAAGGAATAAAAAATGAGTGGAGAAAACAGCTCTTGTGTGTGCCTACTTTATTTTCCAATAATTTCAGTTGAATTATTGAAATCTGGCAGTAGGGTTGTTGCATCTTTTAGATTTAACGTAATTGCACATTTGAAGAGCTTAGTGGAAGAATGCGCTAAGTGACATTTTTGATAAAAATAAGATTTTTGTGTCAATGAACACACAAGTAACTTCTTTAACGATAGCAAGTTTCTCCTTTTTCATGAACTTTTAAGCTTAGTATAATTTTTAGGGTTTGCAAGTACCTTTTTCAACAGATCTGGGTGTAAAATAAAAACTTCAAAGTTCATTATCTCGTCTTCACCTTTTTGTCACTTGGCACGTTCTTTCACTAAGCTCTTCATTTGTAAGTGTCGTTCTTCACAGATTGCCGTAATTTTCCCACAAAGTTGTGTTTGATTATATAATGCCATAATGGTAATAATTTTATTAAGCTTAATGACTTTTTTTCTTAAAAATGCAGTCAGATTACAGCAGCCTAACAGAACAGAATAGCTCAAATATGTGTGAAAAAGCTGCAGGTTTAACATGCTTATTTGATATGTTCCTCTTTTTCCATTGCACCAGATTTGCCACTTCATCTCATGTCAGGGCAAGCTAGCAAGAAAAGCATTTATAGATTTCCATTTAAGTAAAAGCTGTTAATATAAAATGTTTGTCGTACAATATTGTTAACGATAATGAATGTTTTATGATATGTAAATTGATTGCATTCTGCATACTAGATAGGTGCATGTACTGTCTTGTGTTGGAAGAACTGCTCTATTTATGACGAGACATTTTATGACAACACAAAACGTACAAGTTAGTCAAACATAGAATTCTTCTAGGACAACGATGTTTCACAGTCTGTATTTCAAAGCAAGTTCTGGCAAAATTATCATCAGTTGGCAGTCACATTACCAAGGTAACCACAAGATGTTTTTCAGGCGTTAAATCACTTCAGTTCTAGTGAGTCATTACAGATTACTTCATTACAGTGCACATACATTAACATTTTTGGGAGTTCATTTGAGCATTCATTGATGAGCAAACACTTGTGAAGCAATAGTACACAAAAATTTAAATTTTTTTTCACATTTTTTTTATTAGTGTAATCACTAGTCAATGAACAATTGCAGCTGTTTCTACCCACCTAAACATTAATGTAATAGAAAATTCTACCACAGTTTTAAATTTCAGATAAATGAACGAAAAACTTGAAATTAACTCAAATATATTAATTAGTGCTTGTCAGTGTTACAAAATTGCTAAGAAAATATTCATTAAAAATACCATTTTATAAAATAGTTTTAAACCTATTATACAATGGAATGGAGGCAGTAAAGTTTATAGTTTAGTTTGAATTATCGTCGCGCTAAAGCTACACGAGGGCTATTGGCGACGGGCGTCATATTTTAGAACCACAGTCAAGTGACGAGCCGACACCTGAGTAGGCACCTAACGCAACCGTTAAGGGCGCCATCGTACGCAGCGTTAGGACTTTGTAGAATATTTAACGTGCACTCCCTTCACACGGTGTATTCGTCGGACATTTTTGGCTGCACGGGCCGTTTATAGGTCGGCAATTATTTTGGCGATGCCCAAACCCGATCTTCGCATACTAGGCGAATGCCTAACCGACTGGGCTCCCCAGCCCCAGGAGGCAGTAAAGAAGTTCTGAAAAATATACTTCCTTTAAGATATAAAAAAAGCTGACTTTACTACTTTGCTTGAGCTTGTAGTTTTGTTGAAGTATAGTAAAAAAATTGCTGTCAAATATGTGTGTGTGAAATGCAAGTTTTCAGTAATTCAGTTTTAAAAATTTTAAGAGGCACTGTAGCTCCACCTACTAGGTAAGGTGTCAGGGGAGTTGTATTTCTTTGACAAAATAAGTTATCTTTTATTCCCTTCCTACTCAAAGCTATGAGCCCATTGAATTGATGTCTGCATCTTTGTGTTTTCAAATTCACAATTCCCATAGAGCCTGTAGAGATAATTATAGGTTAGGTTCGACCTATGATAATTAGTGGATGCAAATGCGCTGCTAACTCGAAAATGACAAAAAAGTGGACTTGGTTGCACTTTGTATTCTAAACCCTCCAAACAATGACCATTATCGTTATCGATTAATTGACGCTAAAAAAGTTATTTTTTATTTATCAAACTTCTACATAGTACGTTTGAATGAAAAGACATGAAGAGTATTGCTACTAATTAGAAGGTAAATGACATTTCTTATTAAAAATCAAATAAAAAAAACGATTTAAAATTTGTTAAAAATGTAAGTGGGAGAATTATTAGACTTTCGAGGAAGAGGCATTTGAAGATGAAAAAAGCATTCAATACATAGAAAAATGTTAAAATGACATTTTTGTCACAATTTCAATCAATTTTTTTAAAAAAAGTGTAATTTTACGAAACATTTACTACAAACAAATGAATCAGGATGTTAATTTTGGTATTAATGTAAGGGGTATCGAAATTTTAGTACTTCAATTTAATCACTGCACGTAAGTAAAACAAGAAGTTCTGAAAGAACTTTGTATAGCCTACTGTTTCTTTATTACTCACTGAACTGAAGTTCTCTATAGTATGGATAGACAGACATACATAAACAACCTATAAAATATAGGTATCTGATGTCATGTCTTTCAATTAAAAAAAAAAAAAAATGTTGGAAATAAGTTAAAGCAGATCGTTTAAAGACAGAAGGCCGGAAAAGAATACAGACTGACCAACAAAAATTGAAAAAGATAGGTTGAATTATAATAGACCGTCTTATAAGAGACAGATTAGATAGACGCGGACGGAAAAGTGTATAAGTCTTTGATGTCATACCTTTAAAAAAAAAAATTCTTCCGAATTAAGAATTTTGAATTTGACTCAAAACTTCAAAGTAAAGAAGTTTACTTACGATCAAGTAAGAAAATTTATAAGTTCAGTTACGATTTAATATTTTGCCATTCTTCTTTAACGACTTCAGTACTAAAATATTTCAATTTTATGAAGTTTGTAGAAAAATAACTTGTTTCTGGGTCATACTCAAAGATTGGAACTTTCGAAGTTCCAAAGAGGCAGTTTCGATTACTTTATTCGTCACGATAATTATATAATTACTCCGATGACTGACGCAATTCCAAGTTTCTAATTGAATTTTCGGAAGATTTGTAGTCCGCCAAAATAATATGGAATCTAATTAAGGTTGCAAAAGTAAATGGGGTTGTTTTACGTCGTGAGTGGCAACCTGGCAACAGCTCCAGCAATCTTGTCTTCTTTCTGCTTTTACTTTTGTTTCGGTATTCGCGAAAGTGAGTTTTCTAAGTATTTTATTTATTTTTTTAATGCCAACTCCTTGCTGTGCTGTTGGTTGTTCAAATCATTTGTTCTGTTAAGTTGAAAGCTTGCATAGAAAGAAAAGTTTCTTTTCCTCTATTTCCGCATTCTTATTTATTGAAAAAGTCAAAATATCATCTAAACCGAAGTTTTCCAACGACATTGACGTTTTGGTCTTGCTTTGCATACTTAAAACTTAATCGAATTAAAACCAATAAAGTTTAATAAATAAGTTTAATAAAGTTAAATAAATCGTAACATACCGAGTAAAAACAAACAAGTAGGTTTGTTACAGAATCTGTCACTTAAACCGCTTGGCCACACAATATTTGTGCTCAACAAAAAAAACGCACTATTTGTACACCTCAGAAAGAAATTCGCCAAACAGGGCCTTTAGCCAATAATTTATTTCTAATTCAAACTTTTAAACGCCAAAATTAACTATTTTCATTAATCTGCTTTCGCAAATTAATAATTACTCATCATCGTTTGCTGAATTTGTTTGAAATTCGAAGAATAATGATGCAATTTTTTTGTTAATAAATATCTTTTAGTCGCCTCAATTTAACATGTTCATTAACTTTCTTTCGAAAAAGAGAAGAATAAATGATTAGTAAAATTGACGCTTTAAAAATAAAAGCGAACTTTTGCATATTTTTTATTCAAAGTTAGAATTCACTATGCATCTTTCCTCATACATATATAATCAACCATCAAAAGAACTCTATTATGATATGACATCAATCCAAACTGAATCATATCACATAAATAAATATTTTTTTTAAGAGTTTTATTTTAAACTAGCAAATAAATACCCGTACTTCGCACGAACTAAAAAAAAGTTTTAATTGATCCAAGTACATGTACAATTTAATCCATTATAGGATAATAAACTTATGTTATTATTCCCGGTCGTTATAAAGTATAAAATACTGTTACTTATATTACCTTAAAATTTCAAAATAAAAACATACGCTATAAAATGTATGCATAATAGTTATCGTAATTTCCCTCATAAACATATAAAACCTTTTAGCTCATTTGGCGCGTTTTTGGTAAGAATTTGGCAAGGAAAGACAGATAGCTATAAACACTTATTATACAGCTCTAGCACAATGGCCTTCGAACAACAAACCAGCTTATAAATTAAAAAATCATTTGGCGCGTTTAGGTAAGAATTTGGCGAGTTTGGCAACGTATTTGGAGAAAAAATTAAAACAAAACCCTGATATGTAGCTCTAGTACGATGGCCTTGAACAACCATCATAGTTATAATTCACGGAAATAGCTTAAATATGCACATTTGCAAACAGACTAAATGAAAATCCTACGTAAACCAATAACTAAAATGGAGATGGACGGTGTGGCCACACACGATTAGTGTGGCCCACCAATTGGAAACATGTTAATTAATTTTCCGATAATGAATTTAGTTTCTGAAGGTAATGGCAACAGAATAAAATAAACATTTTCAATTTTAAATATTTTCGTTAAAAGTTTTATTTAATTTTTTCTGCAGATGGCATCAGGAAAGTAAAAAAATGATTGGATTTGAGCGAAAGTGGTGTATTTTTTTTAGAATATTCGAATTTTCTCTAAAAATAGAACATTTTGAGCTTTGAAAGTTCAAAATCTGTAACTAAAGTATGAACTACACATTTGTGCCAAGTTACGAATCAAACAAATGTCTAGTTTATGAGTCTATAAGACACACACACAAAACTTCATTTTTATTATTATAGATAAAGTTTCTCGTACGTTTGACGAAATGGCAACAGTGAAAATATTGAATGAAAATGGAATTTGCATGTTATTTCAATGCAGATTAAAATTTAAGTTATTTAAATTTTAAATGTACTTCTAATTTAAATTTTTTAATGAAATTTGGGATGTAACCTAGCTTGATTTTAGCTTCCACACTACGTTTATAACGTAAAAAGTGGAAGGTATTATAATCGTTCAATTCGTCTGTCTGTCACCCACTTTTACAGAACGAACCGCAAGTCGCACAAACAAGTGGGATACGTCATTTTGAAGCAAAACATCTGTCTAGGTTACATCCCAAATTTCATTAAAAAATTAAATTAGAAGTTTCTTTAAAATTTAAATAACTAAAAATTTAATCTACATTGAAATAACATGCAAATTCCATTTTTATTCAATATTTTCATTGTTGCCATTTAATCAAATGTGCGAAAAACTTTATTTAAAATAAACAAGTAGGTTTGTTACAGAATCTGTCACTTAAATCGCTTCCACACAACATTTGTGCTCAACAGGAAATAAACTATTAAAACACCTCAAAAAGAAATTCGCCAAACAGAGCCTTTAGCTAGTTGTAATTAAACATTTAAACGATAAAATTAACTATTTTCATTAATCTGCTTTCTCAGATTTAATAATTAGACTTTATCGTTTGCTAAATTTGTTTGAAGTTCGAAGAATAGTGATGTAATCTTTCTTAATAAATATCTTTGTGTCGCCACAATTTCCAATTTACATTTCTTTCGAAAATTCAGTTACTTATCGTTTGTTAAATTGTCACTTTAAATTAACTTCACTTTAAATTTCAAGTTAATTTACAGTTCGAAAAATATATAATTAGTGCAATTGATGCTTTAAAAATAAAAGCGAAACTTAACATATTTTTTTATGCCAAGTTAGAAGTCTCTATGCATCTTTCTTCATACGTATATAATGAACCATTAAAAGAACTCTATTGTGATATTACAACAATCCAAACTGAATTATAACGCATAAATAAATATTCTTTCAAAAGTTTTTATTTTTATTTTAAATAAAGTTTCTGGTACGTTTAACGAAATGGCAACAGTGAAAATATTGAATAAAATGGAATTTGCATGTTATTTATTTCAATGTTAATCAAATTAAATTAAATTATTTCAATGTAGATTTGTAGTTATTTAAATTTTAAATAAACTTCTAATTTAAATTTTTTAATGAAATTTGGAATGTAGCCTAATTTGAGTTTTTGCTTCAAAATTACGTATCCCACTTGTCTGTGGGACTTGTGGTTCTTTCTGTGAAAGTGGGTGACGGACGGACACACGGACGGACTGAACGTTTATAATACCTCCCACTTTTTACGTTAAAAACGTAGTGTGGAAGCTAAAATAAATTTCTTGAAAAAATATTTATTTTTGTGGTATAATTCAATTTGGATTGTTGCAATAGCACAATAGAGTTATTTTAATGGTTCATTATATATGAATGAAGAAAGATGCATAGAGAATTCTAACTTTGCATAAAAAATATGCAAAGTTTCACTTTTTTTTAAAGCATCAATTTTACTAATTTATTTTTTGAACTTTAAACTTGTGGCGACAAAAAAATATTTATTAAAAGGGCACATCCTTATGGGCTTGTTTCACGTGGGATCTGGCAACAGCTCGGCGGTCTTGTTTTCATTTTTCTCGAATTTCTTTTGTTGATATTCGAAATTCGAGTTTTCTAAGAATAAGTTATTTTAGATGTTAATTTTTAAAATTACAACTTCTTGCTGTGCTGTTGGTTGTTTTAATCATTTATCAAGGAAAACTTGCATTGAAAGAAGTTTGAATTTTAAAAAAATAACAACTAAAATATTCTTAGAAAACTCAATTTGGAATACCAAGGCAAAAGTAATTCGAGAAAAATGAAAACAAGACCGCGGAGCTGTCGCCAGATCCCTCGTGAAACAAGCCCATACTTCGAACTTCAAAGAAAATTAGCAAACGATAAAGATTAATTTTTAAATCTGCAAAAGAAGTTTAAAGAAAATAGTTAATTTTGGCGTTTAAAAGTTTGAATTAGAACTAGCTAAATGCCCTGTTTGGTGAATTTCTTTCTGAAGTGTATAAATAGTGTGTTTCCTGTTGAGCACAAATGTTGTGTGGAAGCGGTTTAAGTGACAGATTCTGTAACAAACCCCAACTTGTTTACGTTATAAACGTAGTGTGGAAGCTAAAATTTAAAACCGAAACTACAGAAATTAAATGTAATTTGATAAGTGTTTTATAATGGAGTAAAATAAATAACTTGTTATTTACTTTCTGGTAATAATCTATCCGTTTATAATTTGATGCAGGCTTTAATCTACGGTGTGTAAGAAATATAAAGAAAATAAGATACACAGGATTTATTGAGAACTTTATGTTAATCTTACCTAATTAAATGCGAAAATTTGGCTTTAAATATTGCTTCATAATGTACTAGATTTAGATATTTTTATGTAAAAAAAGTTAATATTGATTTAAGTTTTGAACAGGTTATTTTTTAAACAGTTAATTTTTACAGAAAAAACTGTTAAAGGAAAATAGCAGAGTTTTTCTGTAAATGTATGGTAATTTTCTGTAAAATTAACAGATTTTTTTACAGTGTACGCCGGAGATAAATAAATTTTTTATCCCCACTTTCGGCTCTTATTATTCATCTTCAAGCATTCGGTGTTGTTAAATTATGTTAAAACCGTAAGAGGTGATAAAATAAGTCCTTGGATGAAAGAAGAGGATACAAAAAGCATGAAACAGACCACCACACACACAACTTTTTCAAACCAATAAACGCATCTGAAATGAAACTTTTAACAAACTCGTGCTTAAGTATTGTATTATTATAATATTGTAGTAAGCAAAACTATTAGATTTTTACTTAAAGAAAAGTTTATCAAAATATAGTTGGCAGTTACATTTAAAATTTCCATTTCGAAAACGAAGAAACGACATTTGGACGCAAATTATTACTTGACTAACTTACTAATTAAAATTATTTTCTTAACCCCATAATGGATTTAAATAAACTAAAAGAAATTTGTTTCGCTGCAAAAAGATTGACAATTTTTATTTGCGTGTCGGCGATTATCTTTGCCTTTTTTGACTCGAAAGAAAATGAGTTCTCACCACCAAAAAGTTTCTTAGGACGAAGTGCTGAAGTGATTTGCGAAAGTTTTTTCCTTGCATTTATCGTTGAAACTATGGTTTTCTTAACTTGGATGCTTCACCTAATGTTAGGATTAAAAGAAAATGGATGGTTAAGTTCTATATACTTAATTATGACAAACGTAAGATTATTTTTAGAAGTACTTAAAATATTAATTTCCATTAAATGTGGTAATGTATTATTTCATTGAACTATTTCTCGACATATAAATTTTTCTTGTATATAGATGCTTTAAAGCTATTTTAGTTAAGTATAATTTATTTTAAGTTTAATTTGAGTGCTTTTTAATAACCTAATCATGTTTCATAATTTACACTGTATTAGCTTTTAAAATCCGGCGTTGCACGGAAGTACCCTTATTAACAGTGACTTGTATATTAAGTAAACTTTTCTTTTATACCAATCTATCCTTCTCCCCACTAGTCAGCACATCATCAGATAATATTATTACCCCCCCCCCTATATTTATGCCAGACTTTTTTTAAAATTTGGATGTCCAACCGGACCCCGCCCCTTCTAGAAATTTGAGGGCTTCTTCGTAGACCACAGTAAAAATGCATAATATGCAGAGCTAGAACAGTAATCTTCGTTCCAGTTCTTAAGCTACATTGCATGTATAAATATTAGGAAATAATCTGTAACTATATGTTTGCTATGAAACATTTTGATAAGTTACGACAATATATACCCCCAATAGTATGCTCCAAAGTGTGCGTTTGAAATAAAACTATATCAAACTATTTTTTCTATAAATGATAATTTAAAAATATATAGATTTTAATATTATTATTTTGAAAACTAAAAAAATTGGTTCATTTTCATTTTTAGTTTCTTTGGATCAGCGTCACGATAGTTGGTTTAAAGGTTCCCTCTAAATACAATATACAGATAGTACCATTATTACTCGAATTATTGGTTTTAATTTATGTGATAAGCATTGCTGCAGCTTTCGTATTGAAATTGTTGTTCCTGATCAGCCGACTATTTTCCACTGACAATGGGTGAGTTTTGTACGGTACGGCTATGATATAATGGTCGGTTTTATTTCTTTGGCTACTTTTGGCGATCTTGAAAATTTGACGTACGGTTGCTATATACCTATCGATTTGTATGAAATATGAAGTAGATATCACATTTGGGAATTTTCGTTGCTTGGCAACGTACTGCAAATCGCCAAATCCAGTTTAGTTTAGTTTGAATTATCATCGCACTAGAGCTACATGAGGGCTATTGGCGACGGTCGTCGTATTTTAGAACCGCCGCCAAATCGCGTCTGGATATTATATCTTAGCTGTTCCAAAGTCCCCAATGAACAGACCGGCCATTATAGCATAGCTATATAACTTGATTTTAGATTGGAACAGCTATGATATAATGGCCTGTCTGTTTATTGGCGACTTTTAGTGAGCTTGAAAATTTAACGTAGGGTTGCTATCCCTATCAAGTCGTATGAGAAATAAATAAAAATATTTTTCTTATAAAATAATAATTTTAAAATATGGAAATATCAAAAGTGGAATGTTTACCACATTTTGGCATTTTCATTGCTTGGCAATGTAACGTAAATCGACAAATCGAGAACGGCCATTATATCATAGCTGTTCCAAATAAGAAAAATAAGTTTTGTTATTGTGAAAAATAAATACTGTAACTAACTAAAGTCAGTCTTTGCTGTACATTTTTTGACAAGAAATTTTTTGTATGATTAATACTCTTCAATAGCATCTTTTAAAAGGATATAAATTGATTTTACCACTTCAGTATAAAATGTCTCTAGAATCTGAAAGTAAATGAAGGATAATATGGAATAGCTGTTTCAGACCTTACTTGTTTAATTAATTAATGTATTTACAGCCCTTATGAACCAACTGAAACAGAATCCTCTCAGAATGATTTACTTCATCAGAGACAAGCAGACATTAATAATGACTTTTTAAAAGAAAGCTCAATTAATTCAGAGCAGTATCTGCTTTCAACTTCATTTTCTAATGGTGACCACTTCACGGGTGATACCAACATGGCTGGCTATTTCCTAAGCCATCCCCAAAACTGTGGCGACGTTCTTACAGACCGAAGATTACAGACAAAGGAACATGAAAACGGCATTTCAAGGTCTTTACGGGTTATGCAGCCTCAAGAATCACATATAAGGACCTTGCAGTCGGAATATCATCAAGGACCGAATATGTTGCAGACAGAAGATCGCCAAGGGCCGCATAGAAAGATGTTGCAGACTGAAAGTCATCAAGTTCAGCCTACAAGACCTTTACTGTCTGAAGACCTTCAACATCAACGACCGTATAGAAATATGCTGCAGACTGATAGTCGTCAAGAACAGCCTGCAAGACTTTTACCGACTGAAGCTCTTCAACACCAAGGACCAAAGCAGAAAATCATGCCAACTAAAACCCTCCTTGAGCGAAGAGCTGAAGTTAAAAGAGCTGCTAGTGGAGCAGGCCGGATTAACAGGTTCAGTTCAAGCCAGGGAAACATTCAACAGAGTAAAGGAGAAATTAACAATGTAAGTATTCAACCACTTCGATCAATCGATATTAATTCTAGGGAAATATTTTTTCATGTATTTGTATACTGGGTGTTCTAAACAGCTCGTCAAAAACATTCATAACTTATGCTATTTTAATGTCCTATTTTTATATTCTATTATCTGTATAAAAACTTCTTACCAGCATATTCTATATCAAAACCAACCTCGCGTACCTCACTGCTGCCATTCGTAGGCAATCACTAATCTCTCATAGGAAATATATTAAGCACACTTTTTTCAGCCACGACTACCAGAAAAGATTTGTTACAATGAAAAAAAGTTGCTTACGACATATGGTGGTGGCCAGTTATAACTTAACAACATGTAATAAAGTGTAGATTAATATTATATTAATTGGTTAAATCTTTAATTAAATTTCATTATATTATTGCAGATGGGAGATCATCATGGATTACACACAAATGTGCTGCAGACTGAAATTTATCAAGGGCAGCCTTCAAGATCTTTACAGACGGAAGATCTTCACCACCAAAGACCATTGCAGATAGTCACGCCAACTAAAACCCTCCTTGAGCGAAGAGCTGAGGCTAAAATAGCTGCTAGTGGAACAGGCGGCATCAACAGGTTATATTCAAAGAGCGTGGGAAACATTCAACAGAGTAAAGGAGATACTAACAATGTAAGTATTCTACCACTTCGATTAATTGATATTAATTTAACACTTTCGCTACGCTGGATTTTTGTTTCCGCGTAATATGTGATAGGAATATCATTATAGAATCCTTAGTTGTACGGCCGCCTGGGCGGTTTTAGAAGTGAAAGGGTTAAGGGACATTTCTTTCATATATTTTGTATACCGTATTTAAACAGCTGTTCAAAAGTATTCATAACTAACATGGCCATTGCACATTTACTGATCGTATTGTTGAAATTTGCACAAAAAACAGATTCAGAATTGCACTTTTTTCATAATTAAACGCACTTTATTTCGTAAGTAACAAAACCATAAATTTCAATACATTATCATTTAAAACTCCAACTACATTAATAAATCGAATTGTGTACACTAATTATTTGAATTAATTATTAATAAAGGTAAAAAAAAGTATTAATTCCAATTGGTAATAATTTTAATTGTATTAATTTCATTAATTAATTAACTGTATTAATTAATTTAACGGAATGTGTTAATTACAATTATTATTCATTTTAATGGTATTTATTAATGGTTTTAAATACATTAATTTTTATTGTCACTTTAAATTAGTTATATCAATTGGACGAATTACGTTTTAATTATAAAAAAAAATTACCCCCCCCCCCGCCCCAACACAAAATTTTAGTTGCGCCCCAGATAAAGTGTTAAACTTTTAAACAAGCAGAAATAAATTACAACATTGTGTCCAAGTATTCAATACACTATAGAAATTGCCTACAGATATGAATTGGAAATATATAATGGACTGTAATTAAACAAGTTGATTGAGCGCCATGGATTTGTAACATGGGTCTATATCTTCAACATTTGAAGTTAATCATATTTACAACTGTCTCCAAGTTTTTGATTCATGGCTTAAGGAGTAAATGACCTTGAAGTTTGATCTTTTTAAAAAAAAATTATCAACTTTGAGACCCTTTAACTACTAAAGCCAAGGAATGGCGTTTTGTAATTTTCTAAGTACTAACTTAGGGTGTGTAATTAAATGTCATGTTCAACGGATGTTTAATATACAGTATTAAGCACACATTTTTGTGATTGACTTCAATTCCATATAATATAATTGTACAACAAAATTGCTGTTATGATTTGGAATACATTGTCTTTAAACATGTTACATAGTTTTTGTAATTTATATTTTGGAATAATATTACATTTAAATATAATGTACGTCCATTAAGGAGTCAAAACAGTTTGAATGATTTATGAAAATGTTCCAAATGCCTAAATTTAACTCTCTAGCACATAAAAATATCGTTATTTGAATAATAATTACATATCACAATGTATTTTTATTTTATTATATATTTTTTAAAAACAGAACTCGAATAAAATCTCGGATGCGAACACAGAAGTGAATAATGAAAGCTCTCAAGGAAGAAGTCAACCGCCAGCCCAAAATTCTGTATGCACAACACGTAGTGGACACATTTATAAACGTTTTTAAAAACGATTAAAATTTTGAAGTGTAAATATTTTTTGATGGATTTTTCCAAATCATATATATCTATAATATCTAAACTTTTAATTGTTGCTGAATAAAATTGTTTTAAACTGTCATTTTGTTGTATTACAATAGTCTTTCAGTGTTAATCTCCCCGAAAGTATTTATAATACATAGCAATTAATAGCTAATATAGACAGAAAAAAATTGAAGGAGTATAAAAGAAGTTACATTTAACTTCCGAAACTTTAAGGACACAAAATATTTTAACTGAATACAAGTCATATGACAGTCAACGTGTTAAAGTTCTACATTTAGAGACTGAAATATTAATTTAGTAGTGTTACTAAGTACTTGCTATCAGAACCAATTTTGTTTTCTATTAACCACAAATACGTCTATTTTCGTCAGCACGTCTGCTTTCAAGGTTGCCCACATCCATTACTAGGCATTTAGGTGGCTTTCCGGAGCTTAGCGCACCAGGCATAGGGAATCACTAAGTCAAAACCTTTGAGGCACAGTGGCGTAACTATGTTTCTCATAATGTACAGCAGGCAGCAGGGCATAAGAACTGCAGGTAGGTATATGCATTTTCCGGTTTGTGTGCTTGATCAGAGACCCGCTTATGCCGACCCGCGGCGCAACGGTTAGGGAGCTAGCCTTTGGAGCCTCTGGGTTCGGGTTCGAATCCCGGTAAGGCATGGATGTTTGTGTTTGTCGAGTATATGCGGAGTACGTGCTCGTTAAATCTGTTGGGTCCGAAAGTCCTGTGGGCGGTCATTGCGCAGTTTCCCACGGTACAGGTCCCTGGAGACTATTCCTCCCTTCAGGGACATGTCTAAATTGTGGAGGTGGCGATAGATGGCAGCATCTGTCATATATGTGTGTGTGTATGTCGTGTCCGTCCTTCTTGACGATGGTTTATAAGCGGGTCTTTGTGACCAAGCACACAAGCCTGAAAATATATGTCTAAAAACCTACCAACCTACCCGCTTATAAACCTTCGTTAAGTAAGACAGACGCAGAGAGAATTTTTACTGACACATAGAGAGAAAATACACCCAGGGCAAAGGCGGAAATCGAACCCGCACCAAGTACAGTGCGCAGACTGTTAGCGTAATGGACTGCGATCAAACCCACTAGGCCACCCGGGCCCCTGCGTATACCTGTTTCTCTTAAAATTATGGTAATTTAATCGTTTCCGGCTGTCCATTTCTAGCCTCCTTTAGGAGATTTAACACAGCACACAGCAAATTACGCCTCGTGATTTAGAACCGAGGTCAAGTGACGAGGTCGACATTTGAGCTGCCACCCAATATAACTTCGAGCGACAAAAGCCGTCGGGACTTGGGACTCCACAGATTTAACGAGTATGTCTATTCCAGTGTACTCGGGTATTTTAGTTGGACTTTGGCTGTGCAGATTTCCATCTATAGAAAAGCAGTAACTGCCACCGGGATCGAACCAGCGCCTAACGCTTGCTATCCGATTTGGACTGATAGCGTGTCCAACGCTATACCAACTGGGCTACCAAGCCTCTGTTTTTCTGATATCCAGCAGGATGTGTCGTTCAGCACAAATGCCCAATATTAGCCTACGCGACGGAGCAATTACTTTGTATCAGACGGTTTGGTATTGGGCTTACATGCAAGAGGTGCCCGGATCAAAACCAGATTTGTTTGTACCACTTCAAGGGTATAAAGCTTAGGCTTCCTAAAGCGTTAGGGTTAGTTTGAGTTATCGTCGCACTAGAGCTACACGAGGGCTATTGGCGAAGGGAGTCATAGTTTGGAACCACAGCCAAGTGACAATCCGGCACCCAACTCAACTTTGGCGACATCGCACGCAACGTCGGGACTTTGGAGGATATTTAATGTGCACTCCCTCCACGCGGGGTATCATTCGTCGGCATTTTTTCTTTGCACGGGACGTTTATAGTTATTTTGGATATGCCGGACCCGAACCTGGGATGCAAGGCGAATGCCTTAACCCACTTAGCTCCTTATCTCTGTTTCCTAAAGTAACTATCGTTATGTTGTGACCTTGTATATCTAATGGTCAAGTCGATATAGAGGGACATTAAATGAACAAAGGGAACAGCAACGCCTACGGTGACGTCACATCTACGTCAAACGTACCCTTATACCCCGCAAACAAACCACCCAGCAGCTAATTCGTCCAAATTAAAACGGGAACTTCTATGGTGACATCAAAGACACATCAAACATTGTCTTCTCGCCCACAAATAAATCATGCTCCGTCCTGTTTGAATTGAACACATTGAACGTAATAAGTTGTGTGGATAAAGTTATTTTAATTGCGAAGAAAGGTTCCTGCTTTTGTCAACATATATCGCTGCTATTCTTGGCGTAAACAATGTTATAAAGCAGTCCCAAACATATTAAATCTGTTCGTGCTTTTGAGTCTTTTCCAAGTTGAGTTGAGAGCTACTTCTGGTTGAGAACTCGTCTTTTGGCTGGAGTCCATAACTACGCGACGCGACGCATATTCGTTCGTTAAAACTCCGGAGATAGTCTAATTGGGAACCTTGAAGGAGGTAAAAATTATTAATATCGAACTACGTCAAACTGGGGGATGAGAGACCCAGCTTGTTCGCCATCTGGTTTTCACGTCATAGGATCAAATATGGTTGTGTATTTAAAAAAAAGTGAAATAAAAATGTCCTATATGTGAATTACGTTATTATATGGGATCCAAATTACACGATGCATATTATCGGGGTTAGAGCTTTGTTAGTTAGGTGAAACAAACAGGGAATGCCCAATTCTGCTGTCCTTTATTTTTAATCAATGCTTTTTAAAGAATAAAATGATACGTTTGACATCGAATTAACGTTGAGTGAGCGGTTTGTTGCCGGGTTACCAGGACTTACCAGAATTACTTGGCGACTTTCTGACGGCTTCACTTTATTTCGCGCCAAGCATCTTCATCTTCTTCTTAAGGGCGAATGAGACAGCCTGAGAAATGTGGCTTAGAAAATAATTTTTCTCCTTTGGATTAACACTGAGGCATTTTGGTTTGGAACCCGTGGGCTCATTCGCCCTTAAGAACATCAATTAACTTGTCACATTATTATATTGACTCACACAATTACATTGAGTGAAGCATGAATTCATAAAGAAAATATTCATTATACATTTCAAAAGGTTCTTTTTTCATTCTTTCAATTATCAAATCTTTAAGCTTAAGAAGCAATCAAGAAATATTTTGTGCATAAAAACTTGAGATTAAAAACTTAAAGCCAACTTAACAGTCAATATCTAAAATTCAAAACAGCCGGAGAAATGTGGCTTAGAAAATATTTTTTTTCTCCGTTGGATTAACACTGAGGCACTTTGGTTTGTAGTCCCGCGGTCTAGCGGGCTCATTCCCCATTAACTCTATGGACTTTTCCTGACTTAACCCTCTCTGACTCCGGCTGCGCGTGAGCCCCCTACGTCAGGTCCGGGTAGAAGAGAGCATGTGCCGGAATCCGGCTCTCCTCACGTGTTGCTTTCCCGCCCCACAAGAAACTTTCGAGATTCGCGTCCGGACACTTGGACGCTCTTTCCTGCCTCTCTCTCTCTCTTGTGTCATCTTGGAATACTTTTTCTGCTCAGAGTTTGTCCGATTTATTAACGGCAAATTTATCGTCTGCTGCATGGATTTTATTCAATTTGTCAGAATTTTAAAATGTTTTTCGGAATGTGTGCTGTTATAAAAAATATTTTTTAAAAATCTAACTGTAAGAATTTTTATTAATTTTTTTGTGTGGTTTATTTAGCCTTAATTTTATAGTTAATGACTGTTTTAGTTATTAAAAGGAAAACTAATATTTTTTCTTAGAAATTAATAAATAAATAAAAATTAAGTTTTAGTCTGAATTTCAAAAGAAGTACCGAATATCAATAGAAATTGTTTCGTTGAATTTCTGCTACTATATTCAAACAATATGTTATTTAACCTATAAATACTGTGAATGAAATTTCATAAAGTAGAAAGTTAAAAAGCATTGTGCAGAATTTTTTTTTAACTAAAAGGTGATTAGTTAATTCAAGATCTTAAAAGTCTCAAAATATTTGAATATTTTTTTCACATACGCTAAGAAATATTTTAATCTAACTTCATTGTTTTTAAAATAACATGAAATAAAATATCGCGTCGAAATTAAGATTAATTTTTAATTGATAGATTTTGAATAAACACTATTCTACTTAATACATACTTCAACATATTGTCTTTTATATAAAACTCGGCGATACCATGTGAAAATTAACAATTGGAAGAACTAATCGCTTGTGTACTTGTGTAGAATACCTCACATAATGGCTCTTGTACAAATAAGAATATTGGCGTGTGGAATTCTGACTTTTTTGCAATGCGTGAGCATAGAAACATTTGACTTATTTAACCAAAATCTGCACAATGACGCTGGATGTGAGTGCCACAAAGAAATGGAGGACATTTCATGCATTTGTAAAGGCAGAAACTTGAAAGAATTTCAAGATCATCTAGAACCTAATGTCTCCAAAATGTGAGTACTTGTGTTTTGATTATAAATTTTTTGAAGAAAGTTAAATTTCTGGGATTTTCAGGATATAAATGTTTGCAAAAATATATGCTATCTTAAATTGTAAATAAGTACATGTAAAACTTAGATTTTAAATTTGTCATAGTTACAATTGTTGTCAATATTTTACTTACCTTAAAAATGTTAACTAACGCAAAGAGCCATACGTAACACAATTTTTTTAAAAAAAAATATGAATATAATCCTTTCATGTCATTGGGGAAGATACTTTTTCACAGTTTTATAAGTTGCTGGTAGGACACAAGGTGTGTAAAAGAGCAACACCTTCTTTAGAGAAGGCCTCTGCACTCAAATTATGACGTGGTTAAAGAAGTCTGATTTAACCAATCACAAACGCAGAAACCAATGCCAAGATATAATTCGCATACTTTTTTTGCTAAGGGGTTGGTCAGAGTGGACTACTTTTACTACGTCACACGTAAGATGGAAACCCGTGCAGAAACAGGGAGGTGTTAATAGGAGGTGTTGATAGGAGGCAGCAGGTTGTTGTACATTTGTGTATCTCTATATGCCGTGGTTGTTGATATCTTCTTAGTTTTTGCATCATTGTGAGAAGAAATGATTACTGTTTTTTTTGTTTCTTTGCTGGTCTCTTTTTTGAGCCATCCACTAATTCTAGATCAGTGTGGGAAACGCTTTGTCCTGGTACAACGACACAAGCATTGTTTTTCTCTTCTTTGTAGGTTCATGTTCTTGTGAACCCACTAATCGCTCCAAATTTGGATTAAAGATTTATCAACGGATTTTATCATTTCATTATTATCAATATCTTTCATTTCAGGAAATGGAAAACGTTTAAAAATTGTTGAAGGATCAAAAGGCGCATTTGTGACTGTGATTTTAAGTTATTTTTACTATTACTTTCTATTACAGTAGAACTCCGATTAATCGAAACACGGTGCTGACTACAATGTTAGAAAAAATTCCACCCGGCTTACCTATTACTGTTAGTCTTTATTGGATGTCAACCTATTGATGTTTTTGTTCCAACCAAATTGGCCAATATGTCGTGGCCAATATGGATTCTTAATTTTATATTAGGGTTTCAACAGGTTCTTTAGATGTAGACATTATCATATTCCCTCCACGATCATTTCTATTCGTGGGATTCATTAGGTCTTAAATATTCAAAATTTTTTTGGGGCTTATTTGTTTAAATTTCGCGTCATAATTTTAAGAGATACTGTCTTTTTAAGATATATCCTTCCAATTAAATGCTTCGAAGTTTCCAGTAGCACCTAGCCTCATTTGAGCAGCATATCTTAGTGCTTCATGGAAGTGCTTTTTGCTTAAATCCCTTGTTTCATGATATTTTGTAAAATATTTACATTTTAATGTTTATTAAATCAGGTTTCTTGGAATATTACGTGGAAGATATTGTTCCCTCAAATCCGGAATCATTTTTTTTCTATAAAGATTGGTTGGCATTGCTATGGTTTATTCTAATTTCTTTTACGATTTGAAATGCATTGTTATTTTTATAAATATAAATCTACTGAATAACTTTTAGGAAGTTGAGTTGAAATTTTACATAATCTATCCAGATTATTCTTCGGGAACATTTACATTATATTTTTGCAAAGTGAATATTACATTAATATTATAGCTTTTTGACAAATTAAAACATCTGAGCATATTGCTAAGTTAGAAGATATTCGATCAAAGAATTTGGAATTTTTGTTATTATATTGAAACGAAAAAAATTAAGACGAATTCAATTAAATTACAAATAAAGAAAATATTTTTCATTGTCTCTAGTTAAAAACAGTGTATTTGTGTATATTTGAACAAAACTTTATATTTATTATTTCATTAGAAGGAGTTAATATTACAATTATAGAACGTCTTTAATGTAATGTATGTCAGAAAGGATTCCTTGTAAGTTAACTAACAAAAAATTAATTGTATTCCAAAAAAAACAAAACAAGTTAGAGCACGATGTTTTTCTTGAAAGCATTTATATAGGTTCTAAACTTAAGCATAAAAATGCTTTAGCGGGAAGTGTGGGAGAATATTAAAAATCAACACAAACTTTAAGAGTTAAACTCTTGAATTATCACATTAAGGTAATGCATTTACTTCGAATGAAAATATTTAAAATATTATAAATGCTCGCATATATTCAAGTATATTTAATAAATTGCTTGTAGGTGTGTTCCTTATCTATTGCTGTAAGTTAAATCCCAATTTTTTTAAAATTTATTATAAAAAAACAAGTTAGAGCACGATGTTTTTCTTGAAAGCATTAGGTTTAACTTGGTTATAGGTAATAACTTGTTTGTAGGTGTGTGTTCCATATCTATTCACTATTTTTTTTAAGAGTTTACAACGCGAAATTCTTCATGTTTTTGTAAGAGACAATTTCGCCGACAAAATGATTATCGTCTTTTCTCCAACTTTGAACGGGTTTAAAGGTTAAAAACACAAATCCACCGAAAAACTAGGGGTGAAAAAACTACACGACTTTCAATTACCGATCCATAATCAGTAAAGACATTTAAAGGAAATTATATACCACACTGTAAAAAACAAGTAGGTTTGTAACAGAATCTGCCACTCAGCCCGCTTCCACACAAAATTTGTGTTCAACAGGAAAATAATTGCCAAACACAAAATTAATTCTATTATAATCATTTACACGCTAAATTTGGCTAGTTTCATTTATTTTATTTCGAAAATTCAATAATTATTATCGTTTGCAAAAATTAACTTCTATTTCAAAGAATAAATTTGTAATATTCTTCTCTTTTAAATAGAACCAAAATATTTCATATCAACATACAAAGAATCTCTTAGTGAAATATATTTGACATCATTTCAAACTGATTGATGTGGCAAATATAAATTTCTTTTAATTTATTATTTAAAAGAATTAAAGTTTCTCAAGTGATTGTGGCGAATGGCAATGATGATTTAATTCTAAAGAAAATGCTTTCTTATGCTTTTTAAATTAACATTAAATGTTGCAGTTTTTTTAATAATTAAAGTTCTTCGCATTCAAATTTTTTTCTGAGATTTTTAATTTCTTAAAATTTCGATGCGCTGAATTTTTTGACATATCACATTTGTCTGTAATATTTGTAGTTTGGGCTATGAAATGGGTGACAGACGGACGGACGCACAGACAGACGGACTGAACGATTATAATACCTTCCACTTTTTACGTTATAAACGTAGTGTGGAAGCTAAAAAATTGCCGAAATTAACGGAAAAAGTACCGGCAGCGGAGTTGCCGGTTCATATCAAATGTGAATTCAAAGTTAAGTTTTTGAATTATAGCCACGATTTGGGAATTTTGTCCCACTGTGCAGAGGTTGCAAATAGACGAGGATTGCAAGGAATACAACCAATGTTTAAAATGAGAACGCTCCAAGGTTTTACACTAGAAGACTCAGTCGAAGTTGCTCGAAAAGTGTCTCATAAGACCCTGTATATTTTGAATTTGGAGTAGTTGAAAGATAATTTTCTATTTAGTTTTAGCATTACATTACATCCTATGTTTTGGCCAGGAGACTGTCCTTTCATTACCCTTCATACCGCAGTGAGAGGAAATCCATTGAAAGGACACTTTTCGTTGTATTCCCTCCAGAATAGATCTATACTGTAGAATTTGAGGGACTTTTAATGGGTTGTTAGATTATAGAGCATGGAGAGCAGAAGTAGAATCGAAGACAGCTGCTGAAGTGCAACACTATTACGCCAGAAAAATACCCTGTAATTTACAGAGAAAATTCGTTTATTTTAGGCGAACATTTTATAATTTTAACTCTACAAACAGAATTTTTTTAAAAATTAAAATAAAAGCATTTCTGTAAATCTGTTTTATTTTCCTGCAAAATTAGCAGATTTTTTTACAGTGCACTCACTAGTTTCAATTGCAATTGCACAAAGTGCTTCTAGGTAGAAATCTAATTTCTTTATTTGTAAGTTGAGATTTAGGTTTACGTCCAGGTCTTCTCTAAAGTTTCATGGGTTGACGATAGATTGGATTTCAGAGAGAGAATTGTTGATCTATCTGTAGCAATCAATGCAACATACTGATTAAATGGGGGACCCGAACATGGTCCTTTGTGTTTTTAAATTACGTTTTTGATTGTGATTATGATTTTTCAGATAATTTTTGAGATCGTAATTATTGTAAGACTTGTTCTTATATATTCATTCACACTAGGTTTGTATTTAATGTATTGATTGTATATTTTAGGATGATTTTAGTCAAATTTTCTTTTTTTAATTCGAAAGAATTAAAAAAAAAGAAAAAATAGGTATTGACTTGCTGACGATGTTCGTTTGTCTGTCCGTAACCCCTTCCAAAATTTGTTCTATTGGTTGGATGTTAACATTCATTTTTGGTTAGAAAGGAATGATCTCTCAACTTTCATACTTTTTGTCCGCCTGTCTGTACGTCTGGAAGGACATCTGTCTACTCTCTGTTGGCGAATTTCCCTTTGAATCAGCATTGAAATGATTTCATTTAAATCGCGGTTGTCATATCAACAATAACATGAGAAAATGCAGTTTAGAGAAGTTTCGTGTTTTTTTATTCATGAATATTTATTCTTCTTCTAACTGCAAATAAATCAAGCAAATGATTAATAATATTAATTTAATTTGAGAAGGAAAATTAATGAAAATAGTTGATATTGGCTTTTAAAAGTTTAAATTACTACTAGATGCTGTGTTCTGCTATTCTTTTTCTAAAGTGTACAAATCTTGTATGGAAGATGATATAGGTGACAGTTACTGTTTAAAACCTACTGTTTTTCTAAAAGAAGTACAGTAAGTGTTTAACTAACAGGAAAGTAGACTATTTCAGTTCTTTTAGAACTTCTGGTTTAAAATAAGATGTGTCGAAAAACACCGTAAGCAGCTGTAATCAGCACCTTAAAACAATAATTATGTACTGGCTGAACAAATACTTTCAAACACCCATTAATTAAATTTCAAATTTCCATCAGTAAAATACAAACAGCAAAAATGCATATTTACTAGGTTGAGTCAAAAAGTTTTTTCGTATTTTCAACTTCAAAAGATATGCACAACAGTCACACAATACTAAGGATTTATTACATTCTATTATAAAGTATGGCTTTTTGCTCTCTCTTTGCCAAAAGTTTATTGCCATGTTTATAAAATTTGACCGTCTTCGATGCAAAGAACTCGCTACACCCCATCTCGACATCACTCACATTTTTTAAACTGCCGTCCGAACAGAAAGTGAGCCAAGGACCAATATACACTCTTAAAACAAAAGAGTGAAATTCACTCCTATAGAGAATTGCATTTTCGCACGGAAAAGGTTGGAAATTAACTCAGACTGAGTAAAACCGCTCGTTTTAAGAGTGTAGACGCAGATTGTTTTCTTTATTCTTTTACCACTCGAAAAAGAGTGAAATCACCTATAGGAGAAGTGCTTTTTCGGCACGGAAAGGAGTGAAAATAACTCAGACTGAGTTAAAACCGCTCGTTTGTTTTAAGAGTGTAGATGATAATACGAACGAGCTAGGTATCGACTGTACGCAGGATCGGGCAAAATTCGATAACTTTTGCAGGTCTTTAAGTTTTTTTTTGGTCAATCTGACTGAGTGCGCTGGAGCGTCATTATGTTTTAGGAGTGCACGTAGTTTGTTGACTAGTTCTGGATACCGAGCCTTCACAACATCGTACACTCGTTCCAGTTGCTGACTATAGAGGTCAGCGTATACAGCACGGCCACGTGGAACAAACTCAAAGGGAACCACTCTCTCGAAATTCCACCAAACGTTTGCAAGATCTCCTGTTCAAAACGGCCCCGCTTTACAACAGATTTCGAGGCTGGCCGGGATGTAGCCACTGTTTTCCCATATCTGGATTTAAGAAAAAGATCTATTTATCATCTCCAGTTAAGATTCTGCGCCAAAATCGAAGATCTTGGGGGTAAGAAAGCAGTTTTTTTTTTGCAGATCTCTATTCGTCGTTGCTGCTGGGATGGAGTGAATTCATGAGGAACTTCTCGACAGCACTTATTAATGAGCCCTAGTTGGTGGAGGTGTCGATTAATGGTACTTGGGAAAGGATAAAGTTCTGCTGATAATGTTCGAGTGTTGGAACTCGGCTGGTGTTGGATAGCTGCCTGCAGAACTTCGTTGTCGACAACAAATGGCGTCCCATATCTTGGTTTCTTTTCAAGGGTTGTATCACCTTTCTTGAAACTCATAAACCAATTTTCGGCAGTGAGCCCATTTCAGATCGTCTGCACAGGAATTGCAATTTGCATATGTTACGTGCAAGCCTTGCAATCAAAGCCACGTAAAATACGAAAAAACTTTTGACTCAACCTGGTAATTAAACAATGCAAAGCTTGAAATGCAGAAAGCGTGAATGCTCAAAGCAGGAAAAAGACTAGATAGATGTACTGTATTCTTAATATCTTTTACTAAAAGATCTTGTATGATAACAGATATCTATGCAATTCCAATGGTAAAACTTGAATGAAGTGAATGAACACAGTATTATATTAGCGAAAACTGCTTTAAAAATGCAGAATAACACAATTTAGAGGTGGAATTGATTAAAGAGTAACACTTTAAAACAGTAATAGGTAATAATTTTTAAATACTATTACATTTTTCTTATAAAGATTTTGAATTAGAGCTGCTATAACTGTCGAAAACTTAAATAAAATTAAACTTTATATAATTTTAGCTAATTACTTTCTTCATTATATTACTAAAAAATCCCTTTACCTACCAAATAGTTTAGGTATGTATTTATGAGAGAATTTTCATGAGTTACTGTCTTATACTTTATTAAGAAAAAAATTTAAAAGTTTCCACATTTGACTTGAATAAAAATCTGTTACCAGACCATGCCCCTAAACAATACCGAAAAAAATTCCACTATGGTGTGTCTATCTTATTTGCCTGCTTTCTAAAGGATTGAATAATCCAAATATATAAATTAAAATATATACATTCAGTTTTGAAAACCACATACCACTAACAGAAACATATAAGCCACGTATCCTCTTTTTTATAATGTAACTAATAAGAAATGATGTCCCAAAATATAGGTTAGCAACAAAAAGATCGCGTGGGCGTTAAAGGCTAACTTTAAGAGGTAGAGTGCGCAAGAGAAATATTCTATCTATAGAGTTAAGAAGAAGACGGAGATGCTGCCGAACAAAAACCAATACTAAATTCAGTTTGCCAATGAAGCCATCGATCGCCTTGTAGTAAGCCCACAAACGGCCTCGACGAACTATTTGGCACGATTTAAAATTGAAGTTTGTGTGGACTTACTGCATCGACTTGGCGAGTTTTCTTTATCTCAACTTGTAATTATAGTTTTACTAATTTTTCAAACTTGTGCAGGAAATCACTATTTTGTGTAAATTCAAGTCTCGGGCAACAGCCTACAACTGCCCTAAAAATAATTTTTAAATTTTCAATCAACACTTTTTGAAGAATAAAATGATGAGTTTTACATTGAACTAACTTTGAGTGAGCGGTTTGTTTGGGCTTACTATGTTTACTTGGCGACTTTCTGACGGCTTCAATTTATTTCGAGCCAAGAATCTCCATCTTCTTCTAAACTCTATGATTTAATCCTATTTATATAGTAAGACTTATGGAAGTTATATCTACGTATTATTCCTCCCATTCCAATATATATATTTAGAATATGGCGGATCCATAAGAGCTTTGTTAAGCACACATAATCAATGTCAATATTACGTTAGTGGGTGATAAATGCTTTCATAAGTAGATTTACTGATATCTTTAGCATTAGCGTGGAGTGGTGGGTTGAATTCAATTAGTTAATAGGGAAATTGATTTTATGGAATAGAAATTCGAGATACTGTTATAGTAGATCGTGTATATCTGTTTGTGTATTTTGAATGTATTCTTAAACTGTCACTGAATCAAATATATAAGATTTTACACAGAAAAAAAATCTGTTAATTTTACAGATTTTTTCACTTACAGATTGCTTTTTTACATTGTTTTTTTTCAAACAGTTTTCTACTGTCAAAAATATATATGCTGTTTAAAGGGAAATAAGTTTTAAAAAAAATGTTTTTATGCGTTAAAAAGAGTTACTAGGCTTAACCGAACAGTATTTAAAAACTGTTTGTTGAAGCTCTGTGTGCCGAAATAGCTTGATTGGAGGGAGCGTTGGACTGAAGATCTAAAGGTCCGTGGTTTGAGCTTGGGTTTGACAGTTTATTATCTATATATATAAAAGGTCAAAGTCCTGACTGACTCACTCACTGATCTATTCACTGATCTATTCACGTATCAACGCCCAGTCCAAACTACTGGATGTAGAGCTACCAAATTTTAGGAAAATATTTTTTTATATCGTAGGCGTCATTTAAGAAGCGATTTTTGACACTCGAAACCCAAACGGGTGTAGGAGTGCAAAACGTGAGCCGATTTACCCATAGGAATAGCATTATGCATTGTGTTTTTATTCAATTTTTCTATTTTTAATTTGAAAAAAAGAAATATCAACGCGTGCGAAAATTAAGTATAAAAAAAAGCGCGAGAGTTTAATATATAAGATGGGAATATTCATTTTTCACTGGTTGTTTTGTTTTTTGGGCAAAGTGTAGAAAGAAGCTCATTGGTTTTTAATACCGTCACGCGCTCCGAACAGCGATTTCATTGGTTGTTTTGTTTTTTGTGGCAAAGTGTTAAAACAAGCTCATTGCAGGATTTCTAGGAAATTAATTATTTAAACTACTTTTTTTTAATAATGCTTCGTCAGATATCGGATATACTCAACTCGAAACCAATTATATTTTCGAATTCAATTCAGTTTGGCAGTTTCGAAAAAGGTGGACTATTATAAACTATTTTTTTTCTAAATTCTATTCAGCTATGTGGTTTACAAACACAGAAATAAATGTTCAGTTATGATATGGTAGCCAGTATTGTTATTTGAAAATCCTTATTTTATTTATTGATTATCTTTTGAAATTGTATACTGGACCAGAAGTTCAGCTATGATATGGTAGCCAGTATTGTTATTTGAAAATCCTTATTTTATTTATTGATTATCTTTTGAAATTGTATACTGGACCAGGCTTTTCTTTGTTTGTGAAACTGGCGATTTAATACAGCTATGATATAAAGGCTGATTGACTTTTGGAATTGGCGCCTTTTGGCGAAGTTGAAAAATTTAAGGTAGGGTAGCTATACCCATCCAGTTGTATGGGTTAGGGTTAGTTTGAATTTTCGTCGAACTAGAGCTACCCATGAGGGCTATTGGCCATAGTTAAGTGACGAGCCGACACCTGAGTTGGCATCCAACGTAAATTTTAAGGGCGTGATCGTACGGAGAGTCAGGACTTTGAAGGATATTTAACGTAAACTCCCTCCACACAGGGTGTTATTCTCCGGCATTTTTTGGCTTTACGCTTTTAGGTCGACAGCCTATTTAGGCGATGCCCGGACCTGAACCTGGGACCTTTCGCATGCAAGGCGAACACAGGGGCCTATGGGAAAGCCCTCTAACTCATGGAAGGGCCTGGGGTACAATCGGACGGGGAGAGTAAAAATGGGAGGCAACAATTGGTATAAAATAAAAGTTTACATAAAAAACCACCGTTATTATGGGTCTACCCGTGCAACGCCGGGTTTATAAAGCTAGTTCCTCTATATAGCAGTGTAGTCAGTATCCCTACCTGTCAATGGGGTGACACGTGGTTTAATTTCCCTCCAGGACAAGGTAATATTTTATTTTTCTTTACAATTTGTCAGTTAAAAAACAGCTTTTGCGTTAAAACTACAAATTGTTTGTTAAAAATAAACAGATTTTTCTATAAATTATACGGTATTTTTCTGGAACACCAACTGACAGTTTTTTTCTGAAAAAAGAACAGAAATATTTTCAGCGGATTTCTTCAATAGAGTTAAAATTTGATTGAAAAATTTGACCAAGTTTAGACTATTAGGGCGAACTTATTACTCTATAATTCCTATGGTTTTAGCCTAACAAATTGCCATTATTTAACGGTGGTTCCCTCAAATTTCGTACAATACTGAGGAGTATTTCTAATGAGGGGACCGGGTAGGCAAAAATATCGATTTTATTTTTATTTTAGTGGGGAAAAATAGCTTATACTTTTAGCTTTCCATACATACCATACTTTAAACAATCCGAGCAGAATTTAAATCATAGTTTCAATTTTTAAAAACGCGCCAAGCGAAATTCGTCTGTTATTCAGTCCCGGCCTTATCTTAAACTAGCTGTTATACCCGACGTTGCACGGGTAGAGGTGGAAAAATAATTTAACCGTCAATTTAACTATTTTTTTTCTTTCATTTTGGTTACATAAGATATGAAGATTACCCAGTAATTTTCCATTTAATTACCCAAATTGGATATAGTAATGATTAATATTAATTTCAAAAATACCTTTGATAAGAAGCTGAAATTAAAAAGAATACATATTTTAGTAAAACATAATCAGTAAGAATTAAAATTGGAAAAACAGCTAAATCTTAAAAGGGTCTCAAACATTTATTTTAACGCAATTCAAGGGAGTTCTATAACTTTTTTAGTAACTTTTAAGTAAGTAACTTTTTTTTTTGACACTTTGTAGATATAAATACAATATAAGCAGTACAAATTTCTACCATAATTCAATACAAATGCTGAAAAATTAAGAATTCAATGCAAATGTATACAGTACTAAACCAATGCAGATATGTACAATAATTGAATGATCGTTCCAAATATGTGTACCATATAACCTGTTATATGATCATAAACTTATGTTATTGTTCCTGCTCGTTATAAAGTATAAAATCCCGTTTCATTGCCTTAAAATTCCAAAATGAAAAATACGCTATAAAATGCACTCATAAATGTCATCACAATTCCCTTATAAATACATAAAACCTTTTAGCTCATTTAACGCGTTTTAGGAAATAATTTAGCGAGAAAATAGATATAGCTACAAACACACCCATTTTACACCTCTAACACAATGACCTTCGAACAACCGACCAGATTATAAATATTTATAAAAGAAATTGCCCATTTGGCGAGATTTAGTTAATAATCTGGCGAGTTTGGCAACGTATTTGGCGAAAAAATAAATACATAAAGCACTAATATGCAGCTCTAGTGCGATGGCCTTTATTAACCATCATAGTTCAGTAATAGTTTAACTTTATATTTATTGCTTAAATATACATACATGCAGTCAACAGAAAATCAATGAAAAAATCATCAAATAAGCCCACAATAAAATCCGGGAATGGAGACTGGCGGAATTACGTCACTTGAAACATGTCAATTATTTTTCAAATAATGAAATTAGTTTCTGAAGGTAATGGCAACAGAATAAAATAAACATTTTCAATTTTAAATGTTTTCGTTAAAAGTTTTATTTAATTTTTTCAGCCGATGGCATCAGGAAAGTAAAAAAAGATCGGATTTGAGCCAAAGTGGTGTAGTTTTTTCACAAAATTCGAATAAAAACGTTCTAAAACTATAGAAGGAATGGTCTGATTCTAAAAATTCTTAGCCTATGTTTGTTCCAGAGATGAGATGAATTTTTGTGCCAAATTTCGTGACGATCTGTTGCGTGGTTCTTTTGATCTCGTGTCTTATACAAACAAACAAACAAACAAACAAACAAACAAACAAACAAACAAACAAACAAACAAACGGAAGTTGCCTTTTATGTATATAGATAGCCTTTTACTCAGCACGTATATTTTGATATTTTTATTATGTTCAATTGGTCCCTTGCGATTCAAAAGTTGATATGTATTTTTTGGAAACTTGGAGTAATTATTAATTGTGATGTTTAGAAGACAATTGTGCATGGATTTTAGGATCTGATAATTATGTATTGTTTATTTGCAATTTTTGTAATTCATATAGTTGAAAAATTCCCTTTTTTTGCCGTCACAGCAAGTTTTATTTTTTTTAAATTAACCAAAAACACGACTGCAAAATCCATGCCCAATTTCATAAAAATGTATTCTAACTGTTTGTATAAAAAGTATTAGCCAGATTAAACAAAATTTGAATCGCAAAGAGCATTTTAAAGATGTCTAATAAAACGTAAATGTTTCCACCAAAAATCAAATTTCTGAAAAAATTGTGTTTGTAATTTTTTGAAATTTTGTGTAGTCTTTAAAATTATTGTTATTGAAAGAAAGAAAAAAATTCAAGAATTTTAAGCAAAAAATAAATATATTTTTTCTTTTGCCTACCCAGTCCCCTTAAGACAGTTTTAAAATGCAGCTTTAATTACAACCACCTTTTTTGTGACTACCATTTTTATTCAAATAGCTGAATATGGCGTGTTCGAAAGCTTATAGAAGCTTGTAAATATGTCAAGAACAAAGAAAATTGATTGGATGAGAACGATAAGATTTGGCCCACATTATATTTATTATTTATGCCGATCAAAATAAATGATTGTGAATTAAAAAAACTAATGAGCAGAAATGTCAAACCGTGGACTTCAAGATGGTCCAATTAATTTTCCCAAAGTAAAAATTCAAATAACTGCTCAGATATATTAATTAGTTTAAAGAGCTTGGGTGTATTTGTGGAATCCTTATAATTATTGCGGGAGAACGTTTTCTTTAAGATGTGACGCAATATTTGTCGTTCATTTGTGATAGTTTAATTAAATATATTTGAATATACAGGGCTGTTTAAATGCGTTCATTATGTGGATAAGAATGTCCATATAGATATGCGTTAATTATGTAGAGCAATACTTCTTATTATATTTGAATTCGTTATGAATGGAAATGAAAAATTGAATTCGTATTATACAGCAAATAATAACATTGATTATCGGAAGATATCTTATATTTGCGGCATTTGTTTTAGAATTAAAATTTGACTTAGTCCATGTATTGGACAATTATACATATATTGTGTAATGTGTGGTAAAAGAGTGAATGCATTCAACGATCTTGATAAACATGTTGTCATATTTAGTTTATAATGTCTTAAACAAAATTAATGAATTTTGGATAGAATATTTTTTTAGCTATAGGATTGATAGTTTAGTGGTTCACAACCCCTTAATACTGTATTGGCAAAAAAAGACAATGATAATTTTAGTTCCACCTATAATACACTGTTAAAACTGAAGGTGACACTTGACACTCCCAGGGGTGAATGGTGGTGTCAATTAAGCAGGACCTATATGGTGCCAGAATGGCACCCATAGGCGATTCAAAGCATCGAGGTGCCAAATGGGACCGCCTTTTCCCACCGGGGTGAGAAATGGCCCCTATTTGTCACCTTCAGTTTTAACAGTGTAAATCACAATCTTAATTTTTAAAAATTTAATTTCAAGATAATATCTAAATGCATATCGCACCATGCATAGAAAAGTGGTGAATTTTTCACTGATTACTATTTAAGCTATTATTGACGTGATGACACTTTATATGTTTAAGAATAAAAAATATTAATTTTGGTGAACTGAAAATTTTATTTTAAAATTTTCTATTCAAGCAGTTAGGCAGTAAACTTTACTATCCTTTATTAATTATTATTTTGTGGCTCTCTAATAAATAAACAAATTCCTTAACTTCAGATTAATTGCAATGTATGAAGTATAAAGTTCTCACAAAACTTCCCAAGAACGCGAAATGAAGTCTATTCTATGTAATTTATATTTCTGAACCCAACTTTAGCAAAATGATAGATAATTGTGTAACTCAGGCATAGCAAAGCACTTAGTTGGCAAGTAGTCTAGATGCTTTAAATTATAATTGCTTTTAATAAAGGGTGTTCATGCGTTTATTTTCCATTATTCCGGTTGTTTGAATCATCTGTTTATCAAAGAAAATGCATTTATCAGTTAGTATATGACAAGTGTTCGTTATGCTTTGTATGTCTTGATCCAAAGTCTCAAGCAGTGCTTTAAAGTTGTGTATTAATGTTACGGCCTATATAGAAACTTTCAATGTCTGTAAAATTAGTACATAGTTTGAAGTGGTTATTGTATTTAGGGTCTATTAAATAAACAACGAAATAATTTAGTAGGTATAAATTTTATTCATAATCGTATTAAATACACTGCTCAAATGAATTAGGGGAATGCATGGTTTAAACTCTTTCAACCCCAATAATTCCATTTTGAATCATCAGCTTGCGATTTTTTTCTCACTTAGTTGAGCTTGCAATTATAATTCGTTAGATGGAAAATCATGTCTTTTGAAGAATCAAATAATCTTTGTTTTAATTAAATGAAAATATGAAAAACATGGTTAAATAGAATTGACCCTAAATTCTTCAAGCTTGCATTCATAGATGTTTAAAAATTGATTTTTATCTTTTTTTAAGAAAAAAAGTTTTCAAAAAATTATTGTTAAAATTTATTCAAAAAATCATTCAAATTTTCCCCCCTTGAATTTTAGTTAAAAAATTAAGTTTTTTTCCCTGTTTTTTACCTTTTCATTCTAGATGCATAATAAATTTATTTTACAAATTTTAGATTTTTAAAATAAAAGATAAAAAGTTGAAACTGAAAGAGTTAACAAGAGCACGGAAAGTGCTCCCCTAATTGTTTTGAGCAGTGTACAATTAATCAACGTAGTAAAGGTAATTATTTCGCATTTGCATTCCCATGATTAGTGTTCATGATTTCGTCAGTGTTTTTGAAGAAATAAAATTTCTTACATTTAAAAAAAAATTCTTATTGAAATCACATGCACACTATATTTTTAATAAAATATAGTACCTAAATTTTTTAAAATCAACCTTGCACTGAAAGATACTGTAGAATGGAAGGGTATCAAATTGTGTTCAATCAAAAATATGCTGGTTATTAAGTATATGGTGTTTGTTTGAATGAAATATTTATCAGTTTGGAAAAATTCTATTTATTTTTTTGAAGCTCTTTATTAAATTTTCTAAACAGTCAACTGTTTCAATTTGAAAGGGTTTGTAAAAAAAGTACACATGAACAGAAAAAAATTCCGTTTATGTAAATATGAATGGGAATGTTTCTTGTGATGTCACACTCTTCTTACTGCAATGTCATTGGTTGTTTGGTTTTCTTCCCTTATTAGAAAAAAAGCAATTGGTTTCTTGTGACGTCCGCTCTCTGTACTGCATTCTTGTTCGTTTTGGTTTCTACCATACCACGTGAAACAAGTCCATTATATTTAAATTTGAAGTTAAGATCTTTTTACATTGGCTTTTCAGCTATTTTATTCCATGGTTATTTATTTCAGTATTATCTATATGTTTTGTTTATCTAGTATATGTGAGAATATTTTTGAATAGTTTGGTAATACGTAGAAATGTAAAGAAAAGTAATTGTTTACGTTATAACTAATTGAAAGTAAGGGAAGAAAACCTTTATTGCAGAATCTCCTGTATTCTGTCTGCTTGGCGACATTGCGACAGGAACTTTTAACATCTTGGTTTCTTCTCTGTCGGTAAAAACGTGGACTCGTTCCCGCGTGAATCAGGTTGCGCATTGAAAGTATAACCAAGTGTAGAAACGATTTCCTTAAACAATTTAGGTCGATGACTCGCTATCGTCAAGAGGCCTGATAAAGACTGATTCCTATTGATTGATGTTTTTTTCTCACCCGTGTACTTAAATTGTTAAATGCTTTTGTGTGAATGCGTATTTGATTTGTTTATTTTCTGGCATCTATAATTTTTTCACACTACGACTTTTATATAACATAGAAAAATAGCAGAATATAAAGAAAAATAATAGTGGAAAATTTAGAAAAAATATTGTCATTATTTATAGTTAATAGAAATACGAAAATACTATTTCCGATAATTTTTTTATTTGTAAGCCAGCTGTCTCGAGACTATTCTGCCTTTTCACAACACACAACAGTAGGAATTCGATAGAGATGTTGCCGGTGCAAAAACCAATGCGAAAAATGGTTTATCAAATGAAGCCATTGATCGTTTCTACAATACACCCAAACGAATGCCGAAAAGGCCATTGGCGCTAATTATTTGGCGTTATTTTTTTCAGATAACAGAGTTACGTTTCATAAAAATAAAATTATAAATAGAATTTTATATACTGCCTATGAGAAAGGAAATATTAGTACCTTGTGTTAATTTAGATGTCGTACTATATTTTACATTTGAACAAAGTAAAATAATTAAAAGTAGAATTATCGATTTTGAATAATGATGTTGTTTCAGATGATGTAACTCTATTAATGTCATTTTTTGCATTTCCTGCGACTTCATTGGTTGTTTCGCTTTCACTCTCAAAATGACGGTATTTTTTCTTCTGCTGGTTTTCTATTTTAGGGTCCTTTACATTTACCTTGTTTTTATTCCTGCTATTTATTAAACTATATCGGCTTCAATTCGATTAAATTTTAAGTATGCAAAGCATTACGAAAACGCCAATGTTGTTGGAAAACTTCGGTTTAGATGATATTTTGTATTATACGGAGAAATTAAGCAAAATTCTCGGACAGCAATTTAACGTGATTCCCGTACAGACAAAAGTTTTAGTTCTACTGAAAGAAAAGCTTTTGTACGCAACATTCGTTTCAGTGAGGTAAGAATTAATTGTATTGTTCAAAACAAATGTAACTTAAGAAGGAACAAAACTGAAAACAATACAGTTGGAACTGTTGCCACTCACGACGTGAAACATGCCCAGTGAAAAGAGGGTTTTCTCTCTGAGAGTGTGGTTTGTATGGACCTATCGCATCTGCTTGACATATTTCAGACCAGAGCATGGTATTTACCGTGTAAGGTTTTTACCGGTATTTACCATGGTTTTTACCGCCTTGGTAAAAACATGTTTTTCCCATGGTTTTTACCACCTTGGTAAAAACAGGTTAGGGGGGAAAGGGGTAAAAAATAGCTTTTATGAGGTTTAAACCACTTCACCAATTAGTGACAGACGGGTTAAAACCATGCCAATCCTGATTTACAAGGTCAAATGGAATTTACCTAAAAATACAAGAAGAAAGGGAATACAAAAAGAATGTTTGAAGATTTAAAGATTTACCTTTATACCCCCCCCCCCCCCTTCTTTCACTCCATGACTTTGCAAATTAATTATCTTTTGATAAAATGTAGGAGAGATTATTTTTTTAAATTTAATTAGTGGCATGTACAATTATACACATTCACACCATATGTGTCTATGTGGGTTTATATATGTACCATAAATATATTGAAAATATACTTGCTTTCAAGTATATACCAAATATAATGTTTTTATCAGTAAATACCTGGTTTTTATCGGTAATTACCTAGTTTTTATCGGTAAACACCTAGTTTTTACCATGCCTTGGTAAAAAACAGGCTTTGCCGGTAAAAAACCCAACCCTATTTCAAACGGCCTCACTTTTTGTCGTGCCAAACCTTTCAATAGAATCCTTAATTCTGTGGACAACATAGCTCGAAGCAGCGCTGTAGAACAATCATCTGCGTTTGGCATTCGGCAGTATGAGTGTTACAACCATTGGCCGTGTGTTCGCAGGTATAAAATTCACTTACATTCACCCCTTGATATAAATTTTTTT
The DNA here is from genome assembly GCA_019343175.1 of Oedothorax gibbosus. NCBI lineage: Eukaryota > Metazoa > Arthropoda > Arachnida > Araneae > Linyphiidae > Oedothorax > Oedothorax gibbosus. Next base: position 43,369,263 of record CM033270.1, on the reverse strand, counting down.
AATGGAATTCACTATAAAATGCAATATTTTGTCTTTGTCCTATATACTATAAATTTATTTATTTGCTTGTGTTCAATTGAAAGAGAATAAAAACAAAATTTTCAAAAATCAAATACTATTACTTAGAATAAAACAAAAAGTAATATCTTTTTGTCATCGCATGTTATTCCAGAAATGCAGAAGAGCCTCATTTACAAGAATTAGAAATATTTTCAATAAAAGTTTTGTTTACGGTGCACTTATACAGAATTTTATTTTTGGTAGATTATGAGTATCTTTAATTAAAAATTGATTAATATTTTAACCTCTTTCAAGATAAGTTGCTTTTTAAAAAAAACTTTATACTGCTTTCATTAACAAATACTTTAATTACTCGTGGGTTATAAACTTATCTCTATCTGCAGAAAAGTGACGTAATAAAAAAAAGCCTATTTTTCTGGAGATTCGTGTATTCTTTTTAACATTTTGTCTATGGTAAAGGGAAGTATCAACTTGTTTTAGCCCAACGGCTGTACATACTGATTTGAATAATGCGTAAATTAATTTAAATAGTAGCATAGTTAATTAATTTTTAACTAAAAAGTCAACAATCTGAAGTTACGTCACTTTTTTCGCTTAGTACTTTGTTCTCATTACTAAAAAAGAATTAAAAGTCAGCAAATAAAAAATAATTCCTTCCGTAATAATTAATAGATAAAAAAAACTGATATGAACTAAATCAAAGGTTTTAATTCTTCAAAAATATTTTTATTGACGCAACAGTAAACGATTATTAAATTTTCTAAGATTTTTTTTTATTTTCGTATAACAGTCGTATGCTTTTAAAAGTACGTTTATTTGTTTAATTAAAGCAAACATTATATAATCGCAGTCAACTTTCGAAATAACTGCTTGGTCACGTTCTTTGTTGAACACTGATTTTAAATGTTGACTGCTTAGTTGGTTTTAAGTTTTCGATCTTCCAAGTTTTTATACCAAAAATATTTCTTTATTGCTTCTCAAGTTTAAAGATTCGATAGTTAAAAGAAAGAAAAAAAACTTTTTAAATGCAGAAAAAATATTTGCTTTATGAATTCATAACTTTCAGTCAATTTACTTGTGTGTGCCAATTTATTAATACGACAATCTAATTGATGATTTTAACTTTTTATTTCCATTATTGTACATCCCTTTTCGTCTTATCCTTTTTCTAATCATTGAAATAAAATAAAGCCAGGTAAGAGGGTTTTTTAAATAAAGCAATTCTGCATGTAACAAAATGAGATTAATTAAAATATAATTAACTAACAATCTAATAATTTCCTTCTAATTTAATAAAAGTTAAGCCAGATAAAAATTTTCAAAGTAAAAAGTTAAGTGATTCTCACCCACCTGTTTTAAATTATCTTCTTTCCAAATTTTCCATTCCATTCTGACTTTTTTGGGATAAAATTTTAAAGCGTATCTTTTATTTATAGATAATTTAATTATTGTTAGTGTGAATTTTTTTTTAAAAGTATTGTGCTAAGAGGTAAATTTATATATATTACTTTCTTAGGTTACTGCATTACCTAAAATTTGTTTTATATTCTGAAAAATATTTTTTTGTTAGATTTTGAAAAAGTTGTGCTCAGAGACGGATTTATAAATAGGCTAAGTAGGCTGTAGCCTAGAGCGGCGAGTTATTTGGGGTGGCAAATTTTACGACCAGTTAGAGCGGAATTCAACATAAAAAATATTTTAAAGATACGAATACTTTTAAGAAATAAAGCAAAGAATTTACCATTAATGTGTAAACCGTAAACGTATATATAGTACTAATATTTCGTAGCAAACATTGGTTCGAGGGCAATTGCACATCCTCCCGGATTTCGAAGTTGAAAGAAAAATATTAGAACAGTTTAAACAAAAATCGCATATTTCGCTTCCGATTGAGTGTGTAAAGGTACATAGATGATTCTAATATGTGTATATATTTTAAACAGCACATACCACCCTATTTTACAGCTAACTAGCTACCTTTCCGCGAAGGGGGAGAATTAACATTGTAACAGGGGCGGCAAATCAATAGTAGCCTACAGGCGGCAAATCTTTAAATCCGGCCCTGGTTGTGCTACCTAATCATATATAAAATTCATTTTTCAATGCACCACTGTAACTACTTTAATAAGGAAGTAACTAGGAATTGTAGAGAGTTTAATGTTTCGTGTGGCCTTGAGGTTTGAAATATTAAAAAAACCACTGTGAGTTATTCATTTTGTTCATCGTATAATAATCTTTTCCAAACTAAATTTTAAAGTCTTAATTATGTCTAAATGAGTCTTAACAACTTTAGAAGAATTTAGTAGAATCCATACTTTTACACGTTATATTATAGTTAAATTCTATATCATAAGTAGCTTAACCTCCACTTCGCCATGAGTTTAGGAGTTTTGAATTCGAGCTTTTGAGTTTGAAGTAAAAATTTATTACAAATGTTAATATGTTGCTAAAAAAACTCATTTTAATCTTCTAACATAAGTTATTTTTGACGATAAAAAAATCAATCTCAGACGCTATAACCCTTACGATGGATCTTTGTATATTTTAGAAATATGAAGCAAAAGTTATTTATTTGAAAATCAGGAAAAGTTGAAAGTTTCATTCAAGAGTTTTGCTCTGGAAAATCATACTTTCCCCTTTAAGTTGAAAATCAAGTAATTTTTTGACACCATACTTCTTGATTAGTCATACATACGAGCTCGTTAAATCTGTGGAGACCAAAGTCCTTATAGTGATAGTGTACAATGCCGAATAAAGTTTCGTTAGGTGCCGGCTCAGGTTAAAATCTCGTCACCACAAACTCAATTCAAAATTACTAGACGCACGTGGCTGTGTTGAATGCCACATCATATAGACGGGTATTTGTTGGCGAAAAAAAATCGACTTAATTACCGACTGAGTATACTAGGACAGACGTGCTCGTTAAATCTGTGGGGTCCAAAGTCCATCGGCGTTAGCCTACGATGTCGCTCGAAGTCTTGTAGGGTGTCATCGCAGGTATAGACCTCGTACTTGACCGCTGTTTTAAATTACGAGGCGTAATTTCCCTGTGTTAAAGCTCCTTGGAGGCCAGAAATAGACAGCCGGAAACGTTCAACTTAACCTATCTCTTGAAGGCGTCAATAGGTTTGCTTTGGGTGCTCTCTCAGATGTAGATCACCTCCTCACTTGACTAGGGTTTGAAATTACGAGGCATAATTGGCTATGTTAAAGCTCCGTAAAGGCTAGAGATAGACAGACCAAAAACGTACACCTAAGCTAACCTAAGCTCATGTGTTGTCCTTCGACCTCTGCTCTAAATTATGAAGCGTACGTAGCTGTGTTAAAGTTCAATCATCACACTTCACACAAGAGACTAGAAATAAGCCACTGGAAATGATTATTACCTTTACTTAGAACCTGCCGACCCGACGGCGCAACGGTTAGGTCGCTAGCCTTTGGAGCCTCTGGGTTCGAATCCCGGTAAGGCATGGATGTTTGTGTTTGTCGAGTATATGCGGAGTACGTGCTCGTTAAATCTGTTGGGTCCGAAAGTCCTCCAAGTTCCCATACCAAATCAATACCTCTGGGGGTGACAAGCCAATTCTGGGGATCCTCTAGTTGACCTCTGTCTCTAAAAATTAGATGGATCCACTTATGTGTGTGTTGTCTGTTGTGTCTGTCTTACTTGACGAAGGTTTATAAGTGGGTCTCTGACCAAGCACACAAACTTGAATATATATGTCTACCAACCAACCAACCAACCAACTTAGAACCTTAGGGGAGAGTAGGGACTAATTGGAATTTTTTTTATTAATCACTGTATTTCAACCACAATGTAAGAATTTTAATTAATTTTTTTACAAGCTTATAAACTGAACATTCATTTATTTAAGAAATCATTCAGCAGACGTTAAAACATTTCTATTTATTAGTTATGGAACACTTTATACAAACATGTAAGTGTCCCATTAGCCCCCCTATGTGGGGTCTAATGGGACATGGTAAATGGTGTCTTAATTAAAATTTGTAAAAATGTAAAATTAATTGGAAAAGGGCCCGAAAATAAAATCTGAAAGCAAACACAAATTACGTGATTAATATAGACTGAATTTATTTATTTTTTAAACAATTATTTCATACTGGAAAGTAAAAAATCTGAAGAAAGCTATGAAGCTTCACAAATTCATAAAGCTATTACTTTCCTGAATTGTTCTTCCCATTCCCATTTTTACAAAAACTATAGATCTAGTGCTTAGGCAAACTCATATGCCGATTTTCTTGTTTCGATTCCAAGTCCGAGTCCTATTTGTTACCAAAGGCTTGTTTCTAGGCATCTGCAAAAGAAAGTTTAAAAAGTTTAGTATATGAGAACTTCCAACTGAAAGAAGAATCAAAAGATTAGAAAAACTATACTGAACTTTTTATTTAATTATTGTATTTTACTCTTAAATTCAAATCTTATCATTTAAAAACATAGTATAGGGTGAACAAAACAAAGTACAAGTTAGGTCTAAAATGTTTTTTACATCTTGGATGAATAAGAAATAAGATATTTATATAGTTTCTTCAAGAAAAGCAAGCAAATTTAGGTTTATTTGTCGTCCTATTCGACCCCACAGTTGTTATCCCACTGAACCCATTAGTGTTATTATTTATATATGATCCAACACAGAACCACTTGCATTTTCCACAGTATTGGAATGATCCAATTTTAATTTATGATATGTCTTCTACCTAAAACTGTAATAGTTCACAATTCATTAAAAGTATTTATTTGACACTTTAAAAATTCAATTAAAGAATTTTTTAAAAACTTACTTTGGATTTTTCCAAAATTGGTAGCAGAAAAATGCCATTCAATGTTGTCTAATGGTTGGAACATTGCAATAGAGATGGTGTATTTTTAGTTAAAGTGTTGTCCGTAAAGTGGTTTTTGCTTTCATTTTCTTTAAAGGTTTGAAATTTACCACATGCTTAAAGTCTTTCCCTTTGCTCTCTTTTTTTTTTATTTTAGCTGCTGATTTAGCCATCTTAAATCAAAATATAAGAAATCTACAAATATTATAGCTAATATACAACAGATAAATCAAACAGAAGCTATGACTGCCACTACAAAGTTAAAATGTTTTATAAATAGAGAAAATGTTTTTTATTTAAAAATTTAAAGGTGTGGAATTACACAGAGGTTAATATAGAAAGAAAGTATCTTAAAATTTTTGAAGCAAAGCTTTATTTTAAAAAGTTATAGAAACTTTTATATCTTTTTGTGACTTACACTACAGCCAAAAAGGGGATTTTTATCTTTCCAATTAAGTATCCTTTAGTTATAAATGCTGATTAATACTGTGTTTTTAAGATATTTATTATAGTGTATTTTAATGATTTTACCAAAAAATCTAATAAAAAATAAAACTTTACTTAAAATTCAAGAATTCAAAATTATGAAAAACCATAACCCATGGTTTCCAAAAGAGCAGCTACTTTGAAGCTAAAGTGTTGCCACAGATAAAAAAAATAATAGTTTTTGATGCAAAATTTGTACAATTCAAACTTTTCTAAATCACATATAAAAGTTTTAACTGTAATAAAAAAAGATTTTTAAATTTTCCTCAGGTATGCATTTACATGGAAGTAACCAGTTGTATGTGTTATTTAACACATTCAGTTATTCATTATTCACATTCACATTCAGTTATTCATTACCTCGGGGAACGCTATAAGACAAAATATAGCTATGCAATAATAGAGAACCCGATGTAAGTTCGAACTGCACTTCATTTAAGTAACTGTTTCTTCACCTTAAAAAATATGCGCCTGCAAAAGAAATAATTCACCAAATGTATTAACTCTTGCCTAAACCCCAAAATCTTCCTTACCCTTTTTCAAAGTGGACTGTTCCACAATCAAAATATTTGAGATGCTAAGAAGTGACAGGTGGACTATAACTGTTGCTATGCTGTGGTGTAGAAATATTTGTAAAAAAATATTATTCACCACTTTTGGCCCCTTGTCCCATTAGCCACCACTCTCCCCTACTCCAAACTTTTGGGTTTCTTTTAATGAACAAATTTTACCAAATAAACAAAGTTTCTACAAAAAAAAAAGGGGTTATTAGATGTGAGAAGTAATGCTTAAACGAGGAGCTGAGGATGTTTAATCGAGTACGTGATAGCAATTCTTAACTAAAGTCTTATTAAAACTCTTCATCCTGTTCGAACGTGTACTGTATTTACAGAGCATTTCATTGGTCTTGGGCTAATATTGACTGGAATTAACACTCGGCCAGGAGGGATATAAAAGCTTATGTGCTTCTTTACTATTTTCTTGGAATATTTTGACTTGGAGAAAGATCTGGAAGTTTTGTGCTATGGAGTTGTTTCACGTCGTGAGTGGCAACAGCTCCGCTATCTTGTTTTAATTTTTATGGAATTACTTTTGTTTTGGTATTCGAAAGGGAGTTTTCAAAAAATATTTTAGCTATTAATATTTTGAAATGCCAACTTCTTGCTGTGCTGTTGGTTCTTCGAATCATTTATTAAAGAAATCTTGCATCTTTAAATCTTTATTAAAGTTTCTTTTCATCTATTTCCGCAATTGCGTTCCGCAATCCGTTGCATGTTGTAAAGAACTCAGAAGCAGACGAAAGTACATTCATTTTGAGAATAAAATCGATGCAACCAATGAAATCGCAGTACGAAAAATGAAAACAAGAGCGTTACATCAGCTGAAACATTCCCATTGTGCTTGCTAAAATGGGAGGTATTGATTGAACTAAAAGTTTGAAACAAATATTATTGACGCAAAAATTATCTGCCTTATTATAATTATAAACATTTTTTATCAATCTTAACTAAAACGGTAAGGATTGGTAAAATAGTTTGGTTTGGAACTAATTTTTATTTGAAAGGAATCGGTTTGATGGCCCTGGAGTTATTCGAATGATTTAATTCATGGTTTTAATATTAGTATAGTTAACCTATTAATTTTGCATAAGATGTAAAAAAAACTTCCATAGATGATTGAACCATACATAAATTGATGTAAAAAAGAAGCAAAGCGGATGCATTAAGCTAGTTTCTTTTAATTTAAATGGTTATTATTCATGCTTTCTGGTCAAAACTAAGATAAATTGATATGTTCCCGTATAAAGAATGATATATTGAATCAAAATAAATCTTGCTTTTTCGTCTGAATAATAAAAACGTCAAAAACTAATTAAAAACATATGTTTCAGTCAAATAAAAGTGACTTTTGTAAAGTTTTATTTTTAGTTTTTTCTATCTTCAGAAACTAAATTCATTATTTGAGAAAATGTGGGATTGGAATTTTATGTTGACGGTGAATGAAACCGAATGACTTCTGGTCTCTAAATTAAAATGTCTCCGTGTTAATCCAATGGAAAAAATATTTTCTAAGCCACAATTCTCCGGGTGTATTGAATATTTTTAAAAAAGGGGTTTTATTTGACGAATGTAGCTGACGTACAGGTCTCTATAATCCCACATTTTGAAATTGGTTCAGATATTTTGTGTAACATTATTTATTGGAAATTAAAAAAAAAATATTCGAACCAATATCAATAAGTGGGATTATTGAGACCTGTAAATCAGCTACATTTATCATAATAAAACCCGTTTGTAAAAATATTCAATAAAGTCGGAGAAATATGGGTAACAATATTCCCCCCCCCCCATTGGATTAACACAGAGGTACTTTGGTTGGGAGACCCATGGTCATTCGGTCTATTCGCCTCTCTAAATGGGCGAACAATAACAGACTAAATGGGAAGCATACTTGAATTGACTTCATATACATTTTTAGCTTCCACACTACGTTTATAACGTAAAAAGTGGAAGGTATTATAATCGTTCAGTCCGTCTGTCTGTCCGTCACCCACTTTCATAGCCCAAACTACAAATGCTACAGACAAGTGTGATACGGCAAAAAATTCAGCGCACTGAATTTAGAATACATTGAACATTTCAGAAAAGAATTCGAATTCAAAATACTTCAATTATTTAAAAAACGGCAAAATTCAATGCTCATTTAAAAAACATAGGAAGCCATTTTTATTAGAATTTATTCACCATTGCCATTCGCAACAATTGCTCGAGAAACTTTAATTCTTTTAGACAATAAATTAAAATAAATTTATTTTTGCGACATCGATCAGTTTGAAATAACGTCAAATATATTTCACTACGAGCAAAATTAAATCTCGGCATACTTTAACATCCACAGAGAGCTCAGATTCATTGTAATCTGGGCGTCAAAATTGGTAGCGAGAGTCACCTATATGGTGCCACAAAGAAATGGCTCTCAGTTCTGGGGAATATGCCGAGTCTGCAAAAGACTTGACTGCCAGAATTGCAGCCCCATTAGATTAAAAAAAAATATTTCACTACGAGATTCTTTTTATGTTGATACGAAATGTTTTCATTCTATTTAAAAGCTAGGAATATTACATATTTATTCTTTGAAATATAAATTAATTTTTGCAAACGATAAGTAATAATTATTGAATTTTCGAAATAAAATAAATGAAACTAGGCCAAATTTAGCATATAAATGTTTAATATAGAATTAATGCTGTGTTTGACGCCTTTTTACCTGTTAAACACAACGTGTGGAAGCGGGTTAAGTGACAGATTCTGTTACAAACCTACTTGTTTAAGCTTGTGCAAAGAAAGGGTATTCATTTGCTAGCGTAAAAGATAGTGTTGAGTTTTTTAAATTTTAAATAAGTTTTTACATTTGTACCTAAAATGCAGTAAAATTAAGAAACTCAAAAATATGAGTTGAATTACAAATATTTCATTGCAGCTTGCTTCATTATTCGGTAGATTTTAATAGAACTATTTAATTCTGAATATTTTTATAAATATTTCTAGTATTGCTTGTCGAATAATATAAAAAACTGTTTTGATTTTACGGATCTCTTATTTTTGTAAAAAATTTCATGTTGAATGGGGATGTTACTCAATATTTTAACACACATGATAATTCATATATACTTATTTATAAAAAGGTTTTAGAAATAGAAATAAAATCTAATGTAATAATATGCAACGCAACAGTTCAAAAAAAATAAAGTTACCGTGATTGTGAAAGTTACACCAATTTTAGAATAAGTCAACTATACTCCAAATATTATCTTCTACATACCAAGTTCTTAGCTACCCACATATCTAACATCAAAGTATCGATACATACTATGGTACCGTGGATTGAGAAACGACCATGAATGTAACTTATCGGAGTTAGTTTCTGAAGATTCGCAATTCGACCGTTTCTGTGATTAAGAGGGAATGGGCGCTCTGGACCGCGGGTCTCCAAACTCAAGTGCCTCAGTGTTAATCCAATGGCGAAAAAAAAATTTCTCTGCCACATTTCTCCGGCTGTATTGAATATTTTTACAAACTTTTTTTTAAAAATAATAAATGTAGATAACTTACAAGTCTCTATCATCCCACGCTTTGAAATTGCTTCGAATATTTTGTGTAAAATTATTTATTGAAAATTAAAAAAAAATATTCGAACCTATTTAAAAAAAAGTGGGAAAGCCGAGACCTGTAAGTCAGCTACATTTATCACTTAAAAAAATCCGCTTGTAAAAATATTCAATACAGCCGGAGAAATGTGGCAGAGAAAATATTTTTTATCTCCATAGGATTAACACTGATGCACTTTACTTTGGAGACCCCCAGTCCAGCGCGCCTATTCCCTCTTAAGCTTAGCTTTTTTAAAATAATAAATGTAGATAACTTACAGGTCTTTATCTTTCCACGTTTTGAAATTGCTTCGAATATTTTGTGTAAAATTATTTATTGAAAATTAAAAAAAATATATATATTCGAACCTATTTAAAAAGTGGGAAGGTCGGGACCTGTAAGTCAGCTACATTTATCACATAAAAAAATACAGCCGGAGAAATGTGGCAAAGAAAATATATTTTATCTCCATAGGATTAACACTGATTCACTTTACTTTGGAGACCCCCAGCGAGCCCATTCCCCCTTAAGCTTAGCTCAAACTTGTTAGCCTGAACTTACTGAATGTTAATTTGGACCTTCCTCCATCTCGTGTTTGATGTGACTTAGCAACTAATTTCATCATTGTTAATTTTCTAAAGAGGCAATCATAGGGGTTTCAAAAGCCCGCAATTGAGAGGATTCTCTAAGTTTTTCAGGTTTTTATACTGTAACTGTTCCTCCAAAATGGATATATATATTTTAAAGATTGTTTTTTTTTTGTCTTATATGTGGTATCGGAAGTCATCGTGCTATATAGCTGTACAATGGGTCACTTTTTGACTACTTAAATTTTCTCGAAAAATAGGTTTCTAAGCTTTCCAAAATGTACGAAAATGGGCGAAATGTACCTTAGTTTTAAGCGATTGAAATGGTTTTTACTATTTTAATAATACAGTTTTCGAATATACTTAAAATAAATTCTTTGGAATGAAAATAACGTGTACTTTTGAGGAGAAAGGAGCTTTGCATTCATTGTTGGATATGATATATTTGCTAGAGCGATAAAATAAAACATCTTACTATAATTTTTCTTTAAAAAAATCTTTTCCTTCGAAATTAAAAAAAATCTAAATAGAAATGGATATAGAAATATTAATTTTGAATTCATACATTAAAGAAGGGCCTTAACTAGTTTGTGCATTAAAAAATACAATTGAATTAAAATCTTATATAGTTATGGATACATACTTAAAATTAACAAAAAACAATCTAAAGTTACTGAAAATAAAAAGACCCAATTTCTTTAACAGGTGAACTTCGTTAAAAAAATTTTTGATTAATTCTAGGAAATAAAGTTTTCATTTTAAAATTCAATTTAGTGTCAAATAAAAAAAATAAGAAAGATGCATTTATCCATTAAATTTATAATACAATTCTCATTGTAATATTTTTCTAGAATAATTTAAGAATATAATAGCTTTTAACTTTCCATTTAAGTAATACATGTGATTTCTTTTACCTGTCAACAGCATATGTTCGAAGATGTGAAAACTAAGTATTTTTAAGATTCTCAAATCTTTGGCCAGTTTCATTTTAAAAGCTAAAAAAATTGGTAAAACTTTTATAATTTTGGTTTTTATAAATGAATGGGTTTGTAACAGAATCTGTTACTTCGACCACATACATACAACATTTGTGTTCAGCATTGAAAAAAACCCCACTAAACACAGAATTTAATTGTATACTAAACATTTGCATGCTAAATTAGGTTAGTTTCACTTTGCAGTTTTTAATGTTTTTCACACTTCTCATAAACTACTACAAAATATGTAAAATGCTTTTGACTTGTAACCCGTATAACGGCACACATTTTCTAGCAAAAAATATAGTCCCTTATTTAATTTTTGTGGTACCCAGAAGGGATCCCAAATTTTTTCAAAGCACTCTGATCTCTTAAAAAATTATAAGAAGATTATTCCTTTTTTAAGAAAATGTTAATCTAAACAAGAGTTGAAAAATTCTGCAAAAGAACTAACGTTTAAGTAAAATAATTTAACATATATAAGCAGTTAAAGAAATTAATAACAATTCGTTTTCGCGATTAATATTGTTCACAAAACCTTTATTTTTTTTTTATCAAAGTAAACAAAACCTTTTGGTCATTTGAAAAAACGATGAAATATACTTTTATATACTTCAGACAAATTTTAGCCCAAAAATTTGGTTTTAAAGGGAGCTTTGAATACAAGACGCAATATTTTTATACTGCGCATGCGTGCATTATTTTGAAACTTTTTTGCAGGATTTTTTGCTAAACAATTTTGTGCAACTTATACATAAGAGAAAATCTCAAATTTATAAGTTTGCAGAACATTAAAAAAAACCTATATTGAGGAGTTATTTTTCACTAGATATTTATTTCTGTTGATGAGAAGATTTAATTAATGAAAAATGATTCCTTACAAGATATATTTTGTGTGTTTTGCAAATTTATAGATCTGAAATTTTCACTTATTTGTAAATTGCACGAAATAGTTTAGTATAAAATCCTGAATATAAATATTTAGGAATATCTTACGCATGCACAGTAAATGAGAAATTACTATCAATATAAACTTCTTTTAAAATCATTTTTTGCGCTAAAAATTATATGAAATATATTTCATACAGAGTTTGTCACGTTACCTGAAAGTTTTGTTTACTAATAATTTACTGTTAATAAAAAAAGTTTCATAAACAATATTAACCGCAAGGGCGGATTGTTATTTTCTTTAAATGCTCATATCTCCCAAAATATTGCTTTTAAATTTTAGGTTTTTTTTACAGAATGTTAGATTTTTTGTAGGTGAACATTTACGTAAAAGAAGTAATCTTTCTATAGAGTTTTAAGATCAAGATGCTTACTCCGAAACACTTTTTTTTTTAAATCTTTGAATCCATTTTAAGTACTATACAAATATATTAGAGAATATATTTTCTTTCTCAAAAATGTGTGTTGTAAAAAGTTTTACAAGGCTTCAAAATTATTTTACATATTCTGTAGTAGTTTATGAAAAATGTGGAAAAATTGTGGAAAAGTGTGTCAAGAACTTTATCCAACACCTGTATAAGAATGCTGTTAACCATTGTCCAAATTATAATAAAACTCTTTTTTTTACTTTAATTTCCTTATTAATTAGTTTTTAATACTATTAACTGATGAATATCAAACATTATTTTCTAAAAATTGTCCAAACTAATGATGAAAATAGTTATTTTCATTTTAGTTTCACTATAATAAGAATTAAAAAAAACTAACTAATGAAGATCAGATTGTTTTTTAATATTTTTAGAAATAGATTTGTGATAAATATAGCAGCATCATATCGATGGAATAAATATAGAAGCACTATGAACATTTTTAATAAACACTACAATATTTAGTTTCATAAATACTAAAAATTCCTTTTATTGAACAATATAGTACCTTTTACAGATTTCTGTAGATTTTATTCATGTTTGGCATTTTTGAATAGCGTTTATTGCAGTTTCGTATCTATACGATGCAACGAAGAAGCTGTAGTATGAATAGAAGAAGGAATCTTTCCTTTCACGAAAAGAGTAAGTGTATAAGGAAAATTGATATCACAGGTTGATAAAAATACTTATTTTAGTAACATTTTATTTGATATAGTCTGAAAAGAATGCATGGTACGACTATTTTTTATTATAAATCTTGGAATAAACTATATTAAATAAACTAGTAGTAATTTTTTTTGTGTAACTTAGGATTTCTAAAAGAGGAACTGTTTTGCAAATTTAAAACTATAAGCTTTTGTTTGAAAAAACAATAATTAAATTAGTAGAAATTTGGAATTATGGAAAATAAAAATATATATTAGACAAAAATTTGAATCATATAAATAGTGGGGGAACCACGGACACATGACCCAACTTGTAGTTTTTGGCTTGTAACATTTAAAAAACACTATTTATAGATGTGCAAATGCAGTCAGTTTATACTTTAATAAGTATTACACAATATATATTAGTATTTTTCTAAAGTATTAACTGCAATATTAGTAAAATATAAATTATTTAAAACTCTAGTTTTGAGTCATATATCCCAATGCAGAGGGATACATAACCACCCATTAGGGATACGTGACCCAACCCAAAAACTTGGTAGTAAATTATCAACATACAATTTTTGACCTAATATCAAAACTAACATCATTTTATAAATTCTAAATAGATTTTATAGTTTTTTAAGACGAAATTATTACTTCTTATTTTTATCACATTAATTATGCTTATATTAACGAGCTTATCAAAGTTAAACGTAAAATCTCGTCTAAATACAAAACTGGGGATTCTTTATTTTGCAGAGAAAACATAGGTGGTTGAAGAATCTTCTCTTTGATTAATATCAACTTGGGATGTATTATCCATTTCAGGCCATTTAAAACATTTTCCATCGATTCTTTCTGCATACTGAATTGTAAGCTCGTTAAAAATTTTTTCCCTCGTACTTTCCCAACAAACCTTGTACTACCAAACGAACCCAGTCATTTACTTTTGGGACTCCCGTGATTTAAAAAAAATTGCTTGGTCTACTTCTGTCTACTTTTGTGTTGTTTACTTGGTTCACGTATCCCTAATTTGTTTGGGTCAAGTATACCTAGTTGCACTTTTTTTTATTAACCCCAAAACAAAGACATTTGCCAATAATTACATTAGCACTATTACGCACGTAATTGCAGCTAATAGCATTAACAAAACAAGTAACTAATTGAACAAATCTTTCTTTTAAAGCAAAAAAAGTAGACCGAAAAATCTTACGGCACGAAAAATTTACTTTCAGTGCATAAAAACGTCTTTCTTCGTATAGCTAAACACGTACGCAATAACTCAGATGATTGTTTCCACCATGTGATCAGCTGAATGAAAGGAAAAAGTGATGCCACTTCCAACTCATAAAACTTTTCCAATGCTGAGAAAAAGGCATTGGGTCATGTATCCTTATGGGTCAAATGTCCCTAGTTCCCCCTGCCTAAATCTAAAGAATATACTTCAAACTTCATGTAGTTTTATTCACATAAAATTTTTAACTTGTATACTATATTGGAAATATAGATGCGCATTCTCAGTATATATCAGAATTTGAGTAAACTATTACTTTTCTAATGATAATTACTCTAAAAATTGTGAATAGAATTCGCGGAATAAGCAATAAACAAATTTTCAAAGAGAATACAAAGCACCGGCTTTCAAGGAATTTCATATAACAAAGCCACATAATTTTTTTTAGATCAGTTTTAGAGTGATTTCTCACTAGAAAAATTTATGATTCCTTACCCATTGTCAGCATAATAAAGCTTTCAAGTTTGTATAAAATAATAACAGGTAACGGTTGAAAATTTTAAATATATAATTTTTTTATTCCTTTGAATTCAAAACAAGTTTTTTATTGTTAGAAATACATCAAAGATAATGTAAAACATCAAATTACTTTAGGAAGTTTTCGTTTTCATGTGTCAAGAATTTTTTTTATGGTTGTTGCTTTGGATTTGATTTTGAGAAAAAAATATATGTTAATATAGATTTTATCTGTTTATTAAAAACATAAAACAAACTGTTAATTCATTTTTCTTATATTCTTCTTAAAATGCAGCCAACAAACCAATAACCAACTAACCAATGTAAAAAAAATTCAACGACAAATTTGGATGTGGTTTTTAATGTAAAGTTCAATAAATTAGAAATTTTTTGAAAAACCACTTTAACTATCTTTTAAGATTAAAAATGTAATATGAATTCCCTCATAAATATCTCATACATTAGAAATACATCAAAGATAATCTAAAACATCAAATTACTTTTGGAAGTTTTTTTTATTGTATGTGTTAAGATATATGGATTATTTCATATGGTTGTCTTAAGCTTGGAGAAAGTTTGCTTTTCTTGTTATTATCTTTACCTTTGGCTTTTCCTGTTATTATTTTTGTGTATTTAAAAAAATCTAAAAAACGAAGTGTTAATTCAGTTTTCTTATATTCTTCTTTAAATGAAAAACTTTAACAAAAACTGATGTAAAATTTACTTATGATTTTTAACAAAAAATTTGATAAAATAAAAAGTTTTAAAAATCACATTAACTAATTTTTTAGAAAAAAAATGCAATACCGTTGGAGCGGGTATCTTTGTCCATGGAGGGTAACTTTGGTCCACGCGTCGGAAAAAGATTTGTTTCTTAATTTCTCTTCAGAAAATGATTCCATCTTAAATTGTTTGACATTTTTGGAAAGGTAGAAACATTGCCTTTCATTTCATGCAAAAAAAATTCTCATTCTAATTTTGGCAATCCCACAAATGTAGTTTGTATTCTTACGAGCATATAATAACAAAAATCAATTTCTTCCAACTTTTATCTGGAACACCTAAAAAAATATTGAAAATAAATATGCTTATACAAATACTTATATTTTCTGTATAAGTTGTGCAAGAAATTATAACTATTATAACCAATCATATATAGCAGAATACTTTTTCTTGTTAAGATACGAAAGAAGTTAATGTGCTTATGATCTAAATAAAATGCTGAAAGCTATAAGTGATTCTATACTTCAACTAAACAGGTCAGTTCACATATAGATTACCGTCAAAGCGGGTATCTTTGGCCATGGAGGGTAACTTTGGCCACAGAGTCGGAAAAAGATTCGTTTCTCTTCATAAAACGATCCCATCATAAATTGTTTTACATTATTGTAAAAGGTGGAAACATTGCCTTTCATTTCATGTAACAAAATTATCATTCTAATTTTTAAAATGCCACAAAAATGACGTTTGTATTTTTACGAGCATTTTATGACAAAAATCTATTTCTTCTAACTTTTGTCTGGAACACTTTAAAAAATATTGAAAATAGCTAAATGAAACACTCTATACTGTTCTTTTATTTATGGGGATGAATATTACACTATTTTTTTTAAAATATAAGTTCAATACTTTTTATGCTATATTTAATTTTTGTTCACAGGGAAACATTTGCCGATGAATGCGGGTAACTTTGGTCCAAGTTGTAAGGATTTCTTTATGGAACTTTGCACTTTCAAAAAGAAATGTAAACGAGTATTCTGTTTAATTATTTTTGAAGAAGTCTCACTCTTATGATTTTTCATTTTTGAGACGATTTAAAAAAAAAATTAAACGATTTTAAACATTAAAAATATAAAGATAAAATGCAAGAAACGTAAAACATTCAAAATCGGGAATGTGTCTCGCAAAATGTCGAAATGTAAACATTTTCAAATTCCTAATTACGAATATATTACTGTTTTTATTTTATAATAAAATCGTTTGCTTTTTATAAAGATATTTGTTATTAAATATTTCTTCTAAAAATAAGTTAATTTTCCAATATTAAAATCGAAGTTTACATTTCTTCTTTTTAGAGGCGATCAATCGTGTTATTCACTGTGTAATGTCATTCTACGATGCAATGCAATGGAAATGTTAAGCTATAAACCATTTTTAAAAACTTTATAACTTAAATTTTTAATCATTTTTATGTTTATACATTTTAGTATTACTATTTAATTTTGTAACACAGCCCATAAAGATGGTAAAATGTATGTTTCTTATGTATTTCATGCTTGGACCAAAGTTACCCGCCCGTATTCTAACCGGGTCCTTATTTTTTAAACTAACACCATTTTTTTTTAAAAATTATAAACTTAACAAAAATGCTTACAAATTATTCCTAAAAGTTCAATACTTAAAATGCATGGGGATTTCAAAGTGTTTAAATAGTTTTTGTAGCTTAATTTTCACTTCTCTTGTAAAAAAACTAAGGTTTTAAACCAAAGTTACCCGCATTGACGGTATGTATTTCTTCACAAATATCTCATACATTCAAAATAATAGCTATGCAAATAGCTATTTCAACTTGATTCAAATTAGTATTTTTAAAGTAAAATGCTATTTTTCTGTCATTCATGTAACTGGTGAAAGGAAACATTTATTAATTTAAAGATACATCCAGTGATCAAGTTTTACAGTATTAACGAAACAAATATAATGTATTTTTTTGTGTGGAAAATTTTCTAAAAATAAATGAAATTATTCTGAGCATAAACTCCTGTTTAAGATAATCTTTTCTTGGATGTTTTTTTTTGAAATTGTAAATTATAATGTTATAATGGTGTAGAATAATGTATTTTTCAATACCTGTTTATAAAGTACGTGCTATACAATTCACAATATACCATCTTATTTACGCCATATATGCAATTCATAGGAACCAATACTTTTCAAAAGAAAAAATTGTATTCACCCTCCCCCCCCCCAACAACTCTGCATTATATATTCAGAAAATAGTTTCTCACGGAGAAGGTTTTTATCTCGATCCCTGTCATACTACAGACGTATTCGTGTCGATGAAAATAATCTCTAATTATACATCTGTCAGTCCCATAGAGCTAATGGATTAGATTTGAAATCACAACTTTTGCAAAAGAATTACTTTGCCATGTTATCCCATTTTCACCAGGTATGTGAATCATCATAACACCAATTTAAAACAAATTTGAAAAGAAAGTAACATCCGATTATTTAATTATTAATTCATAAAGTTGTCGCCGTCTGCTGTATATTTTTTGGTATTTTAAAACTTCAAAAATATATAATTAAATAACTAGATAACATTTTCGTTTCAAATTTGTTTCATTTCGATGTTATGTTGATTCCCATACCTGGGGAAAAAGAGCTGACATGGCAAATCAATACTTTTGCGGAAGTTGTGATTCCAAAACTAATGCATTAGCTCTATGGGACTGACAATCCCTCTTTATTTTACTGGCGAAAGTAAAACCTCTTGGAGTTTAAAAATAAATCCATTAATACTCTTTTACAGTAGGAGAGACCGGCTCTAGTCTTCGAATGGGGTAAGTTTTTCAAAAAGCCAAATTTTGGAAATGAACCTTTAGGGGGCGCAAACTGGCTGCTTGGTTTATAAAGCAAAACATCATATGTCACCAAC
Organism: Oedothorax gibbosus; assembly: GCA_019343175.1. Classification (NCBI taxonomy): domain Eukaryota; kingdom Metazoa; phylum Arthropoda; class Arachnida; order Araneae; family Linyphiidae; genus Oedothorax; species Oedothorax gibbosus. Next base: position 43,350,768 of record CM033270.1, on the reverse strand, counting down.
ATTATACGGGGTACCTGCAATGAGGAAGTTGCATGAATTTCAAATTCATTGGCAGACAATAGCCCTTTTAAAAACACGTCGAATGCTACTTTTCACACTAGTAAAAAAGTTATTAAATTAGTCAGTATTTGAGTTTTAAGTAGGGGATACGTCACTTCCGGTAAAAACACTCACAATCCTCTTACAGTGCGTAATGACTTCAGGCTTGGCTTTTTTGTCCATTGGCGTGCAATTTCTAACCATTTTCTGTGCGATACAGCTGTTGAAAATACAAAATATGTTTTGAATGATCCCATATAGGAATAGGATTATTTAGAATAAGTGGTTTTTCTAAGTTCCAGTTATTCTCATCAGACTTGGTATATCTCCTACGAAGATTTCGATTGATCCAACTATTGACTAGGTCTGAAGTGTCAACAGCGCGCTCTTGTACGATTTTAAATTCAACAACCAAGCAAAAAAACTGTTCTAATTTATTATTAAAAGCTGGTTTAAGTGAGCAGTCTGTTCTTTTTAACATAACGTTTTGAAAAACGTTGTATGTTTATTTTAATTATAGACATGCTAACCGTAGCGCCATTTTTAGAAAAAATCGCCAAATGGTGTGTTGTTACGTCAGACGCCGTTTTCAGTCACGTGAGTTTCATGGAATTTTAATAGGCATATTTCGAGTAAAACGAATAATTTTTGATGATTTTTAAGCTGATATTTAGAATCTGTAGCTTCTAATGTTCCAGAAAATGGTATAAGTACGTCATTGTGGGTAGGATGCAAGTTCCTCATTATGTTTGTAATAATAAAACACAGGTAAATCACTAAACATATATTTTTTTTGCGCCAGTATCCCTTACAAAACTATTTTCTACATTCAAAGAAACTTCCCAAAACAAGTTTTTTATAAAGATTTTCACTTCCTGTTTGATTCTAACAAAACTCGCAATCCAGATGGACCATGAAAGACTAAACAGACAAGAGAGATGGCCAGGTTTCGATGGAGACATGGGACCAATTCGTAGAAGGAGTATGAAAGAAAATGTTATCTAGTTATTTAAAATCTGTTACTTTATTAACACTATGGTGTGCCAATTTCGGCAAAGAAAACTGAGCTCTAGTTTAACATGAGTAAATTTACCTTACTCTCATTATAACTTTTAATATTGTAAACAAAGCATGTAATTTTGAGTTTCTAACATTTTTAGAGACGGTTTAAATAACCTACTATATACATTCTTCTATAAGTTCTTTTGGATATTACGACTTTTTTGTATATTAATACCTTCAAACTTTTGTATTTTCACAAAATCACACAGAGTGTGTCACCATAAAAGTGATGTTTTAAATTGTAACTTTTATTTATTCTGTGTGTGTTTAAGAAAAATATTAGTTATAATTTATTAATAAGAGGTATTACTATATATTTTGATTTCGGATTTTTTGTATGCCTTTTAAAATCGGTAATCAGTACCAATTATAACTTAAAGGAAATGTAGTTGAAAATGTAGTCGGAAAATGTAGTTTCAAATCTATGTTTAAAAAAATAGTTGCTAGGAAAAACTTATTTTCTTTAATAACCATTGCTTTGCATTCGTAATTCTTTGAAAAACAACTATCCCATAAAGTTTAACAAAGCTGCAACTAGCTTTCCCTTAACCCGAGTCCCTGAATACACAATCTTGTGCGTATACATGTTGTCAGTTATTTTACTTGCAGGCATATTACTAAAAACGATTTTACTACCAATTTGCTGAAAAAAATTAAGCCGAAAAAATAGCAATTTTTCACTCTATTATGCCGCTGCTACATTCCTCCCTTTGAAATCCATTTAATTAAAATATGCAGGTCTAGTTATAATATTGTCATTCATAATCAACTTTTTACTGATACTTTCAGACTCACGACAACTAGTAGTTTTGTCGAGTTTGCAAACGCATCTTTTCACCGTTCGTGGTAATTTGATGGTATTTAAGCCAAAGTCGAACGTTCAGCAGAATATTGACCGTGATGAACACTGGTTGCCATACAGCTAAGAATCTGTAAATGTTAGTAGAACCAATGTTAAGTGATTCTAAGATATAATAAAGCCATACTAAGTTACCATATTACCATACAATACATACTAAGTTACCATATTACCATACAATACATACTAAGTTACAATACTGCAATACAATAATAAGATACAATACTAAGTTACAATACTAAGTTACAATATTAAATTACAATATTAATTACAATACTGCAATACAATAATAATATACAATATTAAGTTGCAATACTAAGTTTCAATATTAAGTTACAATTCTGCAATACAATAATAATATACAATATTAAGTTACAATACTGCAATACAATAAGATACAATATTAAGTTACAGTACTGCAATAAAATACTAAGTTACGATACTGCAATACTACACCATCATACAATATTAAGTTACAATACTGCCATACCAGACCAGCGCACTGCCATGTGTCAAGACCTACTGGGTGCACTTCAGTCACCTTCAAAGGCTGCTTTATCTTAAACCCAGCTTCAGTTCGGATTAAGCCAGCGATGCGTGGCCTCTAATGTCATTTGGAGGAAAACAATGTTTGGAGAGATTTGCGTGGGATTTAGAGTTCCATTGTCAGGGGTAATTCTATAGGTTTTGCGGCTTTAAAAAAATCTTTTTTAGTTTGATTGAGATATTGATATATCCTTGTTACTCTATTCACGCAAGTTTTTCCATCAGAAGCAATCGAAATTACTTGCAAATATATGAGAAAGTAAATTCGGTTCCGGACATAATGCCGACAGCCGAAACCCGACAGGACATAATTCTGATCGGGACGAAATCAAGAAATGTTCAAAACCCTGACAAATCAATGCCTTTATGCTTAATTAGGGCAATTTAATTACTAATTTTTGCATTTAAATGGCTGCTTTTTTTTTGCTTTTGAGATTATGGCCTGTCGCGATTTTTACTGTCGGGATTGTGATCCACACAGAAGTAAATTATATGCTTGCTACTTTTATAGGCGATTAGATTTACGTTATCTTAAACCTTACCCGATGAGTCCCTATATAAACTTTTTGGGTCACAATTTTGATGAGAATTATCATTGTTGGCATATTTTAAATACAAAATATTTCATTATTATTATTTAAAAAAATAATATTTATTAATTGCATATTTCCCCCCATAATTTTCAGTATTAGCCTTTTTAACGAGCAAATATGTCTGCAAATTAACAATTAATAAATTTTAAAAACCGAATCCGAAATTTAGAATCTTTTGATGTGATTAACTTGTAAAGGTTAAACAAGTGGTGGTAATATTTCACCATAGAATAGTTAAAAATGGTGATATTGGCTGCTCTTGGTATGAAACAGATAAAAATTTTTACAAAATCTCGCAAATTCAATTGAAAATCATGTGCTTAAAGTTATCATATAATGAATAAATGCAATTAATCAATGAACACGTTAAACTGTCATTTAATGACATTTTCTTAATTTTTGCATAAAAACTGTTTACTATTTCTCTAAATAAAACTCATTAATTGTTATTTTCCTTTACAATCATTATTTTCTAATTATTTATACCACCCTGATTATTATGTCACTACTCATTTGATCGAAATCTTTCAAGTGAAATGTTATGCCTTACAATTTGTTTTGTAAACTTTTGTATCGCATTAACGGTCTGTATAACACAAAAGTCAAAATCGTCGGGTACCTTATATGCAGTATGTTCTCTTTTTATAACGATATTTAAGCCACTTTCCAAAATACTTTTTTCATTTGGCCACTGTCTTTTTTCCTACTGAAGATTATTTTTTCATTTCCATTAAACGAATGCATTAAGTAATAAATTTAGGTATGTTATGAACCATGAAGAAACATGGCATTTAGATTCATTTGTATTTGTTACCGTTAAAACCCGAACTCAGCTAAAACCAGTACCATTCAGCCTTAATTAGTTTTAAGTAACATCCTTAGTTAAAACTAGTTTCCATTAGCTAAAACTAAATTTCCCTGGCTAATACTAGTTTTAACAAAAGAGATTGGCGAAAACTTATTTTGACTAGTAAAAATATCTTGAATTTTCTCACTTTATTCTTTTACTTTTCATTTTATTGTTATTTATATCCTTCTATTATTACTTCTTTTATTTATCTTCCGTTAAAACTACATTTAACTCAGTTTAGGAATGTTCCAATTTATATATATATATATATATTTCTTTAAATAGAAATGGCTGTTAGATTTCCAAGATTTTTTATCAATATACGAGGAGCTTGTTTCCAAATGAAGTAAAAGTTTTCAAAAATTGATTTTTCAACGCAACATATAGAAGCACATGTCTAACAATGTATATCTTATATATAAATTAAAGTCCCATTTTTTCGTTGTGACGGCATCACGCCTGAACGGCTGGACCGATTTCACTAATTCTTTTTTTGTTGTGTTTGTTATTGTCAGGAGAAGGTTCTTAACGAATTATTTGAAATTTGAACGGGTGTAGGAGTGCAAAACGTGAGCCGATTTCTCCATAGGAATAGCATTGTAAGATTAGAATTTATACTTTTTTATTTCAGCACGTTCAACGCGAACGAAAATTAAGTAAAAACACGTCACAGCACGTGAGTTTAATTTGTAGGATTTTTATTTGAATATCATTATTTTATTTATTGAATTGAAATCTTTTGATTTTTTTGTTTCCGAATTTAATTTAATTGATGTTTATAAATGGTAAGAAGTGAAGATATTTCTACAATGTATCATGGCAGTAAAGGCGATTACTATTCTAGATCTGATGAATACTTCTAAGAAATATTAATTCCCTCTACGTATAGCGTAAAAACTTTATGTTTATGAAACTGTCAATTTGGTACAGCTATGATATGGCCAATTGAATGTTGGCATTGGCGAAGTTAAAAATTTAGCGTAGGGTAGCTATTCCCATCCAGTTGTATGGGTTAGGGTTAGTTTAAATTATCGCCTCACTAGAGCTATACAAGAGGGATATTGGCCACGGGCGTCTTTATTTAGAACCATAGTCATGTGACGAGCCAATACCTGATTAGGCACCCATTGCAACTGTTACATCGTACGCAGCGTCGGGACTTTGAAAAATATTTAACGTGCACTCCCACCACATGGGGTATTATTCTTTGGACATTTTTGGCTGCATTTGCCAAGGAACGATGGATTTTTCGATCAACCTTCAATTAGAATTCAATATTCATAGTAAACACAAGACAACGCCTGTCGGGTTAGCTAGTTTTTAATAAATAGAAGTTCAAAACGCTGAACTGGGAAATATATTTTCTTTAAATTTGATAATAAATCGCGTTTATATCGCGTATATAAACATAATCGCGTATTTTTGCCGAACGGAAAAGATGTACTTAACGCCATTTGAAAAAAAAACTCCCTATATGTAAAAATTGAATTTTTTTCCCATTGGGGCTGTTTTATTGTCGGTTAAGCCTTTGCGGACTCGGCATATTCCCCGGAACTCAGAGCCATTTTTTTTATGGCACCATCTAAGCGACTCTTGCTAAAGATTTTGACGCTTAGATTAACATTAAGCTGAGCTCTGTGGATGATTAAGTATCCCGAGAAAACCCAAGCTATATATAAACGGGTACTCAATGGATCTTTTCCATGCTACATAATCATATGACATGCGTGCCCACGATGTTCTTATCCAGAAAATCTGAAGACTCAACCGGGGCTCAAACCCGCAAACTCGGGCTTATGAGGCGGACACGTTATACCTCTCAGCCACGGAGCCGCTAATGGAAAATTATTCAATGGTAGATCTTCGGAACACCAATGCCGTCAGTATATAATCGTTTTTAGTGTCCCAAGCACGCTCTTGTGACTTTAAAGTTTGTAATAAAAAAAAGTAAACAGCCATTAATCTAAAAAATATCTTGTTTTATTCCAGATTCTGCAAAATGAAAACTAGTTCTCAATCTCCTGTGTTAAAACCAATGTTATCTGGCTAGATCTAGTTTTATCTATTAAAAACTAGTGTTAACCAAAGGCTTTTTTTACTTGCGAAACTGGTTTAAACTGAATTGTTGCTTTCACTTTAACATATTCATCTGCTGAAATACTTTTAAAACCAGGCATTTTCATGGTGATTTTTGTTTAATATAGTGTTAATATCTCTATGTTTTTTATCATATCCAAATTGGAATTCGTAGTGACATGAAAGGGACATTATACATGGTTGTTTTATTAATGATGTAAGTAATGCATTGTGAAAGTCAATTGTAAGCACGCACACATGCATATGACGTTTTTTCTACAGAATGCTGATCAAATAGTTATTTATGCAACTAGTGTGAAAAGTAAGGCTTTTTTAAACGAGTTGAATAATTTATTTCACGAGCTAGGTACGAGCGAGTGAAATAAATACACGAGTTTAAAAAAGACAACAACGTGTTTTCAACGTGTTGTCATACACTATATTTTATAATAACGTGCAAAGTATTTATTAAACTGGCATTTATTGATTGGCTTATTAATTATTTTATTATCACGTTCAAATGATTTGAAGGTGATTATTTATATTAATGATTATTTTAAAATCACGTGCAAAAAGCATTTCTTAGATTGGCATTGGAAATAAGACGCCAAATAAAAAAATCACGTTCAAATAAAGTATTTTACACCAATCACAAAGCCGCCGAATAAAATATCACGCTCAAATAAAGAATTTTAAACCAAGCAGATTCTCTTATTTACTTTGTCGCACTAGTGCGTAAAAGTAACTTTGAAACACGATTTCGTTAAAAGTATCACTTTTGCCACGATTACTGATTTGAAAAGGTTAGTTTTTTTTGCACGATATTATAAAAAAGTATTTTATATTGGTTTTTGAAGGCTATTCCCTGGAATTGGTTCGTTAGTCTTATTGTTGAAGTTGTTTACAACGCAGTTTCCAGAAACACTGTCCTCTACGCGGAAAACATTAAATAACAAGAAATTCTAAAAGAACTAAAATAGACTGCTTTTTTGTTACTTAAATACCTACTGCAATTCTTATTAAAAAAAATTAATTTTGTAACTGTCACCTAAAACCGCTATTGCACAAGATTTATACACATTATATAAAAATCGCCTAACACAGCATCCAGTTGTAATTTAAACTTTTAAAAGCAAAAATCAACAATTTTCAATACTATTCCTTCGCAAATTAAATTAATATTTTTTTATCGTATGCTTATAATTGCTTAATTTATTTGCAGTTCGAAGAATAATTATGCGAAATTGCCTTAGTCAAATCCTAGCATCCGTTCCAGCGAAGTTTGGTGCATCTCGAAAATGTCGAAAATGCTTTAAATGCGCGAGCTTTTTATTAAAGAATAAGTATCAACATAAAAATTTACAAAAACCTGATATTTTTGAAATATTTATTAATAACAAAAAGTGAAGTTACTCAAAACTGCCCTAAAAACATACGAAATACAAATTAAAACTAGCCAGATTTTCATGCAAAATATATAATGCCTTGCCGCTTTCTTAGTAAACGAATCACATTAGGCTACAGTTTATGATGTCAGTCCAAACTTATTTATGACAAAAATACATTTTGCTTTAAATAATATTTTTTAAATAAAATAATATTTTTTTGTTGAAGAAACGTTAATTGTTAAGTATATAGTATGATTTGGTTTGTTGTTAAATTATTTTACTCGAAAAATATAAAAATAAAATCACCTTAAGTTTTAAATTTGCTGATAATTCGAACATATTACTTAGTGAAAGAGGCTTGTCCTTAAGTACATACTACAAAATTTGCTTGTACCACTTGTGTACTTATTGACCTTGAGTGCAACCGTAATATATAACTTACAAAAAATGTATAATAAGATACTTAACCAATCAAGTCAAAATTAACACTTGTAAAATAGTATAACATCTTAATAATTTAAGATAAAACATGAAATCATGAGTGAATAAAATAAAGAATTCAATAACCGAGCGAAAAACCATGTGTTTATGACATCCTTTTAAATTTTATTTACATTTTAAACGCGAATTATTTAAAATAAATATTCAAAATTGTCGTATTTCTATACAATAGTTTTCAATAAGTATAGTCTTATAAACAGTTACGTTTAGGCATAGTGAGTGCACATTTTATATTTTAAAAGACAAAAAGTTGGAAAATGTCTTCATATTTTAGAAAGAATAATGAAGTGGTACCCTTATCTTTTGCCTTGGTGTTTGCAGTGCTTTGTTTTTACGATCTCTCAAGCTTGGCATATTTTTCAACATTTTGAGATATTCTACTTAAATATGGCAAGAAGTTTTGCAATATCTTACAAGCTTGTCACTGAATAAATTATTCACTACTTTTTGGTCCAACATGAATATGAAACGTTTAGTGCTTTGGCTGATTTTTCTTATTTTTTTTTATCTAATAGGAATTTTTAATGGATATTGAATATGCATTAAAGTTGTTATAAAGAATATCTTAATTTTGAAGTCTAACACTTCAAAGTCACCTCCACAGGGTAGAATAGAAAAAAATTCTTGAAGGAAACTAGGCTCCTTCAGGGGTTGTAGTGCCAGGGATGATGATGCTGACAATGACACTTCAACGTTTTCATTATATAATTTCAAATTTCAATAAATTCTTTGCCCTATTAAATACGGTTTTTATCGAACTTGGTAAAGTTCCAGGTCTTTTAATAGTTAAATTTATAAAAAAAAATCTTGAAAGAAGATATAAAACTTCATATAAATTTATTTAATTTTAATGAATTAATTGTATAAAAATGTAAGTGTTCGGCTATATATATTTTTAATCAAAGTTTAAAAAAAATATAACTAAGCAAATAAAATAGAAACATGATATTTAATTCAATTTTTATTCACAAAATGTTAGTTAAACATAATTTATGGAATCTTTTAAAGCCTTTTATTCCGTAATTTTTTTAATGTTAATTTGCATCGTAAAGGTGCGACGCACGTAGTGTTTTTAGTTTAGTTTACATTTATACAAATTGCAACACTAACAGCTCTCTGGTTACGTTGTTGACTAACTGTAACTGTTTAAAATTATAGTAAAGAATGGAATGGTTAATTTAAAAAAGGGCTCAACTTTAAAGCCCTGTTTTAATGAGGTTTACTAGTGGACGAAACTTTGCAATGCATATGAATGTAGAAACTCTATGTAGAGATAAACTATTTTGAAATTCGTGTTTCAGTAAAAAAGTTTAGTTCGTGTTTCAGTAAAAGAAAACTTTTTTCCCACGTCAACTGTTTGAATTGAAGAGCTTAGTGGAAGAACGTGCTAAGTTAAAAATATTATTCCATCCTTTAAAGATAGAAAGATTCCATTAATTCATAAACTTAAAGTTAAGTATGTTTTTTTACCGTTTGCAAGAAGCGTTCACAACAGATCTGAGTGCAAACGAAAAACTTCTTATTTTCTCGTTTTCTCCTTTTTGTCACTTAGCACGTTCTTCCACTAAGCTCTTCAATTGAGTTTTCAATTTTGGGAATAAAGTTCTCATTTTCGAAAACATCATTGGTTCATTACTACTCTGAATACATTTTTATTTTAAATTTTGAACATGGTTGTTCTCGTTTTTGAGAGAAAAAAATTATATCCTTCCTCTACTTGAGCTCGTACCCCCGCTAAGCCTAGTACAGTGCCAATTAGCCAATTATGCCATCTTCATATACGGCAGCGAGTAAGTGTTTAGGCTATTTGAAGTTGTTGAACTTGTATGATCTGAAGAGCATGTATGATCTCAAATATGAAATTTAAAGTATTGAGGTTGAAAATATTGTTTTCACAATAAAATAAGAACATCCTAATGCTCATTTTTGAGAGTTTTATTTTTAACAGTGGACTTTAAAATATTAGGGAAAGTTTGTTCATTTTTGATTTTCAAATTGGACCTTTTGAAGCGTGCAATAACTCCTTTCAAGATAATTATTGAGAAGGCACTTAAAACTTATACTACAACCACAAAGCAATCGTTTTTTACATTTAAATTTATTTTCTGTTCGATGGTTACTTTAAAACATTAGGGTTTTCTTCAAAATTTCAAAACACAATGCCGTTGGTTTTCAGGAGTCTTAATTTTATTTTTCCCTAAAAATTATTAAAAATGACAATCTAAGGGGAAAAAATGCTTAGTTCAATCGATTTCTCTTTGGCAAGGAAGGATAATTCTCGGCCTTACTCTATATTGTAGGGTTTTCGCTTAATATATCTTGACATTTTGCTGACCTCGATGAAACTTGGAGAGAAGGATGAGTGTTTTCTTTTTGCAAATGGAATTCTTGAAATAAACTAAGATTGCATTTAGCTAATGGCCTTAAAAAAGGGGTCATCTTAGGGACTCTTTAGATGAAAATTCCAACATTTATCCAAAATGTTGTCGTTTAAGATTATGCATGGGATAATATTTTAGTCCCAGATCCCAGATGCGTATTAGCGCGGGAGATGTTACAAGTTGTATAAAATGGGTATGAATGTTTTTTGTTTAGTGCTAAGGTATGTTTTTTTTGCTGCATGAAGGCAAATTATAAGGTTAAAAGGTTTATAATAGCATTACCTTTTGTTAACAAAAATAGTAAAACGCATATTTTGAATAAATTTGTAAAAGTATAAATATACTCTTAATACATTTGAAGTTGTATGAATATTAAAATAGCCCAAGTAAGTTTTTAAAAATGTGTAATTAAATTTTATATATTTTTCTTGTTATAATTTCCAAACAATTGTAATCATATTCTTAAAAACATGAAATTCCTAAATTTCCAAACTTCCTAAATTTCTGCTTCTTAAAGAAAAAAAACAAACAATAAAAACAAGCGTTCGCAAGAAATATAAGTTTTCAAGTGCTCATTTACCTTTAGGGATTATTTCAGCTTTTATTGTGGCTCTTTAAATGGTATGCAAATGCTTTAGGACAAAATAAAAACCCTTTTTAGCATATCAATAGATAGCAAATTTTGAAGCGTGGAAACTTAATTAAGAATTCAATTGATTAAGAATTTTATTCTCTTTAAAAATAAACTTAACAATAACTTATAAAAAAGTATTTTTTATAATCTTGTTCACTTTTAAATTCTTAATGAATTGAAAAATATAATTACTTACAGCTATTTCTCAGAAAAAATTAATAAATTATCTAACCCAAAATTCCAATAAAAAGTACTTGTATAAATCATTTATATAACAGAATATATAAAGTGGAATTTACCTTCTTTGATTAATATTTTAATAAGATTATTTGGATACACAACTGAAAATAAACACACAATTTGTAAAACAGGAATAATTTATGCTTTAAGTTTTAGAACATTTAAAATAGTTTATTAAATATATATTACACAGAACAACAAAAAACATAATTAAATATATGGTAAAAGTAAGAAAAAGTTTATTAAATATATATATATTACTTGCAACTCTCTGTCAGTGATTTTTTTTATTTATTTAGAACAAATTTAATAATATACGCGTTACCCGTTATTGTCATAAGTTGCATTCTGAGCTCAAACGCTCGGCTCGCAGTTATGAAGTTGTTTGCTCTAAGGCTGGTGGTTCGAATCCGGCATATACCCCAGCAGATTCCCATGCAAGCAGCACCTAGTAGAGAAATAAGTAAATATAATTGTGGTGGTATCCTGCTTAAAACTTGTGGTTCCAAATGGACATTTTTTTTACATTTCCAAGAATTTTATTGACTTTATTTCGAAGTCTTCCGAAATTTTTAGGGAAAGTTACTGATATATTCTTGGAATACTACTGGTGAAAATTGGGCTGCTCAGCTGTCTAGAATTTCTTGAATTTTTGTTACCGTGTACTATGTGTACTACCGTGTACGCATTTTGTATGGCGATTTTGTATAGTTTGGTGGCAAAAAACTGAACTTTGCTTGAATTTTTGTATTTTGTATTTTTATTACATTGTAGTGTCAAGGTGTAAACTCGTTTTCTTATTTGGCTTGGCGATATAAAAATACAACTAGAGTAAAAGAAAAATACTGCCAGCCCATGCTACTTTAACTTAGACGCTACAAATTTAAAACAGAATGAAATAAGGTCTAGATAAAAGCTGTTAAGGAAAGGAAGTAGGCGGTAGACTTCAATAGATCAAATAGGACAATTTAAAAAGTTCCCGAAAGTCTGCACTAAGGTATCCTGTCTCCTATTGAGTTATTCACTGGCTGTTTATTCAGTGATCCACTGAATAAACACCTTATATATCAGGATTTAAATTCCTTTTTTATCCATTTCACGTGCCTAATTCTTCAATTCCCACTTTTCAGCACAAAAAAAGCGGAAATGCCATAAAATAGGCACTGAACTTGAAACCCGGAGCGTTAAGAGAAATTCAAATCAAAGCTATTAAATAGGGGCCATGAATCCTTAACTGTTAGGTCCCTGGTTTAGGAGACTTGTGATGCCAGAAAAAAATAGGTTGGTAAATAAGGGGGATGTTAAGGAAAATGTCTTTGTTATTTTCACCGGTTAGTTTTGATAGTACTAGAAGGAAAGGGGGGATACGCGTACCTAGGGGCACCGTGTACCTTGGTTCACCTGCTTATAACTTTCAAATATTCGGTTCTAACCATTGTTACTTAATATGGGTAAATTCTAACTCCAATTACCTTTATTTAAACTATCTTTAAGTCTTCCATGAGAAGCCTGTGACTCTAAATATGTAAAAAGGTTTTGGGTTGGCAAAAGTAATTTTTCTCTTTTGTTTTAAAAAATTAAGTTTAAAATTTGTCATTTAACTCAACTAAAAAACAAAGCTTGTAATTTCGAGTATCATATCATATTCGAAGTAAAACGCCTTTTCATGTAAATTTATGATTTTAAGACCTTTTTTATAAAAATGAAAAAATTCGCACTAAGGCCAGGGCATTGTAGCAAAACAAAACTCATTCATATATACTTTTAATCCAACAAAAATGTAATTAAAATATTACGCTTCAAAATAATACATATTTTAAACTATTCCCAAACCTTTCAGATGTATAGAATTAAATATATAATAATAATTAGGTTTATGAATTAAGCTTATCCTTTTATAAAATAAAACAAAAAAAACCATCATAGTATTTAAAGTAGCTCCTGTAAATAAGAACTCGTAATCGTGAATTCTATTTTTAAAATTTGAGATTTCTCATTTATGAATTGACTGATATATTTTCTACACTTGCTTTACTAATCTTTGCTTTGGCGAATCTTCTGTTCCATCAGCGCCTCTCACCTTTTCGGAGATTCACTCTAAGATTAAACATTTGAATAGGACTACTTGTATTGTCTACCCCCAGTGCACTTTGGTATCAATGTTTCCGTCCTGGAGTCTCCCTTTCTGAAGGTTTTAACATACAGGAACAAACTATTCTTGCCCATTTTCGAAGTGGCCAACTAAAGACAATGAAATTTACTGAAGGCTTCAGGATCTTCGAGACTTGTGCCAACTGTTCATCAGAGCAGGCTTCGCCTGATCATATCCTCGCGTGCTTGGGACTCTCCAAGCAGGATTTGGCTGACGACCCTTTTTTGGTTTTGGATTTTTTGAGGGTGTATGACGTCATGGACCTGGTCTAGCACTGCTGACCTATGGGGGTATGCAACAACAACATATAATTTATCACTTGATATTCTGAATTTTTGTGCGTTTGCTACTGTGCTAATAATACTTTCAAACTTTAAAGCGCAATACAATAACACTTTTATTAAACAATAACTTTCTGACAATGGGATAGGAATGTTGCGCTCTTGTTTGCATGTTTCTTCGTACTGCGATTTTATTGGTTGCTTCGGGTTCACTCTCAAAATAACCGATATAGATGAAAAAAACCTTTTCTTTCTATGAAAGCTTTCTTTAACAAATGTCTTGAATAACCAACAGCTCAGCAAGAAGTCGGCATTTAAAAAATTAATAAGTAAAATATTTTTAGAAAAGTCATTTTCGAACACCAAAACAATAGTAATTCCAGAAAACAAATGAAAACAAACCGTTGGAGCTGTTGCCATCCACAACGTGAAACAACCCAATTGCAAATACAAGTTACAGGGGGCCCGGATGGTCTAGTAGGTTGAATCGCACCCCATTACGCTAACTGTCTGCGCGCTGTAATATGCGGGTTCGACTCCCGCCTTCGCCCTGGGGGTGTACCTTCTCTCTCTGTGTCAGGAAAAATTCTGTCTTACTTGACGAAGATTTATAAGCGGGTCTCTGATCAAGTACACAAACCGGAATATATGTGTACCAACCAACCAAACAAGTTACAGATAAGTCTCCAAAAACGAATAAAAGAAAAACGGCTCTTTCTAAAAGAACCCTCATCCAACCATCATAAGTAAATAAAGGATATACAGACTGGCAATTCCGGATGGGAAATTGGGTCACGGTCTCCTGTTCCTTTTTCCGGATTTCCTCCCTAAACAAAACCGGAGATGTCCAGTATAGGAATTCAGGAAACAGGGTAGCCGAAAAGATGAGGATTTGTTGGGTTTTTTAGTTCTAGTAACTTTGTATCTGGTTTTGTTGATTTGAATGCATTGCTGCGTGTTAGATGGAGAAACAGACGAATTCGGAAGAGGGAAGCTACTTTTAGGGAGATTTTGTTTTCTGTTAACGTTCTTTCTTAAACTCCTCAGCGCAATAGCCCGCTAGAGGGTCCAGACCTGCTGCGCCCATTTCAGCTTGCGTGACCAAGGGGAGTGCTAGGCATATGTTCAAGTTAGGTGGTCAACCTCACGTGGAACCCCTAATGTGTAGTTCCCAAGCATGCTTGATCCTCAATTTATAGACCCACTTAAGGGATGAAAGGATGAGTCAACCTCGCTTAATCCGAGACTCAATGCCCAGCTCGTGGCATGACAATGCGATGCACTGCCACTAAGCAACTGGGCCTCAACATTCTTTCTTGGCCGCCGAAAAATATCGCTTACTTTCTTACTCAAATGATTATATAAATGTTTTTGAGTATGGTTTATACTGTTCCTAAAGTGGTTGTGTTGTAGCTCCTCTTGAAGACTATATAGAAATCCGTAAGAGTTCAAACAAATAAAGAGAAATCAGATGAAAAACCATTGAAACAGATCTTCTAAATATGAAAACGTGTGGTAAGTTAAGGACACAAAACATAAAAGCCGACGCAAGTTTAGAAACCAAAAGTTATTGAACATATATAATTTAAAAAGTTGTGTAGTCAGATACTATTAATATATTCTGACATTTTTTCAGCATTGGTATTATCTTTCTAGTTTAATGTTGCAATTAAAGCTTGACTTTATTAAAAATAATCAACACATTGCAAAGGCAACTTTATAACTAAAGTGAAACTTTAGTCTTCAGATGTGAAATCCGATTTTTTTTCAACAATTCTTTACAAATATTCAATTTAATTAAACATAAGTAAAACAGTTAAAAAGCAACGAAGTAACACATCTTATAGAAACTAAGAGAGAGAGAGAGAATGCTGAAGATAAAAAAAGTATTGTTTTAAACACAAGGATTTCATGAATACATGAAATCCTACGAACAAACATGGTGCTTTTGCGAAATCTTACGAACGTGTTGCTTTTGCTAATTTTAAACAACATATGAAAGAGAATAGGATGTTTATTTCTTTTACATCCCTGCAGGAAACCGGAAATTTTGTCTCTTGGCCCTGAGTATCTTTTTCATGGTGATCGAATTTCTATTGATTAAATCATTGGGATAAGTGAAAGAAGCTTTTTATCACGCTAACAAAGATTTCTTCCAACAGTTCGAGTAAGAAAATCCTTTATGCGTAAAATAAAATATTGGAATCATGTAAATTACTGTTCCTATATTTATTTTATTTTTAGCGTGTGTAAAGTTGTAGAAAACATGTCGACGTCTAATGCTATAACATATATGACATTTGCCCTTTTTATAAGTTAGGTATAATTATGTAAAATATATATTTTTTAAAAACAACTCTAATCATAAAATGCCATCGCCCAATATTTTGGGTGAGTGAAGAACGATAAAGGAAGGGGTTATCCTATTTACATTTTCTATGTAAATATTTTAATACGCTTCCCAATAATTTCTTCTCAATAAATTTTATTTGTTCCTCAAGTATTATGAAACTGATATCTGTGATGTAAAACTGAAACGAGACTGTAAAACTGATATCTGTGATGTAACCTCATTTTGTGTCTCAAGCGTGAATCAGCACTCAGCACTCATCAATCTCATATATTGAGTAGCTAACATTTTAGTTTTTTGGTCCTTACATTGCCTTACCGTTTTGTTCATCGCAGAATGAATGACGTTTTGAAAGCCGAGGGCGTATGATAATTTCCAGTAAATTTGATAATTGTTAAAATCTAAAATTATTTTCATTTTAGTAAAGCCGTTCCATTTCTCGATTTTTTAATTAACAGGATATATTTTTTTGAGGTCAAATTTGGTTACACAAATAAATATCTAAGCAAATATGTATTTAATACGAAACAAACAGGAATAATTAAAGTATTAGGCATAAAATATTTATTAGCGAAAAGTTTTTTTAAAAAATTTTGTTGTTTAAGATTTTGGATCCTAACTGAAAACTTCCTAAGCAAATATGCGTAATTTGAAATCACGGAAACATAACCAGGAAAATAAATAAAGTACTATACGGCATAATCAATAAAATCATAAAAGTTATTTGGCGTACAGTTTACATACAAAATTGGTATTAAAGCCGGAAAGAGCGTTGATTTTAAAATTGTTATAATTCATTGGTTTTTAAAATGTTGTTATGGTATAAATTAAAATATCGACAGTTATTTCCGTTTAATATAAAAAAATATTGGAATTGCTAAATAATTTTGAACAGTGTATGTTTTCACAGCGATTATTTTTGATTTCATTTTCTCTTATTTTTCTTTTCGTTGTCTATGTTCTCTTATTGCTCTTTTTATGTTGCGTAATTTAATGTACTGTAATCTGTAGAATAGTTTTATCTAAATACTAAAAAAAACCTAAAGATGAAGTATTATTATAATATAAATATCCTAAATACTAAACATACGCGGTTTTTACTGCACATTGAGGGTGAAACTGAAACCACCAATGGAATCGAGGAAGGCAAGAATGAAAACTGGCAATCTACGTCATCTGAAACAACCCAATTCATTGTACTTGTAAGTAGCATAACAATATACCGAAAACTCTCTGTCCTTTTCCCAATTGGCCCCTGTGATAAACAGCTTAAGGATTTACTTACCAATTACCCATTATGGATAATCCGATGGACTTTGTTACCGTTTTCTGAACAATTGGTTTTCGGCGGATAAGATCAAAACTAAATCGCTAAATTCTAAAAAGGGTCCAAGTCCAATGGGGTATTTCCTTCTACCCTTCTTCCTTTAAACATTGTTATGTAAGAAGACACGTGTATGGAAAACTTTCTATGGACTTGAACCATCTTTCTATTTAGCGATTCAACTATTGTACTAGGAGTTCTTGGAATAGTATCTAACTTGGAACCTAATGGGACAGTAATGCTATCTGTAAAGATCTTCCTAATTACATTTTAATTCTGGAGTACCATCTGAAAATATGGTCAGGTTCTGTCACACAACTAGTTAATATTTAGCACTGTACTATTTAATATATGTTTTTTAAATAGATCAAATAAGTGTTTAACCACAAATTCATTAAATATAAAATTGAGAAATTAAAAAAAATGAAACGGCACAAATAAAATACGTTATAAAATTAGTGCGGGCACCATGCCTATTAGGCAGTTTTCAGATTTTGACTTTTAACTTTAAGCTGTTTACTTTGAAATCCACATTTTAATTAACAGAATCTTTAAGGAAAAATTAAAAGCAAGTTACTTATATCATAGTTAGGAAAAGAAGCTTTTCTAAGAAAAAATATTTCACTTCTTACTAATATTGAAAAAGTCTTTGCGTTAATTAAAGTCAAATACTCTTTTCTTTCTTTTTTTCTGAACATTTGGGAAGGGAAGCCTTAAGATTTTTCAAAAAAATGTTTTATTTTTAAAATTTTCAGCATTACAAAAAATCTCTCGAATCACTATAAATAACGACTCGAGCTAAAATAATATTTAATTATGTTTTTGACTAGCATTATTTTACGTAAAGTACTTTATTTATAAAAAAACATTTCCCTCAAACGACTTTGATCATTAAAAAATATATATTTATATAAATAAAAATTAAGGGTGTGTAACACCTCACGAATTTCCATCACCACTCAATATATCATGATATTATTTAAAGGTAATTATTTACTCTATAAGGAAATTTCAATAATTTTAAAACGTAAAAAGTTATATGGCATCTTTCTACATTTAAGATTTTCTCAAAAACTTTATTATGACGTCTTTCAATTTCTGGGAACTCGAGTACCAATTTGAAAGACTTAACTCCTTTAGAATAAGTTGTAGAGTAATTTCAGACAGACAGACAGATGGTCGAAAAGCACTTTTTTTCGAATCAACACAATCCAAAACATGTAGAACACCACACAATCTCCACAAAATCGCAATACTTTCATTGTCTTATATTTCATATTAGGTAATTGAAAGTGATTAAATGCCTTGCACTCATTTAACAAATACCAATTTCTGTACATGAATCTCAATTAGTTTTGGTAAGCTAGCTATTTGAATTTAAATCTTAATTAAAAAGTAGTTTTAGTGAAATATTTTATTACATTTATGCAAAAGGTAAAAAAAATATTGCGTTAGTAATAAGAGTTAAAAGGAACAGTGGCTTAGTGGTAGTGCTTCGCATTGCCACGCCACAGGTCCTGGGATTGAGTTCCTGATTGGGCGAGGTTGACTCATCCTTTCATCCCTTATCCCTTAGTGGGTCGATAAAATGAGGACCAAGCATGCTTGGGAACTAAACGCTGGTGGTTCCGTGTGAGGCTGACCACCTTATCGGGACATATGCCTAGCACCCCCAGATCCCTAGGTCATGTAAGCTGTAATAGGCACGGCAGGCCTAGGCCCACTAACGGGATGTTGTGCCGAGGAGTTTTAGTTTAATAAGAGTTAAAATAGCAACGAAATTCAGGATGAAAATTAAATTTAAAAATGTCTTACTTTCTTAAGTTCTGAGAACGGGACTTTGTCTAAGTCCCGAAACTGCTGGCAGTATGATTTTTAAGATCTTTTTTTTCTAAACTTTTATTTGCCTTCTAATTACGTAGCAATTTTATGCTCTTATTTTATTAAATAGTTAAAAAAATGTTTAAAAAGACCAACATATAAATTTTTACCTTCCAGATGACAAGTTACTTCAACTAGATTCTATTAAATTTGTTCCTCCAACTTTTATGTATTAAATGCAATATTTTTAAAGTTTTCATTTTTTTATGATAAAGTACGATAAGCCCACTTTAAGCTTCTTCACCTTCTCAACTTATTTATGTTATCGCAAGAAAATAATTTTTAAAGAACGATAAACTTGAGAAAGGGGAAAACAAGTTATAAAATTTCAAAATGGGAATTTACAGAGTTGTTGAAAAAGACGTCTAAACCTGAACTTGTTGTTGCTTCAGGTGGGAGTTATCTAGTCTAAGTTATTTTTATGCTAGCTTTCCTTTTTTTTTTAAGAATTAAAATAAATTAAAACTAGGGATCGACATCGTAGAAATTTGTCCATCTGTCTGTATACGTATACCCTTTCAACTTTAACTTTAATTGTCGATCTTAAAATTTTCGGAGACAGCAACACGAGTTTTGTGACAATTTATAAATCAAGAAATATGAATGTATTTTGGTTACGATATTTAAGAGGGACCGTCAGTCCCAAAGAGTTAATGCATTAGTTTTGTAATCATAACTTCCGCAGAAGTACTGCTTTGCCATGTTAGCCCTTTTTCCCGTTGTATGGGAATCAACATAACATCGAAATGAAACAAGTTTGAAACGAAAATGATATCTAGTTATTTAATTATATATTTTTGAAGTTTGAAAATGCCAAACATATACTTCAGATGGAGACACTATTTTAAAACTTTATCAATTAATAATTAAATAGCCGGATGTTATTTTTTTAAAATTTTGTTTTAAATTGAGGTTAAGATGATTCCCATACCTGGTGAAAACGGGATAACATGGCCAAGCAATTATTTTACAAAATTTGTGATTTCAAAACTAATGCATTAGCTGCATGGGACTGAAAGTCCCTCTTAATGGAAATATATTTGAATAAACTTGCAAAAAAAAGGCATGTTTCAGGTCTTTAGTGGCGACAGAAATGCTGGATGAAAATAAATTCCGTGATTGGTGAATCAATATCAAGTGGAAACAGAGCACCAATCGGAACACCAATTGAATTATGGGCAATAATGAAAGCTGGAAGAATTAAGCTGGAAATCATTTGAAACAACCCAATTATATAAAGTTATTTCTATGTATAGATAACTGGCAACGCCTACAGTGACGCCACAGTTACATCAAGCATTGTCTTCTTTCTCACAAACGAACCACGCTTCGCCCCGTTTAAAAGGGGTTGTTTCACGTGGTGAATGGCATTATCTCCAGCGGTCTTGTTTTCATTTTTTTGTCTGGAATTAATTTTGTTTTGGTATTCGAAAATGAGTTTGCTAAGAATATTATATTTATTAAATTTTTAAAATACCAACTTTTTGCTGTGCTTTTGGTTGTTCAAATCATTTTTTAAAGACAGCTTGCATAGAAAGAAAAGTTTCTTTTCATCCATGACGGTCTTTTTGAGATTGATACCAAAACAACCAATGAAATCGCAGGATAGGAGAAATGGAAACAAGAGCGTTACATCATCTGAAATATTCCCATTATCCATTGTACAGCTGCGGGAAAAAAACAGCTCCATCAATTTTTTCTCAGCTGCAATTGAACAGACGATTCCAAAGAAGATGACATTTTTCAAGGCACAAAGTGTAAAATGTGGAACTGATGAAATAGCGAACCATTTACTCTGATGACTTGGACACGAAGCCTCCGGCAAAAGAAGATTTCCTACAAGACCATCCCGACAAATACGAATTTGAGATGTTTGAAGGTGAAAATAAATACAAAAATTGCAACTTTGTAAAAATCCCTATTATTTGAATTGCAACGAATTTTTTAAGTAATAAAAAAAAATTTAACGAAATTTTTTTACGAAACGGAAATACAAAAAAATAAAAGAGTTCAAATCGTTTTTAATCTGTTCTGTTGTATCTGGGGAAATTACTACTAATAATTATCTTGTTTATTTTTAAGGAATATTATTTTATTATTGTTCATTAATGATAAAATGAAAGAGTTCAACATTGGTCTTAACTTCTTTTGCTCGATGACATACCGATGTCAGATTTAAAAAAAAGATTCAGGACAATTGAAAATTAATCCCTTAAAGAATAATTGCAATAATTGGTATTTATGTGACTTTTGAACGCATCAAAATAAAAAATTATATAGTGCTATGCACAAAATAAAATGATTCATTGTTACTTTTAGCCGATCGAAGTATATATTCATTATTTTCAAAGAATTTTAGATTTTATCTATAATAATAAAAAAAAAGAGTCTGTCTGTGTGTTTGTATGTCTGTGGATCGTAAAAGACCTACTTATACTACCCTCAAAAATTTGAAATTTTTAAGATAGATTCCCTTTAATACCAACGTGTGCACCTGAGGCTTAGTTGTTTTATTTTCAGAGAAAATTCAAATTTTCTGAAAAAAATACACCACTTTCGCTCAAATCCGATCATTTTTTCTCTTTCGTGTTGCCATTCGACAGAAGAAATTAAAATGAACACAAAAATTAATTAAAATTGAAATTGCTTTTATTTTCTTGCAATTACCTTCAGAAATTAAAAGAAACCTTCAGACTACCTTCTACTTTACTACCTACCTTACTTCTTTACTACCTTCCTAATGAGCTAAATGTTTTATTTTTTTAAAAACCAAGAATGGAGGTTTTGACGTGAAATAACATTGTTATACAATTATGGTTAATTTTGAATTTATCAGGAAAATTGCGATGACAGTAAGTTCATATTGAGGAAGATTTTTTTGATATGAGGATGTGCATTTTATAGTGAAGTATTTTTATTTTGGAATTTTAAAGCAATATAAATAACGGGATTTTATTCTTTATAATGAACGGGAACAAAGGCAAAGCTTATTATCCTTTAGCAAATTAAATGACACATATTCTCGGATCGATTTGATATTCTTTTAAACCGTGCGAAGAACGGGTATTTATTTGCTAGTAAGATATAAAATATAGTAAGTGAAATAGTTGATGTGGGAAAATGGTTAGTTAGTTAATATCGCTAATGCCCAAACAAAAATCCACCTTTCGAAATTAGTTAGCAATAATTAAAAAATGTAATATGACTTATCTTGCTGGAAAAAGGGTAATAACTCAAAGAAATGTTTTAATAAAATTATTTTAGAGTTTTGTAAGAAAATTTTAAGCGAAAGAATGTAAGTTGCTTGGATATAAAGCCAACACTCCTGAGATTTGGTTTTCTTTATAACAAGCTTTAGTTTTATGAAATTCAATTCGCACAATGTGCAGTTTTAGAATGCGTATAAAAAGTCAAAAGGAAAAGTTATTCTATTCTAAATTGTAATGTTTGTTTATGGAATGTCCATAAAAGTATTTTTCAGTGTAGTTTGCGGATTATAATTCGAAAATTTAATCTACATAAAACGTTGGGCGAAAATAAAGTATCAATTCCCATCAAATTTTGTCTTACATTTTTCTTAGGAAATCGAGATTAAAATCGTGAAAGCTGTTTGAAAGCGAAAAAGTTAAAAAAAAAATGTTTTGTAGAATTTTCTTACAATGGTTTGACAAGATGGCAGTGGTTAGAAAGAGCTGGTCTTCATAGAAGAGCTGTTTCTAAACTGTAAAAATAAACTCGTCTCCTATCGTGCGCAAGTAGCGTTTTCGTCGAAATACTGATCTAAGAGGTCTCTTCAATGTAAAAGTCAGGTATAGTCCGTCTTAAAAGTGTAGAAAAAAACATTTTAAGAGACAAAATTTCAAATGGATGGGGAACAATTTGCAGATGCTTTGCATAGTTACTGCATAGTAAAAGTTGCATAGTAAAAGTTTAAAAAAAAAAATGTTTTGCAGAATTTTCTTACAATGGTTTGACAAGATGGCAGTGGTTAGAAAGAGCTGGTCTTCATAGAAGAGCTGTTTCTAAACTGTAAAAATAAACTCGTCTCCTATCGTGCGCAAGTAGCGTTTTCGTCGAAATACTGATCTAAGAGGTCTCTTCAATGTAAAAGTCAGGTATAGTCCGTCTTAAAAGTGTAGAAAAAAACATTTTAAGAGACAAAATTTCAAATGGATGGGGAACAATTTGCAGATGCTTTGCATAGTTACTGTAGCATAGTTTAACATGGCCCATACTTGATTGAAAACCATAATTACGTTTTACACTTCCGTCGCATCTGAACGACCCAATTGGCTTATGATTGATTACCACTAGGATCATCCGATATCGTTAGTATGACCAACTTTACTAGAATCGTTATACATATAAAGTCCAGGCGAAGAACCCCTTGATTGCATAGGAATCTTCACGAAATCAGATCTGCTTGACAGACGTTGGCGACAGGAAACTGGTTTCTCCCTTGCATCTTCTCTCACGGTTCAAGCATGGGACTCGTGTCTGGCGTGAATCAGGGTGGCCGCGAAAGAAGAACCAAGTAAGAAACCGGTTTCCTTACACCAGTTTAGACGACGACTCGCTATCGTTACCAAAGACGCCTCAGACAGATTCCTATGATATGAAGGGTTTTTCCCCTGTACTCTTCATATGTCAAACGGGCGTTGGGAATAAAATAAAATATTCCGTATATCATTCCCGAATAAATCCATCCAAATAGATTCCTTTGCGATATCTCTAATAATGAGAGAGCTTTCTCGTTAGCGAAACGTACTTGTGGTTTTTTCCTCAACCTCTTTTTGTTATTTCCTACAGCGAAGTTTTTTTTATGCTAAGCTTTTATCGTGAGGTGATTGGATACAAGAAACGAAGGGGTCTAGTTGCATATCTCCCATTCTCCAAAGTATAACTAAGGTATAGGGTGCATTCATTGGAGACGATCTTAAATCCAATTGATAATTACAGCCTATTTTTGGACGATCTCAAATCCAATATGGGATTACAGCATATTTTAAATTTTAATTATATTATTTTCATAGAAAAAGCTATCAGGGATCTGAATATGGAGTTAAAAATTCCATTAAAAATTTATTTATTAAATTACTTTTGTTTTTAAAGCACATAAAAGAGCCGGAAACGTGATGGAGCTTCCAATTAATCGTGACGTATTTAGTGTCCAGTGATTGTTATTGCGCAAACTCAATTTCATTAAACTTCAGAACTTTCAAAGAAGATGAAAAAGATTTCTTTACAAATCTAGATACTAGCTACATCACTCGGAGAATATCACGTGACTTCCTGTCTCTGATTTATATCCAAAGTGGCAGTTTTAAAATCTTATTAGTAGTTGCTATTAAAAAGAGGCTTAATGAGGAGGAGAGGCTTAAAGGCTTAAGAGGCTTGCTTAATTTAAAAAGAGGACTAACAAAAAATTAAAAAAAAATAGTTTTTATACAATTTGGAACTATTTGCCGTCGATTTAAAGCAAGAAAAAAAATTGTTATTCCCTGTCGGACGAAGTCGCCAATAAACGGACTGGACTCTATACCTTAGTTATACTTTGGAGAATTAGAGTTTTGTAACTAGAAACTACAGATTATTTCTATCCAGGAAGTTATGAACACTACTCACGAAAATACGAAGCTGAAGAAAATATTTAGTTTAGCTAAATGAAACAGTCCTGTCCCAAAGGAACTAAACAGCACGCAATATTATCCGATATGATTTTGATATATATCCGATACAATTTAATATTGCATTACTAAAAGGTGATCTTGCGATATTGCTTGCGGCTTGTGTATCATTTTTTACCCTACCTTTCTTTTTTTTTTTAATTGAACAAATTAAAAATAAACTCCGAAAAAGTAGGTATTGACAAGCTGACGATGTCCGTCTGTTTGTCTGTCTGTCCGTATCCCCTTCCAAAATCGGTTGTATCTTAATTTTTTTTTGTAAGGAAGATATGACATCAGCGACACAACTTTCATACTTTAGGTCCGTCTGTCTACTGTATGTCATCAAATTCTCCATTGAATTAACATTAAAATTTAATTTCCTCTCAATCAAATCACTGTTGCCACATCAACAATGGCATGAGAAACTTTTTTAAATTCCTGTACCATATATGGACAGTGCTCTCAATACGCTTGTGCATTTTTAATCTCTAGCACGAGATCTGATTCTACACAAAAGGTAGAAATTCCTTTTACATGTAAGAAAAATACGTTGTAAATATAGTTTTTATTAGAGTCAGAAAGTCGCTAAGTCGATGACACAAACTTCACTTTAAAATAGCAAATAGTTCGCCGAGAGCGTTTCTTTAGCCTTACTACAAAGCGATTGATGGCTTCACTTGACAAATTTTTTTTGCAGTGGTTTTTATCCAGTATCATCTACTTCTTCTTCTTAAATCAATGGCTGCAAACCAGCACTAAGCCTACATTTTTTTTTGTGTTTATTCAAAAACCGTAAAAAAATGTATTAGTTCACTACAGTTTATGACGATTCAATTTTCGAATGGCGAGTAGACATGAAACCAGGAAACACATCCGCCATGTTCCAGTTGTGTTAATTTTGTATGACTTGAGAGTGTTTGAACATTTCTCACGTGCCTGTGCCAGTTTGGCTAACATTAATGAGTGCACAACTCAGCAACTATTTTTCAAAGATAATTTATTTTGAGTCTGCACGAAATAAGAAGGTCGATGCGACCCAGTTTTCAATGCTGTACTCTACGGAAGTTTGAAATAATTTTCAGAAAAGTGCCTTATCTTATTTTCATCGCATTTAACCAATGGATGGCGGCTATTTGAACGATTGATTTTCAAAGCAACTTAATTACAGCATTCTTGCTTTAAATAGACAGCCTATAGTACCAAATTGTATAAAAACTGCATTTTTACAGGTTTCTGAGAACTCTTTAATTTGTTTTATAAAAAATAAATTATTATAGTCTGAACTTAAATACCTGTCTCATAATTGCTCAGGCCTAATTTAATTGGAGTTTGAAAAACTTTAATGAATTTCTGTTATTATTCTAATCGGTTAAAAAAGTTTGAAAGTGAATGAAATTTTTGACTTTCTTTCATTTCTAAAACTTAATTAAAATGTAAAATAAAATGAGTAACTTTGAAGTACTGGAAGTATGTAAAAAAAAGAACACTAGGTCAGTCGACACTCCCGGTAAGCATTAATAAAATTGAGCTCGGAAATAAATTATATTTGTAGCGTTTTATATAGGTATATAGTTGCATTTAAATTGCATTTGTTTTAAGAACAATTATTTAAAATAATTAAACCACTAGAGAAATTTTAAATTTCAAATCTATGTTCAAATTATAGGAAAAATATTTAATTTCTTTTAATTCCTCCTTAAACTATGAATAAAATACTATTTTTAAAGACAAATTAATATATAGCTTGTATTAACTTATAGAATTGTTTATATAAATAAAGTTTGAAGTTTACCAACTGAAGTTTAATTTCCGATCGAAGTTTTATTTACTAACATATATTTAAAAGATTTCCGAGTTGTAAAATCTCGAGAGTTGACAAGAATTTTTAATTAAAATTTTTATTAAACAATTTGTTTAGTTTTGAATTTTGAATGGAGAGTACTGCTCAATATCGTCATGTGGTATATAACAAATCTTTCATATTATTGAAAACTATTCTGTTTTTCAAACTATTAAACTAAACTACGTTGTTTTTAATAAGACTGAAAACGATTCTGATATTAATTTTCCTAACTATGAATACGTATAAAAAGTTTTATCAGAATAAAAATTATTTATTTCTATTTAATCAAAGTATTGTAGTATAACTATGAAAATCACAGTTCATGTCAAAATTTAATTACTGTTGTTAAACTTAGTTAACTACTACTAGAATATTCCAATATTAAGAAAATTAATCATATTTGTCAAGTTATGAAATAGCACTAAAGACTTATTTTTGAGAAAACTTGGCTCATGATAACTTTAAAAATTCAACATAGATATTGTTTGAACGAAAACATTATTCTTTTTAAAACTTTTTTTATTTCTCTTTGAATTCTATTTAGCTAGTATTTTAAAATAATAATAAAAATAATACTATAATAAAATTTAAACTACCAATATAAATAACAAGACATCAGTGATAAACATACTACATTTGAAATCCGAAGTATATTACGAATTCGGATTTCTTTGTTGTGAAACTGCTCTACTGCTAGACGAGTGAAAAGCTTCAATGGAATTTTGTATCTTTTAAAAACATTTATTAGCACCATTCATTAGCTAAAATAATGATTAGTCGCCCAATCATTAACTTTAATGAAAATTTGGCCCTAAGTTATTTAGAGAGAATTTGTTAGATGAAAGAACAGAAAAAAAAAGTTTTACTGATATAAAGATGTGTAATTATAAAATCGATAGTTGTTAATTTTTGTAATAGATTGCATGAAAGCTCGATGTTGCAAAATATAAAATTATCTTTCTTTCGTATACACCTAAATATCATTAACTATTCTGTTTGCATATCCTTATATTTATCGAAGCTCTTTAGCATATATTGTTCATTAATTTAAAAAAGAAGACCAGATGATTGTTTGTAATGAGGTTTAAATCTCAAAGGTCAAATATCAAATTGATTTGAATCTCAAAAGGCTGCATAATAATTATTTTTAAATTGGTTTATTAGTATGTTGTTGAGAAAAAATGCAAAAAGTGTTCCCCAATCAAATCAAATTTTAAAAAAATAGTTTATCGCATGTTTAAAGCTGTTAAGTGAAAGACAGTCCTGTGTCTGTTCAAAGAGAAAATGGGTCTGTAGACAAATTGCGATGTAATTGTACTGTAAATATTAGTAGTTTTAGAAAGCAGAAATTTTCTGAAGGGAAAAAAACAGAAATATGTGCAGAAATCAAGTAAACGATACACAGTTTTTTTACAGTGAATATATCGGAAAATTTTAGTCTAAAAATATTTTTCAACACAGCAAGGTTAGGTAAGGTTGAATTATCGTTGCACTAGAACTACACCAGGGCAATTGGCGACGGGCGTCCAAATTTGGAACCACAGTCAAGTGACGAGCAAATACCTGAGTAGGCACTCAACGCATACTTTAAGGGCGACATCGTACGCGGCGTCAGGACGTTGGAGCATATTTATAACGTGCACTACCTCTATACGGGGTATTATTTTTCTTTTGGCTAAACGGACTGTTTATAGGTCGGCAGTTATTGTGGCTATGCCCGGACCCGAACGTGGGACCGTTTTCATTCAAGGCGAGCCTCTTAACCGACTGGGCTCCCCAGCCACTTTTTCAATGTAGTAAAACAGTTCCATGCGCGCTGACATGTATCTCTAATTATTATATACAACAAATTGTGAACGCTGCAATTTAAATCAAATTTCTTATTACTTAAAACTAGATAAAAAAAAGAACGAAATTCGAATTCGAACGAATATGAAACGTAGATTCGACTCGATCATAATATTTTATTTTATAAAAAAAAACCTATTTCAATATTCTTTTGTATATAGTTATTTGGAACATCTATTAATAATTCATATAATAAAAATGAAAGTGTGGATATTTCAATACAACTTTTAAAATTTAAGTTTAGCTACCATGAAGTTTAATGTATTAAAAATGTAACAATTGATGTACTTTTGTTAGTAGCAATAGGAAAAGTCACGTATAAAGTACACACTACAAAAACGATCCCAATTTAAACTAGTATGAAACTTTACAATAGAAAGATTTTCAAAGATTTTTTTTCTATTTTATTTTTTCCTCAATCCAATTGATAGTACAAACTCAATTTTCTCAAGCAATCATAGTAAAATGTTTTTGAACTAAGATTTGTTTACTGTGAACTGTAACCATTGATTCTTTCAATTCTTCCAAACGATTTCGAAGCATTTTTGAATCAGTTAGGTAACAGTTTTTTTAGTGTAGTTTTCCTTCGGAAGTTCATAGACAATAGGAAACTTACAAATACAAATAGAAATTTCACTACTGTCTAGAAACTCCGAAACATTTGCAAATACCCTTGGGAGGAAAACATTTTCAATATATATTGATTGCTTGGAGGGCTTTGTAAAACAAAAAAAAGAAAAGGTTAAGGAGGCACTTTTTGTATATCTTCATATTCTTGTATGTTTAAACCTTCCGAGTGTTATCTGAGCTTTTTTTGTAGTTTTCAGTCTTTATTACATTGACCTTAAATTACAATTTTATAAACAATAATTTTTTTATTCACAATGTACTTTTTTCATCTGGAAATGATTTAAAAATCATTCTCTTCAAAAATAAACCTAATTATGATTTTTAAAAATAAATATTTTACTTGAAATAAATTTAATTTAAATTTATTTTCTTCAAAAATAAAGCTAATTATGATTTTTAAAAATAAATATTTTACTTGAAATAAAATTTAATTTAAATTTATGCAGTGAAAACAATAATACATTTTTATCTATTTCCAGGCAGTTTGGAAGGTTAAAGTGGATTGTTTTACGTTATTTGATTGAAACCAGAACCAATCCGTTAAAAAACAAATTTTAAAAAAAATTAATTTGTGTAGTCTGTGCACAAATTAGGGATAAACGTTTTTAAATATGTAGACATTGCAAATAAAAGTTTTTATTCTTAAAGTGCTAAAAAGCAATCAAATTTTTATTGTGTACATTGATTAAAGTAAACTGTAAATTTCGTTAATGGATTTCCAATATTTATTAAATTTACTTTTTATGCCATGGTGTAAATTGAATATATCGTTTTCAGATCATATAATTGTGATAACCGTCACAGAAGCCCAAATTAGTACTCATAATTTGGTTTAATGTATTTGAATTTAAATAGATATGCACGAACTTACTATTTCTATATCGTAATCAAGAGAATATAAAATCCCTGTTAGCAAGGCGTTGGTCTTTAGATAATTTTTAAGGTCGGGTCCTCGAAATAAAAAAAATCTTCTTATTAAAGAATTGTAGCAATGATAAAAAAAAATCATCGACAATATTCATCTATGAAATAAGCTGATGCATGTTAAATTTATCGAAGTCTAATGCATTAAAACCTTTTAAGACGCATAGTTATGAAGTTGCTTCGGGAAGCAGCAAGATCGTTATCTCAGTTTGAAATCACGAGACCCGTCAAAACTAGCCCATATGTTACTCTGAAGTTGCAAAAACTCAAACAAACCAAACTAAGATCACCATCAATACTTATATAATAAAAACACCATAAGAAAATATAATATTGAAAAAGGAAAAGTTTAGATAGAAAGTCTTTCAGTTACCAAAAGACGTGACCATAAAAAAATTTCGGAAGATTTTTTCACATTCATGGCGGACCATAACTGCACTACGTCTTAATGATGATCGATTTATAGTCCTTGGACTAAAAAAGCTTTTTGCTTCTTGCTGCGGAATGATCGTTCGTTGGTCTTTTATCGTTGAATCATATCGATATAGATACGTCGGAACATAAATAATATGACAATCGGTCGTGAGCGTCTTTTGTATTGAATCCAGATGCCTTTTTACTGATCTATTTCCTACTGTTTGCATGGATGGCAATGGAATAATGTAGGGGGAACATTGGACATTTGACCCATAAGGATACATGACCCAGTGCCCCCTAACCATTGGAAAAGTTTTATAAGTTGAAAGTGGCATCACTTCTTTCCTTTCAGTCAGCCGACCACGGTGAAAAAACCCGACCGAATCAACGTGTTTAGCTATACGAAGAAATACGTTTTCATGCACTGAAAGTAAATGTTTGATGCCATAAGATTTTTGGGTCTACATTTTTTTTATGTTTACATGTTTAGCTATACGAAGAAATACGTTTTCATGCACTGAAAGTAAATGTTTGATGCCATAAGATTTTTGGGTCTACATTTTTTTTTTTATTTTAAAGGAAATATTATTTCAATTGGTTACTTGTTTTGTTGATGCTTTTAGCTATAATTACATGCCTAAAAGTTTTAATGTATTTATTTGAAAAATACTTTATTTTGGGGTTAAGCAAAAAAAGTGCAACTAGGGATACTTGACCCAGCCAATTAAAGATATGTGAGCAAGTAAATAATACAAAAAGTAGACAGAAGCAGACCAAGTAAATTTTTCAAAAGATTACGGGAGTACCAAAATTAAATGACTGGATTCTTACCAGAATATTTTGAGAAAAAAGAACATAAGAAGATTTGTTGGGAAGGTACAAGAAAAAAAATTCTGACGAGTCTGCAATCCAGTTTGAAAAAAGAAACAATGGAAAATAGATAAAATAGAAGCGATTCTTCAACCACATTTGTTTTCTCTGCAAAATAAAAAATTCTCCAGTTATGTATTCAAACAAGACTTTACGTTTAAAATTGAATAACTCATTAATATAAGAATAATCAATGGGTTAAAAATATAAGTAATAATTTTGTCTGACAAAAATGAAAAATATATATACATAATTTATATGATGCTAGTTTTGTTATAATGTTAAAGTATTTTGATAGTTTTTAGTCATTTTACCAAATATATGTGTTGAGTCACGGATCCCTAATGGGTGGGTCTTGTATCCCTATACATTGGAACACATGACCCAAAACTAAAGTTTTAAATAATTTATGTTTTACTACTATTGATACTAATACTAATATTAATACTTCAGTAAAATACTAATACATATTGTGTAATACTTTATGAAGTATAAATTGATTGCATTTGCACATCCATAAATAGTGTTTTTTAAAAGTTACAAGCCAAAAACTACAAGTTGGGTCACGTGTCAATGGTTCCCCCTACTGCAGATGTAATAGCCAATAAAGTTTTTTGAAAGGATTGCCTTTCAAGTAATTAGTTTAAAAAGTATTAAAATATATATTATAAAAAGCAGCAAATGGAGGAAAATAAAAATCAATAATCCAAACTCAAAAGACATACTCATGGGCTAATGGCATTGTATGATTTTTTAAAAATAATTAAATTTAAGAACAGTGCATGGATAAATTCCGTTAAATTAAAATTAAATTTAAAATAATTTCAATATACAATTGTATTTGTGTTTATTTTTTCACCTGGAAAAGTATCCAATTTTTTAAAGCAAAATGAAAAGGGTAAAAATTGTATGTAGTCTGTCTCATAATTTTGGATAAATAAAATTTTATGGCAAAAAATCTTACTTGAATGGTTTGGATAAAAAAAAAGTAGTGATAAAGAGGTTTCGGTAGATACCAATAAATGAAAAAATTGTGAATGGTAAAAAATATAACGGTATATAAGTTTTGTTTTGAGGGATAGCGAAAAATGTTTTCAAAAATACCTCAGTTTAGAGACTTGATTCACGTATATAATGACATACTTTATTACTTTTTTGCTTTGTATTTCTTTCCGATATGCTAACTTAAAAAACATGGTTTTCCCCTGAATTAATAAGATTTTGTAAAATTTAAAATTCAATTTCATACCAAGCAGCCAATATAGCCATTTTAATACCTTTACGAATTACTATAAACCTTTTAACAAAAGGTGCATCACTCTATGAGAAGCGCATTTCGGCACCGAAGGATGGAATTAACTCAGACTGAGTTAAAACCGCTCGTTAAATTGAGACGCAGTGTTTCTTTATTTCTTTAAGCTCGAAAAGAGTGAATCCCACTCATTAAATGATTCCCAAGATGAAATTACTCAGATGGTTAAGTCGTTGTTTAAGAGTGAATCGCACTGTTACCACTATTGATCCTGGAATTGAGAGTGTCAAGTAAGAGGCACCTCTCCCTTACAATTTGTTGTTATAGTAGGTCTATCTAGAATGCGAGCCTCGAAAGCATTTCGAGGTGCACCGCATGTGGTTCTCTTCGAAACGGCGTTAGCGTCGCGGTTTCGGTTTCCCCCCCACGCTACTTGGGTTTGAACTGTTTGGATTGTTAACCTCACAACGGAACATCAAACGCGTTAGGTTTAGAAAAGCGATGCTCCCCCCGTTTCCTAGAAAACCAAGCGAAGGGATGGCGGAAGAAAGTCTTTTCCAGGCTCGCATAGTACATAGACCGACTATAGTGAAAGTGAAATAACTAAGCTTCTATAATTCTTTGGTACTGTCTCAAGATACAGCTGCAGTTCAACATTCTTCGTACCAACCATAATTGTTTTTACATGTAACTTGCTATAGCAACACTTGATTTTATTTTTAATTTTGGCAGTTATACCACTTTTTTTTTATCGTAGTTCCCCTCTAACAGGGGGCCCGGGTGGCCGAGTGGTTAAGATAGCTGCCTCGCTAACAGTCTGCGCACTGTACGGGTGCGGTTCGATGCCCCTTTGCCCTGGGTACATGATACATTAGCCCAAGAAAATAATTCTTAATCTCGCGAACCTTCTACGCGAAACTTACGTACATTCTACAAGACCAACATGTCTCGATTGCATTGCGATGTATCTACTATGCCTATCCCTTATCCCTTTTCCCATAATCTAGCATTACCTTTTTACGATCAGATTTATTGAGCGGAAATGGAGAGTAGTTCATGAACTATTACAAACTATTCTTTAACGAAAATTACAAAGTTTTCCCCTTTTTCATTCCAAAGCTTTAAGTTTAGTAATATTTTTTACGCTTGTACAAGTCCGTTTTCAAGAGATCTGATTTGCAAAACGAAAAATACTTTAAACCATTTGTTCTCGTTTTCATCATTTTCGTCCCTTAGCACGTTCTTCCACTAAGCTCTTCAATTTATCTAGGAGAGTATTACCTCGTAAAGTTTACGTAAATAGGCAGCATTATTTCACCGTAAAAGAGTTAAAATAGCTATATTGGCTGCTTGGAATGAAATTTAACCAGAAGCATTACCAAGTCTTGCGAATTTCATGGAAAAAATCGTGTGTTTTAAGTTATCATATCAAAAAGATATACAATTAAGTAAGGAAAATACAAAATTAATTCATTAAAATGCATAAAGTTGATTTTCTCTTTTTTTGTATATTTAATTATACATTTATTATACCTGAATAAAAACTTATTCATCGTTACTTTTTTACTTTTATTATTTTTTCTATTGCTTATGCTTGCCTTAACCCCATTATTGATACTTTTTTGTTCATCGACACCTTTTAAGTAAGATTTTTGACTTAAAATGTTTTTGGTCTAATTTTTTGAGACAGAGAGAAACTGTATCTTTTATATACTCTATTCATAGCTTTTATCTTGTGTGAAATATGAAATTTTTGATTATTTTAACATTAAAAATAGAGTAATACAGTTACATTTATTTTATTGTATTTATTTTATGCACAAACCTAACCACGTAACCTAATTATGTATTTTTTAGCTATATTATGCAAGAAACATTTGCATAACATAATTTGACAATGTATATATACTTTAATATTCCTATATTAACTTTTTTCACTTAAAAAAGTATACAAAGGGAGCTATAATAATTTTCTCGTGCAATTATCTTTGATGACTAGTTTTGAACATCTTTTAAATTTATATTGAAAATACTACTTGAGACTAATTTATGTTCACAAAATGTGTGTGTCAGTTTTTTTCAACAAGTAAGTATATAAAACTTAAAATAGAATGTATAAGAATGAATATAATGCATATAATATAGTTGTATGTTTCGGAAGCCATATCATACATGGAATAATGCAAATAATCTATCCGTCCATTGAATGAAAAATAAAAAAAAAGCTACGGAAAAGTAGGATATATTTCTTTTTACCATCTCAGAAACTTCTACTCGAATAACTTTTTCATTAGAAATGTTATTATATTTTCGATTTTATGTGTAACATAACCACAAGTTATTTGCTTACATAAACATAATAAATTATAGTTTTGCTAATTCTCCAAAATAAGCGAAACAATTAGTATATTTTCGGTAGACCCATTGTTTGACTTTCTAAATTCTTCTTCAGTGAATCTGAAAACTAGGAAAAGATACTTTATAGTCCCATAAAAAATATATTTGGAGCGTAAAACTTTAAGTACTAAATAATAAAAAAAAAGTAAAGTCATGGACTCTTACTTGTCGAAAAGAACTATTTTGAAATGAACTTCTTCAGATTTCATTTGAAGTTGCTAAGATGTGGTACAAAGAAACGGAGGTTGGACGTAAATTGCAAGAACACAAAAAAAATATGTTTTTATTAACCAGCTAAAGAATATCTAGCCTTCTTGTCGTTAGACCTTAACTGCTTTATAATTTATGCAACAGTCTTTTTACCAATAATCATAAATTAAAAAAGTTATAACTTATTAATATTTTATGATATTCTACCTTTTAGCTTCCACACAACGTTTATAACGTAAAACGTGAAAGGTATTATAATCGTTCAGCACGTCTGTCTGTCCGTCACCCATTTTCATAGCCCAAACTACAAATGCTACGGACAAGTGTGATACGTCAAAAAATTCAGCGCATCGAAATTAGAATGCATTGAAAATTTCAGAAAAGAATTCGAATTCGAAGTACTTCAATTACTTAAAAAACTGCAAAATTTAATGCTCATTTAAAAAGCATAGGAAGCCATTTTTATTAGAATTAAATCACCATCGCCATTCATAACAATCGATCGAGAAACTTTAATGGGCTTGTTTCACGGAGGATCTGGCAATAGCTATGCGGTTTTGTTTGCATGTCTATTTTGATGTATTTGAACAGTATTGCCACCAGTTTTAGGAGAGAAACTACGAAAAAATACCATTTAATTCTAAAATTACAAAAACATTCCATAAAAATACTAGCAAAGCGTTTCACGTTTTTTTTAATTCACTACAAAGATTCCAAAAATGCAGCTAGTATTTTTACGATATTTTTTTTTAATTTTAGAAAAATTCTAAAATAAATTCTAAAATTACAAAAAAATATCGTAAAAATACTAGCTGCATTTTGGAATCTTTTTAGTGACTTTAAAACAACGTGAAACGCTTTGCTAGTATTTTTATGGAATGTTTTTGTAATTTTAGAATTAAATTGTATTTTTTCGTAGTTTTTCTCCTAAGACAGGTGGCAATACTGTTCAAAGACATCAAAATAGACATGCAAACAAAACCGCATAGCTATTGCCAGATCCTCCGTGAAACAAGCCCATTCTTTTAGACAATAAATCAAAATAAATTTATTTTTGCGACATCGATCAGTTTGAAATGACGTCAAATATATTTCACTACAAGATTCTTTGTATGTTAATATGACATGTTTTCATTATATTTAATTATTACATATTTATTCTTTGAAATATATATTAATTTTTGCAAACGATAAGTAATAATTATTGAATTTTCGAAATAAAATAAATGAAACTAGCCAAATTTACAATGTAAATGTTTAATATAGAATTAATGCTGTGTTTGGCGCCTTTTTACCTGTTAAACACAACTGTTGTGTGGAAGCGGGTTAAGTGACAGATTCTGTTACAAACCTACTTGTTTCAATTGAGAATGATTTTAAGATCATATCTTTAATATGAGTGAGTAATATCTTAAATGAGTAAGTCAATGCCGTTATTCTCAATTAAGGGCAATTTAATTACTAACTTTTGCATTAATATTTTTGCATTTTTTGTAAAAGTTTGGATAAAAGGGCTGGTAACTTGTAAGCATGCGCAGATGAGAGCAGTGTGAAAACATCTTAATGTCCTCATCTATACATCCATGGTACAGGCCGTACTAACTTTATACGTATTTCTGTTTGAGATGCCGCGGAAACACCAGAATACTCCAAATCTTTGAACACATTAAATAGATATCCAGTTTCTAACTTCACCCATTAAATATTCATTTATAGTGTTTTTAACAAAAAGAACCTTTACTTTAAGAAACAAACCAAACAGTATATTCTTGTTTATATAGTACGATAAACCACAACTTTTTTTTACAAAAAAAGAACCCATTTCATTTTAATTTTTTAAAAATTTCCCCATGGCATAGTACGAAGTATTTTCGAGTTGATATTGGTCATGCTGACGCGAAAGGTTAGTCACAGAATTTTATGCAGGAGTTTGTAATTTTAGCTATTATAAATTTAGCAGTTTAATATATAGATGAAAAATAAAATAAATAGTTTGAAAGAGATCCAAAAAATACATCAATATTAAATGGATTATAGATTTTCGATAGTAAAAGATACAGTGAATCTAATAAGAGGAAACAATTTCTTATAACCTTGTAAGAAATCAAAAAACGTATCTACGTCGTATTTTATCACGTCAAATTAAATCGGGTAAAGAATAAAAATACACATGCGTAGCTTTTAATTTCTTTTTATCACTACAAATTGAAGCCGGTGTTAAATTAATCGGGATTGGAAGTTCTTTTGAACTGGCTTTCAGCTTTGTCCTTTACAACGGTATTAAAATCTTGTATACAATTTGTTTAAATGCATCAAACTTTTCTTACTTAGTGCAAAAAGTAGCAATCTTTAGAAAATTTTATAAACTTTCTGCGGGAAGATGCTAGTCGTACTTCGATTTGAAACATTATTTTGTTATTTCCCGATGGTGAAAAAACACAAAAGATTTAATACAACGGATTTAAATTTGTTTTGACTAAGCATTTTCTATATGTCAGATATCTGGTTTATAAATAATCCTCTTAAGGAGTAAACAAAGTTTTATTTCTTGTTTTGGCTGGAAAACACCATCCAGTCGTCAACATTATTTTAAATCCTCGAAAATATTCAGAAATGACGTATTTGTTCATCTATTTTCTTAATACATGCATAAGAAGATTATGTCCTTAGGGAAGTTTTGTAGAAAATATATCACAACAGTTTGAAAACTAGTGTTGAGGTTTTCAAAAGAGATACTCGTATTCTGGATTAAAAATATATAAAAATGATCGCGCATTGGGAAATAATTAAAAAAAAAACACTTCAACTGCATTTAAAATTAAAAAAAAACGAAACGTTCTTATACAAAATATCTCATTGAATTGTAAAACAATAAAAAGGGTATCTTAGGTTTTATGTTTGACAATTGAATATGCTCTTTATTGAACAAGCTTTAAATGTAGTTAATTAACCTCTCTCTCTCAGTATAGATTTTTTTTAGAGTTCAAATAATTAATGATATGCAATTTTTCCATTAATTTAAATTAAGACAAATATTGTATGACATAAATAATTTGTAGTAGTATTATTTATTAGATTATTAGTAGTTTATTTTATTATAAGTAAGAGCAATATTTCTTTAATACAGTAAAACCCAGAATTCATGAAACTAGAATTAACATGTGGGGAGACTCGGGTCACTTGATTCCATGGTAGACTCAATCCGTAAGTGTAAAATCAGATAAAAAGTAGACATAAATTATTTTTTTAAGAACGTATAACAATGATAAAGTTATTCCCTGTTAGGGTAGGTGGACCCGACGGCAATATTTTGTTAATGTAAGACAAAATATTTTTTTGCATTCTGTGAGAGAGTGTATAAAACAATTAGGACCAGCAAATATGTTGTTGTAGTCCCCCAATAAGTCCTCACCACAAATCAAAAGCTTTTATTTTCTAAACTCGTTTTAATTTTAGAAGTGAAAAATGGAATAATGTACGAGTCAAAATCGAGTGGTGCAAATAAAAGTGGCCCCTTCATGGAGATAAGAATAAGATAGAATTGTCACCAAGTCAAAAACCAATGCAAAAACAGGTTTTCTAAGTGAAGCTATTGATCTCTTCAATATTAAGCCCAAACAAACACTTGGCAAATTATTTACCGGCAACTATGCTATGGTTTGACAAGCTAGTTGGAATGCAATATAAACTGAAGGTTTGTACAGCTGTACAAAAAAAGTTCCCGCTAGTGAATAGTTCGAGCGTTATTTATCCTAGAGAATAGGACCTTTTTGTTAATATAAAATATTCAAAATTGATTGCAAGACACAAAATTTGCATCAAGACCGTCTTCATATAATACGCACTAAGATCTGAACTCGCCAATAGTCCATGAGTAGCTCTAATGTGATGCTAATCCAATCCAACCAATGCAAAAAAGCAGGTTTGCCAAGTGAAGCCATTGCACGTTTGAATAATCTTTTATTTCGACTTGGAGGCTAACAGACGGCTTCAATAGATCTTCGCGCCAAGCATCTCAAGGCATTCCTATCTCTACGCTGGGGCTACTTTTATTTGCGCCACTCTGTACCTAACAACGAAATAGAACTAGCATAGGGGTTCTAAATACTATTGGAATATAGTATTAAACAAAATTTGATAAAATCAAATTAGTTCTCATTTAATAAAAGCAATTTATTAAATTTCCCAAGAATTTATTAGATAATAAATCATATATGCAAACATTACTCTTTTAAATATCACGAATTATATCCTATCCTATTGTATCTGACAAAAAGACTTCTTGAGTTAAAATATTAGCAAGAAAAAATGTGGATATACATCAATTAGTATATTTATTAATGCGAACGATGCAAACTTTGGGTTATAAGAAGCAAATCTGTCATTATTATACCAAGAAAATGCAGC
Source organism: Oedothorax gibbosus (assembly GCA_019343175.1). Taxonomy (NCBI): domain Eukaryota; kingdom Metazoa; phylum Arthropoda; class Arachnida; order Araneae; family Linyphiidae; genus Oedothorax; species Oedothorax gibbosus. Next base: position 43,311,144 of record CM033270.1, on the reverse strand, counting down.
TGGTATAAAAAAAACTTAATAATTTTCCTAAGAAAACTCTTTTTTTTAACTACCCAACATTTTTTGGTGTTTAGTGCGACATAGCTAACTCTGTTATTCTACTTAAGTTTACGCTTTATGTCCTTTAATAAGATGAATAAACCTTATATGGCTTTTTAATTTGAGATTGCTTTGAAAAGAAAGTTTACTAAACTTCCACAAATTAAATATATAAATAAATTTAAGTTTTTATGAAAGCATCAGATTTAAAATAAATAGTTTAAACTTAATATTTCCTAGACAAAAATAATGGTTTCCTGCGTTCCCTTTTTTATATTTCTTTTAACGTTGGTGTTTAGATAATAAAACTTTGCAAACTCTTTTTAGATTTAGATAATAACTTTCCACTTAACTCAATTATTCTTCAAATATTTCTTTACCCATTAACGATGATTGGCCAGAAGGTTTGCCTTGCGGAAATAAGCTTTCTTCTTAAATTTATCTTCAAAAACAAAATAAATGACGGACTTAGTACTGAACAATTCATGTCAGAAAAAATTTGGTTACGCAGAAAACAAATTTTAAAAACTTAAAGTTAACGTTGCGAATTGATAAGGAAGGAATTTGGTTATACTGTTTGCAAAAGGGTCATTAATGGATTAAATATCCACTATGGTTTATATAGAAGTTTTAGATATTTTCTGTTTGATTGCTTTTACTGTAATTGTGCCAGAAACGAAGTTTAGGTGAAGGAATATATTGAAAAAAAGCAAGTTAATCTAATTTTGTTGTTTGAAAATCCTAATCATCAATTCTTTTGACTGGAATTTTTTTTGAACTTTGGTATATTTTAACGACTGCATTTATATCTAGATTTTTATATTTTATATATAGAATTTTTTTTCCATTGGATTAACACTGAGGACCTTTGATTTGGAGACCCGTGGTCCAGTGGGATCCATCACCCTTAAATAAATAAATCCTTTATTAATGATTATTAAAAAGTAAACCTTCAAAAAACGTAATTTCCCTTTTCCATATCCTTAATTTTATATAACTAACAATGCTTTTACCAAGGAAAAGTAATGTATGAATTCGATAAGTGTAATATTATAAGCGTAATGTTATGTACAAGGAAATTTCGACTTTACCATGTTTTGAAACGACTCAATAACAACAATAATTAATATATCATCCTTAGCAATTAGTTACGTTTAATACAAATGTAACATTTGCATCCATATTTTGATTAGTGATATTGTACTATTTTTCTTAGAAATTGTTGATTACAAATATTTTTTTTATTATGTCTTGTAATAAAAAAAATCACGAAACGTTTTTATATTTACTTGAAATAAGTCTTAATGTTTTCTCGTTTTTATTTTATGTCATATTTAACTTGTTTGTTATTTATTCTTTCATTTATTTTCTAACTAATCTAACTTATAATTGATTGTTGTCATGGTGATTCATTATTGAATGGCAATGAACATCCTTTTAAAATATGTTTCATCTAGATGATTTTTAAAAAGAAATGTACTTTTTTATTAGTATTTGCTGGTTGATACGTTATTTTTAATAATTAAAAAAAAGCGTCACTTATATGTGTATTAACACAATTTATTTCGTATTTTCTCTTTTACAGCTTTCTCAATCATTTTTAAACTCAAATTCCGTATCATTATAAAAAAACCTCAGTAAAATATTTCAATCTTTAACTTTTTAATTTTTTAAAATCTTGTTTACACATAACAACATTCGAATAATAAATCTATATTAAGTACATTCGAATAATAAATCTATTTTATACATTCGAATAATAAATCTATGTTAAGTACATTCGAATAATAAATCTATTTTTCATTATTACTCAAAAAAGTTAACACCAAATACTCAAAATATAAAACCAAAGATCTTATGCTTCATATCACGCTTACTGAACTAAATTTACATATAAGGAAATTCTTTAACATTTGACCTGCCAATCAATGTCACTTTGATTTTCCGACTTCAGTCAGATAAAATAAAAAGTGTAAGTACAGCGGTTAAGTTATTTTAAACTTTGGGATATTGTTTTGAATATTTTATAAGATATTAGTACATATATAGTCGAACCCACTGAAAAATGTTTTGATTGATTTGATTTACGTTTTATTAATCTTCTAGTGGTTTTAAAGTATTAGAAGTGTTGGAAGTTGATGATTACTTAATTAAAATTATTTGTTTGAGGTCGTGCTAATAAATTGTTACGTGAATATTTGTTTTATTGTACGCTGATTGGCAACGGTGGCTAAATAGTTTTGGAAAAGTATATTTTCAGAAAGCTGAATTCGTTGTATCGGATTGAAAGTTAGAAATAAAATGTCTTTAGTTTTAAGTGTGTCTAAGTTTTTGCTATAAGTTTACTAGGCTGACATTGCTGGTAGCACAGTTTCGTTCAACTCACAAGCAACATTTCAATTACTCAATATCTAGGCATTTAGTTATGCTTACATGTAATGATAATATTGAAATATTCTTATATAACTATTATATATACCCTAGTAGATAAGCATAGACAAAATGTTATAACATACAGCATTGACCCTTTTGCTAGTAGAATACTGTACTCTTAACCAGAAAATATCCTTATATTATCTCTCAATCTAATATTTACATCTAGAATAGTTATATCCGAATCCAATTGTGGTTTCTATCATAATTTCCGTACAATCTTCTCGAATATATTAGTTAAACGCTAATCTCCAAAGTAAAATGGGTCATGGTTACTGACGAGGAATGTATTGAGCCAATGTGATTCATATGAGTTCATTCATTAGTAGTTCGACAAAATGGTTAATGTAATTTCGTTCGAATAATTAAACAATCTATATATTTCTTCAAATTTATTTTTTAATTTTTATCTATTTCAAATTTTTATATGATTTATTTATTTTTTAATTGCTTCAATCGAAGACCAAAACTGATTATTGAATAGGAAACATTTTTGCTAACTTTCTCAACCCATAGTCTACCAAAAATATCCCCCAAGGCAAGGTTGGGATGAGTTACTTTGGCTTTTATACCATTGTTTCCTTCGTTTATTTGATCACTGGTGAGAACTTGCAGTGCGTTTTATTGACTGTTTGTAGGCTTCCTATATTTTATATTTGTAGCGCCACCTTTTGGAAGTCTTTTTTAGGGAGATACCCATACAGTGTTGTTGGATTTTAAAACGGACATCTTCATTCTTCTTCTATGACAACTCAACAAACTTCATGTTGAGTTAAAATGAGAACCACATTGTAGCATGAATAACGCAATACTGTATCAAAACTCATTCAAAAGTAATAACATTCAAACAAAACTAATTACTTGAAGGTTTGTTAACATGTTTGAAGTAATAATGGTTTAACCCGGATGCATTGTAATTGTTTTAGTTTAGTCTCAATGCGTTACTCTAGGATTAGAAAGGAGCATTATGATAATTCCCTTTGTTGCTAATTATTGTGAAAGAAAACAAAAATCACAACCGATGTGGTATTTTTTGTCAATGAATGGTTTCCATTTTTGAATATTATATGTTGTATTCATTTAACAAACTTTTTAAAAAAAACAAGGCTTGATATAAAATAAACGCAATAAAGTTACAAAGAAATTCATTTTCCATTGCCATACTGATGTTTCAAGTCAACAGGTTTGCACCATGCGAGCCACAGGGATGTCCTCCTAATCACAGTTTGCATATTGAAATCATCCCACACTGGTAGGACTAATTTAAGCGGTTTAGAATTAGATTTAATCGGTTACCAGTTTAATTGAAGGGTGTAATTGCAAAACTTACATTCTCCAAAGCCTAACTACAATGAAGGTCCTTCCAGTTCATTTGCGACATCATCCAATTGAATTTACCATTCCAATTAATTTAGGTCATCCATTTGAATTTAACATTACTAGAACTCTCAAAAATCCGGACCGGACCGGACCCTATATCTGTAAAACTTTGGAGAATATGAGTTTTGCAAATTGCATCTGAACTCTTAATTAGGGGCTGACGTAGCCCAAACGCTGTCTATATGGAGCTGATGTTAGTTAAATCGTTAGTGGCCATACCTTACGATATATATAGCTCTACAAGGTTTCTTTGGTTGCAGATAAGATGCTGGCCTCATACTTGAACACAGTTCAAAATTATGACGCCTATCATAAATTTAAATGTCCCACGTGACGTAGTTCAATCCTGTTCTTCTTCGATTTCAGTGTTGGTGTCGGTTGTTGGTGGTATGAAATGGTAAGCTCGCTCATTACATTGATAAAATCACGTGGGCACAAACCAATCAAGGCCTTATTTTCATTCCTGAAAAACTGTCGCCACTCAAGACGTGAAACATGCTCATACCCTTCGCGTATCAAAAAATTTAATCAAGTCAAAAATTATAAATCAGTCTATGGACAATTCGAACAGGGCGGAGCATGGTTTGTTGGATAGAACACAGTGTTTGACGTAGCAGTGACTTCACCATCCATAATCGTGGCAGTTCTAATTAGAACGAATTAGCTGTCGGGTGGTTTGTTTGTGGGACATAAGACAACGTGTGACGTAGCTGTGACGTCAGGCGTTGCCGTTTCATTTAGCTCTCGTGTAGCAAAGCAGCCTGTAGTGCTCTGAAATGAACTAAACTAAAGCAGTCGCTTGTTAGTTACACTTTAGTCAAGCCTACGAAATACCTTGACAAAATCAAGTTTCCTTGGATATTGGCCGAATATCCACATTAATTAAACGGATGTCCCGTGAGAAGTTAAATTAATTCTGCCCTGAGAATGTGACTTAAAATTGCTACTTTAATCAACGCTGTTTAACCATTGATTGGCTTTATGAAGGGAGAGAGTCAATAAAGATTGAATTTCGGAAGATTGTGCAAGGCGAAACTTTATACTATGAAAAGTATCATATATTTTGAATTTAAAGAGAACAGGTAAACTTTACTGAGCATTTTGATTTCAAAATAATTGATTAAATAAGATACAAAGAACAAGAAAACAGTGTAATTTGTAATAAGTTTCATATAACTGATTCAAAACTTATGAGTTTATTTTTTAAAAGTTGTCATTTTCATCAATGTATGTAAACAAAGATGGTATATATGTTTTAAGTTGAATAGTTTTACATGGAAATTATGATTTTTGTTGTATAATAACTAGTAATTATAAACAATATATAACTCTCATTAGAGATTATTCATTCGCAAATAACCTATAAAAATAGATCCTAGCATAGTTTAAATTTCCTTTTTTTTACAATTAATTTGCATATTTTTAAAAAGTTTTTTTATACGTGAAACTATGATATTTTTGACTAATGGCAAAAAATCCTGAATAAAATGACAATTTTTTTTATTTGTTCAATTTTAATTATAAAAATATAAATGTTTAAGGGAGTTAGAGAAGTTTTAATTTGGAGAAATATTTATATTGTTAGTAAAACTACTCAGAAGCATCTCGAACGAAACTTTCAAGAATTAAATTAGAATACAGTTTTTGTTTTGTTATATTTTTTTCCCTTTTTGTTCCCCTTTTGTTTGAGTATAATCTGAAATGTTGCTTTTAATTTTCCTTGATAATTTTGATTATATAATTTTATGTGTTGTGAAGGCCCCGGGGGCCCCTTGGCAACCAATGTTTTCTGTTTTGAAAAATAAAGTTTCTTCTTCTTCTTCAAAAATATGAATGAAAGCAATTACTCCCTTCGCTAAGTTACTTTATTGTTTGTGCGTTTGTTTTTAAACTTTCGAATAGACGTATATTATTCATTACGGTATGCTTTTAAAAAGTACAGAGGTTAAGTAAAATTAGTCTTACATTTCGAATTTGTTTTTGATTATATCAATTTACTAGTACCGGTTTTTAAATTGTAAAAATAATAGAAAATAGCAAAAGGTTGTAAATTGTAAAGCCAAAAAAAAAATCCATCGTCCTATTAGTCTTACACTATGATTATTTACGTTTTTAAAATAAATCGTAAGTTTGGCTGTTTGAATATTCTCAGGCAGTTGTTCTCAAGTTTCTAGGGAAGCAATCTGGGATTTTTTAGCCTACTTTTCTTTTTTTAATTCGAAAGAATTAAAAAAATGAAAAAGTAGGTATTGACATGCGGTCGATGTCCGTCTGTCTGTCGTCCGTCTGTCTGTCCGTCCGTACCCCCTTCTAAAATCGGTTCTAACAATCGGATCTTAAAAATTCTTTTTTTGTTAGAAAGCTATGACCTCAGAGACCCAACTTCATACTTTTTGTCCGCCTGTCTGTACGACACACATAAATCTACGGACGGACATAAATCTACTATCTGTCGGCGAATTTCCCATTGAATTAGCATTGAAATTCAATTTTGAGTCATTTAAATCACTGTTGCCAAATTAACAATGGCATGAGAAACTTTGTTTATTTAAAAAATATTTGAAGCATAATCATATTTTCATACTGCTCACAACTGCCTGAAATCAGTTTCGAATGACGTCATAAAATGTAGCACAATGTGATTCTTTGATTGTTCATTAATTGTTTACCAAGAAAGCGGCAAGGCATACTTTTTGCGTACAATTTTGCTTACAATTATGCTTAGTTTTAATTTACATTTCTTTTTTTTAATGTAGTTTGGAGTAGTTTCATTACTTTTGTTATTAATAAATATTGAATTATTCTTTGATCTATACAAATAAATCGTGCGGACGATAAATTATATTAAGTTAATTTGAGAAAGAATATCAAGGAAAATAGTTGATTTTTTGGCTTTTAGAAGTTTAAATTATAGGTGGATGTTGTGTTTAGCGGTTTTTTTTTAATGTGTATAAATCTAGTTTAGAAACGGTTGTTGGTGATATTTACTGTTAAGAACCTAGTTGTTTTCCTATTAGAATTTCAGAAAGTATTTAAGTAACAGGAAAGTAGGCTATTTAGTTCTTTAAGAACTTCTTGTTTCCCTAAAGATTGCGTAGCACAGTACTTCTTTGGATTTGTCTACTCTCGCGATCGTCTGTTGTGTGCTTTTCAGTGTTGTTTCAGCACAAACTTTTCTGAGTATGGGCGTGAGGTTATCTAGTAAGAAATAGTATACGGAAAATAAACTATTTTTCTTTTATTATTTTATTAGTTGTTATCGAAGCGCCTACGAAATGAGGCTATCAATCAATCAAATGGCGAAGCATAACTCTTTCAACTAATTGGCGATATGATGACAATAATAATAATAAACCCTGCAAAGAAGTAAGCTGCAGTTTGTCAAAAGAGGATTGATGTTACGAAGTCAGGCGTATTATTTTGTTCGACGCTTGTTAAAAGTAAGAATAATTTATAAATAATAATTTATACCAATTGAATAGGAGATAGTTTTTGAAATTTTGTTCAAAAGTATTGTTATAATTTATGTAAAATTCAATAATGTTTCAAATAACATTTAGTATTTGAAATCTAAAGTTCAAACTGACTCTCTCATTCACTCACGTTTCAACGTCAAGCGAAAACAATTTGAGGTACAAACTGCAAATTTTCATAAATTTATTCCTTTTGTACTAAAGTTGTCATTTAAGAAGCGATTTCATACTTTTTATTTTCAATTTAAGAGAAATTTCAGCGCGTTCAGCGTGAGCGAAAATTAATTAAAATACGCAAGAGCACGTTGGTTTTATTGGTAGGATTGTCTTTTGAATATCACTATTTTTTATATTTATTGATTTCCGCCGATTAAGCCAATTTCTCCTAAGGAGTAGCATTTTGCATTGTTGTCTGCATAGAATTAATGGCAGTGATATATGGTCGTTATGGCATTATTGATTCGGCCGTTAAGTTTGGCTTTAACAAAACTGGGGTAAGCCACCAAAATACAAATTTAACCGGTTAGTTACTAATATTTTTGCTTATAACTAATTAATTTAAACTGATTTTTTATGAGACTCTCATGAAAAATGTATCTAAAAAAGAAGAATAAAAATTGTTATAACATTAAAAAGTGGAAAACTGGGGTTGGTGAGCTTATTAGTTAAGTTTAAGTACGAAAAATCACGTTAGTGTGTAAGATTGCAATTTGAGCATATTTTTTATTTATTTAAAATATATTTTAGATTTTTAGTGTTTAATCAATTTTACTCGATACGATTCGAATAATATTTTCGAATTATATTTAATTTTAGATATAGTAGTTTAATTTTGATGTTTACAAATGAAAAGAAATGGGAAACATTGAGGAATATTTGTGTACATTTGTGGAGTTTGTACTTTTAAAAAGAAGGGCCGAGATTCAGTCGGATACCCAAATAATAAAAATCCTGAAATGATTTTTGTGTGCTAAAATATCCTGATTGGGTGCTGAACGGACATTTTGGATTAGAACAGGAGCTAAAATCGTTTATTAATCACAAAAAACTGACAGACCTTGTTTGTCTTGTTTGTTAATTCATGTCACATCAAAAATACGTATTTTTGTCACTAAATTCAGCTGAATTTACGTGACTCTCAGCAAATGTTCAACACAATATTTTTCAAAATTACTTGCAAAACATACTTCAAAATACGTAATTATTTGAAAAATATGCTTATTATAAGAACATATGCATAGTATTTTTTCAGGAGTGAAGAGGGTATAGGAACATGCGTCAGGTTTAGGCAAATAAGGAAAAAATATGATATGATCAAAGAGTTCTACACTAGGTAGAATTTCAAGTATTTCACAAATTGCAAGGATGTGAAAATTTACACTCTTAAAACAAACGAGCGGTTTTAACTCAGTCTGAGTTAATTTCCACTCCTTTCCGGGCCGAAAATGCACTTCCCCTATAGGAGTGGATTTCCCTCTTTTTGCGGAGTGGGTAAAATAAATAAAAGAAAACAATCTACGTCCTACACTCTTAAAACGAGCGGTTTTAACTCAGTGTAAGTTAACTTCCACTCCTTTCCGGTGCCGAAAATGCACTTCCCCTATAGGAGTGGATTTCACTCTTTTGTTTTAAGAGTGTAAAATATTTTAAAATGAGGTATTTTGAAATTTAAATATTCTTCTACTTTTTCATATTTTTTTTATTATTTGGAAAGAGATATTACTTAAGCTATATTCCCTAGTATTCGGTATCAACCGAAGCTCCTGATTTGAAATTTTTTTTTCGTATTTTTCTAACAATCCTGAAGAAGTAACTAGCATGAAGCTTGTTAGACTTGAACGAAAAAACGAAATTGCTTCAACTCAAACTCCAAAATTAAACTAAATATAGAGTTGATTTAAAATTTTAAAAGAAAACAATGGGTGTGCAACACTACCAGACTTTCAATAGAAGCGTAGAAGGTAGATAGAAGCGTTCGCCTACTTGCCAAAATTGCTAGCTGTCATAACAATTGTATAAGTATTAGTAAGAGGTAATGTTGAAGATCTCCAGCTAATCATTAATGATAATTTTCAAGAGCATTTGATGTGGGAAAAAAAGCTCCCTTTTTAAGTTTATCTATATAAACAAAATATTAGATAAATGAAAACCACAGTACTGAACAATTTAGGACAAATTAAATTATGCAGAAAACGAATCATAAAAACAATGTTAAAGGTTTTTTTAGGCAAAGAAGGTGTTAATGATGGTTACAAATGGGTTAATTTGTTAGTTACAATGCCGTTAATAGGTTAGTGATTAAGCTGTTGGTGATTTCGGTATTAGTATAGAACAATGGAGTACGTGCATTTCGTACTTAATGGTACAATTTAAAATTAGAGAAATGCAGATTTTCATATTACTTTTTAAACATTTTCCTTAAAAATAAGTACCCATAATTGATGTTTTCAGAGCAAGTTTTATTTGTAGGCAATTATCTTATTTGTTTAACAGCTTTCAAACTGATCATTAAACACCTTTCAAATGTAGTTACTAATAATCAACACGTAATATTATTAAAGAAAATGAATTTTAAAAATTATTAGATATTATTTGGTGATTTAATATACTAAACTAACTAAACACTTCGGCGCAACAGTCCATTAGTGGGCCAAGTCCTGCCGTGCCCATTTTAGCTTCCGTAACCAAAGGTTCTGGGCTGCTAGGCACATGTCCGGGTTACGTGGTCAACCTCACGCGGAACCCCCAGTATTTAATATAAAGTAATGAAACTATGACAGCTTGTCTTAAAGAATACATTTATGTCACAATTCAAGTATTCTTTGGTTTCTGACTTGTGAGTGTATTAGATGTTGTCGTGTGTTCCCTTGGGGGATGCCATTTTAGATTCCGTAACCAAGGGTTCTGGGCTGCAAGGCACATGTCCGGGTTAGGTGGTCAACCTCACGCGGACCCCCAGTATTTAATATAAAGTAATGAAACTATGACAGCTTGTCTTAAAGAATACATTTATGCCACAATGCAAGTATTCTTTGGTTTCTGACTTGTGTATTAGATGTTGTCGTGTGTTCCCTTGGGGGATGCCATTTTAGATTCCGTAACCAAGGGTTCTGGGCTGCTAGGCACATGTCCGGGTTAGGTGGTCAACCTCACGCGGAACCCCCAGATTATATAAGTAATGAATATGACGCTTGTCTTAAGAAACATTTATCTACAATCAAGTATCTTTGTTGACTTGTGAGTGATTAGTTTTGTCGTGTGTTCCCTTGGGATGCCATTTTAGTTCGTAACCAAGGTTCTGGCTGATAGCACATGTCCGGGTTAGTGTCAACTCACGCGGACCCCAGTATTTAATATAAAGTAATGAAACTATGACAGCTTGTCTTAAAGAATACATTTATGTCACAATTCAAGTATTCTTTGGTTTGACTTGTGATTGTATTAGATGTTGTCGTGTGTTCCCTTGGGGGATGCCATTTTAGATTCCGTAACCAAGGGTTCTGGGCTGCTAGGCACATGTCCGGGTTAGGTGGTCAACCTCACGCGGAAACCCCCAGAATTTAATATAAAGTAATGAAACTATGACAGCTTGTCTTAAAGAATACATTTATGCCACAATGCAAGTATTCTTTGGTTTCTGACTTGTGTATTAGATGTTGTCGTGTGTTCCCTTGGGGGATGCCATTTTAGATTCGTAACCAAGGGTCTGTGCTAGCACATGTCGTTAGTGGTCACCTCACCGGACCCCAGATTTAATATAAGTATGAAACTGAAAACTTTGACAGCATTTTGTTCAATGTATTAATTCGGTGCCCTTGGGATGCATTTAGTTCCGTAACCAAGTCTGTCAGCACATGTCGGTAGGGTCACCTCCGCGGACCCCGATTATATAAGTATGAACTTGACACTTCTTAAAGAACATTACCAAGCAAGTATCTTGGTTTACTTGTAGTATAATGTTGGTTTCCCCGTGGTTGGTTCCCTTGGTGGATGCGAATATGTAATGAAAATTAAGCTGCAATACATATACAAGAAGTTCCACTGGAAGATGCTTACTTGGATGCATAGAGAATGCACATAGATCAGAATCGACTTACATTACAAAGACCATGACCCCAGACTGAAACAAGAGGGATGCGCTGCTTTCCTTTTGAGATTGGGATCCACTTCAGGCGAAAGTCCAAATTCTGTCCCTTATGCATTAGTATGAACGTGATATGGAAAACTTAATCAAATGCATATCATCTGATGATAATAATCCCTTCTCTTCTACAATCCGCATAAAAACATTGCGTACATGTGTCTATAATTTTGAAACATCGAAATTTCGTGAAATCAATTTTTTTTATTGACGTTTGTTGATAGACATTTATTGACATCATATTCTTATTACATCATATTCTTAATGCTAAAATAAAGAGAAAAATACATTTTTGGGAGTATTTAATTAATTCTTTTTATTTTTTAGTGGATGTGTTTAAACTGAAACAAGTCGTAACACAGAAAAAGCTGAATTGAATATGTTTTGACTAATGACTGAAAAACATTAAATTCTAAAATAAATCTAGTTCACTTAAACATACCTTTACGATAAAAGTTAATCGCAATAAACATACTATAAATCTTGAGAATTTCATTTAGTTGCCATTTTTCATGATTCAGAATAAATCTAAATGTTTTGCTATAAAACGCACTATGATTTTAAGAAGACGATGATATTACAAAATTGTATACGAATATGAATCTTAACTTCTAAACTAAATAAAAAGCTATTTGTTGAAACTGATTTATTTAACAAGTTAAATAACTAATAACTGTAATACAAAAAATTTAAATGGTTTCTGAAATTTCCCTATGTTTCTGAACCATATAAAATTGTTAAATGCACTCATAGCAAGTTGTAAAGTTTAAAGAGTAGGGTCAGGTGGGGTAAAATAGGTTAAAAAAACATCATATTTTGCATTTACACCTTCAGATCAATAAAAATATCAATTTTATCAGCGTAAAAATATATAGGATTAGGATATGCAAATGAACATTTCTTATAGCATTTAAAGTGAAAATTCTTGAAATAAACAAATTATTGATATTGACATATGTGTTTGAAAAGTGCTGTCAATGACAATGGGGTAAAATAGGTGATGCTTTAAAAACAGCTTCAATTACTCAATTTCTTAAATTTCTTTTTAACATTGTTTAGAAAGCAATCAGGTAAGATGATATAAATCTTCACAAGAACTAATACAGTCCCCTGAGGATAAATTCTGGGTTGGGAAGGACTTTTACAATTGGCGAAACATCTCCATCCGAAACATCATCTCTTTAAGAGAAAATAAAATAGGAACTTTCTTTTTCTCGTGAAAATATTGCTGTGTATAAGTATTCTTCAATTTGTGATAAACTACCAAGAAATAACTTCGTGGTTTTATCTCCAAAAAATCTCGACCTGGACCCACTTTCTTATTTGCAGTGAATTGAAATTGTCAAAACTATCTTAGCTCAATTGGGTAGTTTTTTCACATGTAATGGTTTCATTTCTTCTCTGTTTCCCTACATACATTTTTGCAGATTTCTTTTCCATTCTTATATTTTTGATTTCCATTCTTACATTTTTGATATGTAGTCTATTTAAAGAAGTTGAAGTAGTTAAAATTTCCCCAATTTCTTGCTGCATAAGTTTTCACTTTTTTGCATTCTACATGACTTCCTTGCAAGCAATTGCTAGCATGGAGAAATGTCTTTACGATTGCATATTTGATGTGTTTTACAGAAGAACCTATACTTGACTCATCTTGAAGGGTAGCTCAAACAGTTTGACGTGTTGGGGTTACCGACGTAGATGACGCTGCTGCAACAGCTTGACTTTTTTTAATTGATAATGTGATTGAGATTGATTCAACTATTGGAATTGTGCCTGGAACATGGTTTTTAATTATTTGTTTCATACAATATCTTTCGAGGAAATATCCCACTTATTTTGAATTCACCAACATTGTTTTCGGATTGAAATTCTTGAAAGTGGATTTTCAATAATGAAGGAGACAATGAATTTGAAATTTGAAGTTATTTATGATTAAAAGAGTGACAAACCAATATTAAAAACAGTTTATATAATGTGTGCTTAGCTCTACCTATAGGAAATATAACTTATTTTACCACACGCAGTTTTTTTTTTGCTACAAAAAATGTCTTTCCTTTATTTACTTCTAAACTTTCTGAATTTATTTTTGAACAGCATCTCTACACGATAGGATAAAAATGTAATATACACGTACTTCAAACTTTTCTTAAAACAAATTTTTTTACAGCCCAAATTTAACGTTTAACAAATGAAAACATATAATTTCAAAAAACTAAAACTACTCAGTAGAATTTACAGTTATTTTTGCATATAAAATGATGACCAGTATCAATTAAATATAAAAATGGCATCAGGAGAAGAAAAAATTATCTCGTTTATGTTAATGAATTTTGTTTTAGACCTGACCTATTTTGCCCCGTGACTTATTTTACCCCACCTGAGCCTATTTCCATAAATGTGTAATTGCGTAGTTAGAGGTAGAAATATGTAACGCATTTAATTCGGTAACATTTTATGTTACGAATTTTATGTATTTTTAAAGATCTCTCTTCTAAACCACCACTTACAGTATTTAGAGTAAATAAATTTTATTGAAATACGTGGTTTATATATTTCAATTGCGCGAATTTTTTTAGCCAATTAATTTAAATTGACATTATACCATTTAATGTCCACCAATTCTATAGATATCAACCTAAAGAGATGGATGTAAAGCGTTTTCGAAAGTTACATAAAAATAAAAGTTCATTAACATAAAATAAAGATCAGTTACATAAATTAAAATCAGCTACATAAAATAAAAGTTCATCGTTGTTTTTGAAGGCAATTTAGTTACATTTTAAAAGTTTTTTTAAATGGTATTTAATATTTGGTTTGAATTATACTTTTATTTATGAAAAGAAAAATCGAGATAAAAGCTTAAGTAAATGTCATACAGTCAAGGAATAAAATAAATTTTTTTTCCGAAATTCATATTGAACATTGTAAATATTTTCTTGATAAAATAATACCAAATATATAGTTACGGTATTGTTAATTTTTATCACTGAAAATATTTTTATACCTTAGAAAAATTACATTTACACAGAATGCATTATACACATACTACAGAAAATTATAGTATGTATTGCAGAATAAATTTTTAACACGTGAAGTTTACTTCAAAGGGGAATAATTTTTTTGAATAGAAGTTGTTGAATTGGCGAATTCAATACCGAACTCTTTTATTCATGAATTTGCCTATGAATAAAATTTACAACTTTGTTACCGGTAATAAGTCCAAATGGACAAATGAATAATATTTCCACCTAAATTGTTCAAATGGAACACTAAGCCAGACATTACAACCACCATTTTTGACTGCGAAACCCATTCATTGATTTTGCGGTTTCTCTCTCGACAGAAATAACAGCAGATTTAAATTCGACAAAACTTGCTCAGCGAACAAGGTTCTATTTGAATTTCAAATGAAGTGGAACGGTGACCATAAATTGCTCATCGAACAATGAAAATAAATGGATTCTTTCTTTTCGATTTATTCTCTCACTTCCTTTGTAAGCTGCTGATCGGAACGCTTTAAATATTCATGAGGGAAATGGAAAATATAAACTTCCGGATGATGAGTATGGCGGAACATTGAATGAAAATAAAATATTATGAAATTCTCAATTTTATTGTTTGGAACTGCATTACGTAAACTATATATAAATATTAGCATTGTTATATCATATATTGTTCTTTAAAACGTCTTGTGCCATTGTTTGAACTGGTATATTAGAACTAAAGGTAAATAGTATCGTTAGAATTTATTTTTATAGTGAGGGAGTCATTTAAAAAGCAATTTTTCGAAATTCAAACCCAAACGGGTCTAGAAGGGCAAAAGCTAAGCCGATTTCTCCTAAGGAGTAGCATTTTGCATTGTTGTCTGCATAGGATTTATGACAGTTATATATGGTCGGAAAGGCAAAAGCATTACTGATTTGCCCGCCAAGTTAGGCTTTAAGAAAACTGGGAGTCTGCACCAAAAATCTTAATTTAATCGGTTACTAACTTACATTTTTGCTTAATACTTATTCATTTATACTGATTTTCTAAAATACTTTTATGAAAATTACAATTAAAAACGAAGAATAAAGACTTTTCAAACATTTAAAAAGTGGAAAACTGGGGGGTTGGTGAGCTTATTAGTTAAGTTTAAGTACGAAAAATCACGTATGTTTATTTTGTAAGATTGCAATTTGAACATATTTTTTTATTTATTTGAAATATTTATTATATTTTTAATGTTTGATCAAATTTACTCGATACGATTCGAATATTTTTTTAATTAGATTTAATTTTAGAGATAGGTGTTTAATATTGATGTTTACAAATGAAAAGAAATAGGAATATTGAGAAATATTTATGTACATTTGTGGAGTTTGTAATTAAAAGAAGGGCCGAGATTCAGTCGGATATCCAAATAATAAAAATGCTGAAATCAGCATGGGAGATTGGAGTTGTAATATCCTGATTGGGTGTTGACCAGTTGGGAGAGGTATCGATTGGCATGAAGTAAAAGTTTACTTAATATACAGGGTGGCGCAAATAAAAGTGGCCCGGCTTAGAAGTGGGGATAACACAGGAAATGCTGTCAAATCAAAAATCAATTCAAAAATAGGTTTGCCAGGAGAAGTCATTGATCGCTTCAATATTAAGCCCAAACAGACGATTGGCGAAATATTTGCCGGTAACTCTGCCACCTGAGCACTGATCTGATCAACTCACACACACGTTCGCACAAAGATCTGAACTCGTCAATAGTTCATGAGCAGCTCTAGTCTATAGTCACAACCAAACCAACCAATGAAAAAACATATTTGCCAAGTGAAGCCATTCAACGTTTGAATAATTTAGGAATTCGACTTGGAGGCCTTCAGACGGCTTCAATAGTTTTTCTCACCAAGTATTTCCCTGCATTCGTAGCTCCATGCCGGGGCCATTTTTATTTGCGCCACCCTGTACAAACCATCGTTATTAAGGGTACACAAGTGCAACAAATGGTTTTTAAAGCTAGTCCTATTTAATATTGATGTGCACAGAAGGGTTGTCATAGTTTCAGATTTAATTGCTTAATTTGAATTTTTTTAAAACTCACAATGGCGTTTTATTAACAGATATCTCAAACAAAAATTATTTTACTCAGTTTTCATATTTAAATGTATGGGTTGTTTTATGGAATAATTAATAACTTTATTGCATAAAACCATGGTTCCTATATCCCTAATCTTTAGAATAGACTGTTTTTAAGTTACAAATTATAAAAAAAATCGTAAAGTCTAAATTAAAACTAAACAAATGAGCCAAATTTAGGTTTGGAATGTGGCGGTTAGAGAAAAACTATGTTGGTTCTACATGGTTATAGTCATTCTATCAACCTTTATAAATATCCAGGTACTAAATGTCTCTGTATAAATGGAATTGGTACACATTATTAGAAGGCACTAAATGGGCATTAAATTGCCTTTTCTGGTGAAATTAAGTATTTAAGCTAAAACTATTGGTTTTCGGGATTCTATACACACCTGTACAAATCAATTTTAAGTAACTTTAGATCATATTGATACGAGGAGAATATTCTGCGGTGTAATTTTGCTTCTTACCTTCATTACTCCATCGCTCCACGAATGTTATCGTCACAATTTGCATAATTTTCATTTCTATAATTCTGATTTTACTGACATGATGCTGAATTTTAACTGAAACCACTGTGTATTTTCCCATACTTAGTCAAGTTTTCATTTTAACTCTATAATTGGGCATTTAAGAGATATTTTCTCGAAAATGATGCTTACTTGAAAGTTTAACGAATTGGCTAAGTAGATGATAAGTAAGTAATTATCTAAATATCGGCTTGTTTCATAATTTCATTTTCTTTTTTAAAATAACCATGGTATGATAAATGAATTTCTCTGAAATAATTTTTCCGCCATTAATATATAAATTAAAAAATATATTTCTAAGAAAATTAATTATTTGTTGTTATTGTATTAATTATTTGTTGTATTGTGTTGTATTTTCTGAAAACAAAAGAGAGAACATAATAAATAATTGCTATTTTCTGTGCTTATTGATTAAAAACTACAAATTTTAATGGTTTTCTATGTTTTTCGTAAACTTATTTAAATATTTTTTTTTAAAATTTATGAAAAATGGTAGTTATTGTTTTTATTGTGTGTACTAAAATAATAAATTTCCAAAACGTAAAACAATTTTCATACTTATCAAAATTTAAGAGCACATTTTTAAGTCTTATAGCCCCTTCTTCCGCATAAAAAATCACATAAAATCATTGAAAATGCATACAATAAATAAACAATAGCATTTTTGTTTGGCCGATTGTATATATGTGAATCCAAAAGATTTTAGAAACATACGGTATCATACAATGTAGACAAATAAAATCTGTTCATGGAAAAATGTTTAAGTATTAATGCATATTTTCAATCTTCTTAGAAAGATATAGCGCTATTGTCAACATGATAAAGAGTAGTATAAAGAAAAGAGAAAATATGAAAGAAAATTTCGTAGTATCAATGAACTAAATTTTTTAGTTATCCTCTTTGCTTTGGAGGTACACGTACGTGGACCGTTGTAGAATTCAATTCACAACTTTAGTTTACAATTTTGTTTAATACTAACTTTTCTATTATAAACTAGAACGTACAATATTTCCAAATATACCAATACAGAAGCATCTGGTTATTTTTTATATGTATTGGAAAATGGCGTACCAAGAGAGTCAAGCAGATTTCGGAGGTTTTGAAAACAAGTTTTTTTCAGCAGTTAATTAATCGGACATTTTGGATTAAAACAAGAGCTAAAATCGTTTATTAATTAAAAAAAAATGACAGAGCTTGTTTGTTAATTCATAGCACACCAAAAATGTTATTTTTAACTCCTAAAACCTTAAATTTCGCTAAATTGACGTGACCCTCAGCAAATGTTAAACGCAATTTTTTTTCAAATTTTTTTGCAAAACATACTTTAAAACACGTAATTATTTGAAAAATATGTTTAGATAAATAATATGTGCGTAGTATTTTCTTCAGGAGTGAAGAGAGTATAGGAACATGCGTCAGGTTTAGGCAAATAAGGAAAAACAGAGTTCTACAGCGGGTAGAATTTAAAGTGTTTTCACAAATTGGAAGGATGTGAAAATCTAAAGTATTTCAAAATGAGGTATTTTGGAATTCAAATATTTTTCTTCTTTTTCATAAAATATTTTAATAATTTGAAAAGAGATATTACTTAAGCTATATTCCCTAGCGTTAGGTATCAAACGAAGACCTGACGTGGAAATAAATTTTCGCACTTTCCTAACAATCCTCACGGAGTAACTAGCATGAAGCTTGTTAGACTGGAACGCAAAAACGCAATTTCTTCGACTCAAACCCCAAAAATAAACTAAATATAAAATTGATTTTGAAATTTTAAAGGAAAAACAAAGGGTGTGCTACACTACACGACTTTCAATTACCTCTTATTAAATCAGTACATTCAAAAGTAATTATAATACCTTTCAAGCTGATTTCAATAAATGTAAAACTCAAAGAGTTATATGACAGTTACTCTTTACACATGCACGATTTTCTCAAAAACTTTAGAATGACGTCCGGCAGGTACTTGGAACTCGTGCATCAAATTCGAAGTCCGTAGCTCGTTTAGTCTCAATATTATAAAACTAACTATCTAATTTTAGGAAGACGATGATATTACAAAATTGCATACGAATATGAATCTTAACTTCTAAATAAAATGCTATTTTCTGAAATTAAATTATTTAACAAAATAAATTATTAATAAAAGGAATAGAAAAAATTAAATGGTTTCCAAAATTTCACTACCTTGCTCAACCATATAAAATAATTATGTACTCATAGCTAGCTGCAAATTTTAAAGAGTATTTCCATAAATATTTTGTTGCGTAGGAAGATGTAGAAATATATAACAAATTTTATGCCGTAACATTTAAGTTAACCATTATATGGATTTTTAAAGATGCATAATGAATCTATTTCACAACTTTTAGATTTTTATAATAAAAAATAAAGAGTTTTAACTGAAAGGGTAAACAAAAGTACGCAAAGTGCTCCCCTAATTGCTTTGAGCAGTGTAGATTGTTCAAGTGGAACACTAAGCTAAGGATTACAACCACCATTTTTGACTGCGAAACACCTTCATTGATTTTGCGGTTACTCTCTCGACCGAAATCACAGCAAATTTAAATTCAACAAAACTCGCCCAGCGAACAAGATTCTATTTGAATTTCAAATGAAGTGGAACAGTGACTATAAATTGCCCATTGAACAGTGTAAAAAATAACTGGATTCTTTCTTTTCGATTTATTCTCTCACTTCCTTTGTAAGCTGCTGATCGAAAGGCTTTAAATATACGTGAGGGAAATGGCAAATATAAACATCCGGATGATGGGTGTGGCGGAACATTGAATGAAAATAAATTATTAAAAAATTCTCAATTTTATTGTTTGGAACTGTCATAAGTAAACTATACATTAATATTAGCATTGTTATATCCTATTGTTCTTAAAAATGTCTCGTGCCATTGTTTGAAATAGTATGTTAGAACTAAAGGTAAATGCTAGCATAGTTAGAATTTTTAGCCTATTTTTCTTTTATTAATTCGAAAGAATTTTAAAAAAATGAAAAATTAGGTATTGACCAACGATGTATAATAATGAATGTACTACTGAATGTTAAGAAACAAGGTTCCGTTGCCAAAATTTATAAAGAGAACTATTTGGCTTCTTTTCTAATTTGGTGCTTTTACTTGGCTCCAATTTTTCCAGCGATTTCATCGATCTATAAATGTTACTGGATAGACCAAAATACTTAGGAAAATGAGGCCACTGCCAGATCTATGTTAGCGACTGTTATTTTTTCTATTATTTATTTTATTTATAGGAAGGTGTGGTGAACGAATGTAAACAATATGAAATTTAAGTATTATTTTTAGGAGTAAAAAGGTATTTGGTATTTTTATATTCTCCTTCAAAAAACATTGATATTATTAGTATTTATTCGTGTTGTTATTGACGGTGTTTGGAGAAAGGGAAACATTTGGGTTTAATTGAAAAATAAAATGAATAATTTGAAATAAAATTTTATTTACAATATTGTAAAAAAGAAAATCATTCTTCATAAATAATAATAATTTCTCAAATAACGTTTTATTTGTCCGAGAAGTCCGGTGACACAGGACATAAGAATTGTCCATTTTTCACTTTTCTGTTACTGTGATAAAACACAAATTAGATTTATTAGAGATAGTAAAAATAATCCAATTAATTAAAATAATAACTTTCGAGCAGTCCATAAGAGATTTAAACATAAGAAAATTTGAACGTTGTGCATCATATTTTGTTCTATGAAAGGAAATAAAAGATTTTAACGAAAAAAACTTCAAATTTGATCATTTCCAAAAAATTTTGTCTTATAGAATGAAACTTTTAAAAAAGAACACAATTATACGAACAGTTCATAATTAATTATTTAATCGTAACTGATATAGCAATAAAAAATGTTTAACTTCCCTTCCGTACATAATAAATACTATTCCCATTATTCCCAAGTCTTTCTTTTAGTGAAAGTGTAAAATTAAAACTCCTGATTTGATTTTTATTTAGCAAACGATAATAAATGTAGAAACGAAAATTAATATATTCGACGATTGATTTCTTCGCATGCTCACCAACCCTCATCATCAGTATTGATTACAGAAGTAGATGTGTGTTGACACTAGATCGCTACTTCCAGTCATATTTAGTTCGAAAATTAAATTTAAATAAAAAAAATTGACTTGGGCGATCAAGTTTATAAAAACCGCCAAATGACGTCATTTTTCTTTACTGCGCATGCTCTGGATCTCAAAAAACCGACCGCGCTTTTTCAGATCCGTAGCCATTGGAGCGAGACACGGCTGGTATTGACATGCTGTTGATTTCCGTTTGGAGTAGTTTCATGTTTTTTTTTGTTATCAATAAATATTTAATTATTTTTCGAACAACAAAAAGTCAAACAGACGATAAAAAATATCAATTTAATTTGCGAAAAAAATTAATGAAATTAGTTTATTTTGGTTTTTAGAAGTTCAAATTATATCTGTGTTTGGGACTTTTTTTCTAATGTGTATAAATCTTGTGCAGAAACGGTTATTTATGACATTTACTGTTACAAACTGTTTTCCGATAAGAATTTCAGTAAGTGTTTAAGTAGCAGGAAAGTAGGCAATTTTAGTTTTTTTAGAACTTCTTGTTTATTATCATAAACGTCTCGTGTATAACTGAGTGACTTTTGATGCTTACATTCAAACAAAAATTTAACGTAGGGGAGACCGTGGCTAGTTTTCCAATGGGGTAATTTTTCACCAGGCGTGTAATTAGAAATGAACCGTTAGAGGGTGCCAACTGGCTGCTTGGTTTACTAAGAAACACGTCCTATGTCACTCACTATAATCTTTGTTCAGTTGGTGTTAAAATGTTGTCTTTAAACTGGTTTAGTAATTTTTTCAAATTTGAGTAATTTTACATGCTCACATTCAAACCTAAATCAAACGTACTTTCATTAAACGTACAGTTTTTTGAATTCTTACTAAAACGAGGTTCCTCTCTCTACGTTACTATAGATGTGTTTTCAAAATAATTGAAACCCCTATTCGTTAAGGTACTGCTAAAGTTACAATGTGGCGATGGTTTTGTGGGATGGCAGGTTTTCCAAAATTTGGCAGGGTAAGAATTCCAACAATGCCTCATAGAAAACGTTCTCTAATTTTTATAAAACAAACTTAATTCTAAAAATGTAGTTATTTTCTATTATAAGACCCAAGTAATCTAACCATATACTGAGTTCTAAATGTAAAAATGTTTTGCTGTATATATTTATCTACAAAAGCATTAGATAAATTTTTTTCTCACCTAGATTTGATTCAGTAAACATAGTTTAACCATAAATATCTTGTAGGTATATGAAGTGAAAAATATCATCAAATAAGTGAAATAAATGTCACTAACTTAAATTTCTCAATGAATAACAACTTTTAGTGAGGACAGTAATTACAGAGACACGAATTACATAACCATACTAAAGGCCTAAGCGATGAAAAACTCATTGTTATTTATCGTTAGTAAATCTATGTTACTACACAATATACAAAAAAAGAAAGTTTTCACTTACCTCCAATGCCCCTAAAGATATTTTGAGGAAAAGTAATTACATGCAATTAAATCAAGTCTTGAATTTCAGACTTCAATAACTCCTAGGAAGCAGCAAAAGTAACCATTCAGCAACTAAGAAAAGACTAAAAAGTATAAGGGAAATGTTTTCTGTTAATTGGAAGGTATTTTTTTAAACCATTTAGGGCTTGATTTATACACTTAATTTCAGTGGTGTTAGAAATATGGAAGTTGGAGACGCGTATAAAACGGTCTAAAGTACAAATTCTATGAAATATTTTATGGGTAATGTTTATAATAAATGATAAAATAAATGGACTCATATTATATTATAATATAATATAAATTATTTTAATTCTCTAACAACTATGGGACACGTTACATTACCTACGTTTTACCTTTTTATTTATGTTTACTTTCAATTACCTAATATAAAATGAGAGGTAATGAAAGAATTGCGATGTGGTCGAAAATTCGAAACAGAGACTTGGCGTTTTTTACACGTTTTGGAGGCTGCTGATTCTGGAAAATGGGTTTTCGGACATTGGCACGTCTGTCTGTCTAAAACCATTCTACAGCTCGAACTAAATCAGATGCATATACTTCAAATTTGGTACACGAATTTAATACATCTCAAAGGTTATATCTCTAATAAGGTTTTCGAGAAAATTGTAATCGCAAAAAAAATATTTTTTTCTGAACCAGTTTTTAATAATTCATTGAAAATTTTAACATGATGATAGGGTTTATACAAATATCGTGAAATTTTAAAACCTCATTTCATAAACTTAAATTAAGTAAGAATAGAAAGTTTAATCGTTGCCTACCCAAGATATTTATTTGTCTTTGAAGAGTAAAAAGAATAAAACGACTTTAGTGTTTTTCTGGTATGATAGTATTCGAGTACCAAATAAAAATACGAGAGCGCTGTAATTTTATAAAAAGTATTTAAATATTAATGAAAAAGGTGTATATTTATCGCCCCAAACACCACATGTCTATCAATTTCCCCAAGTTTCCCTATAATAGTAAATTATTCAGTTGCGCCAGGTACTAGTCTGCAAAATGCGTATGATATAATATCTCAAAAACACATTTTTGGAAGATACTGCTGTTTGTCTACCCACAACTGTGTTACGGCACAGCGAAAGGGCATGCAATCTGCAGAAAAATGCTTTTTTATATGTGCACATGAAAATATCAAAATAAACCAACTACCTATGAAACATTTCTAAGTCAAAGTTAAGCGAATCACCTAACTTAAAATTTCAGTACCTTACTGGAGTTCGAGGGAAATCAAAAACGCGTTTGATCAAATATCTCCGAAACACATTTTTGGCAGTTACTGCAGTTTACCTGCCCACGGCAGTATAGTAAAAACAGTTATGTTAAATGGACTTGCCACTGATCAACACTGAGCAACATTCATACAGTGTTCCGTCAAAAAAAAATAATAATGATAACAGCAATAATAACAAAATAACAACATCAACAACAATAATAATGAACAAATAATAATAAGTGATGACAATGATATTATTATTATTTATAATAATAATGATGATAATAATAATAATAATAATAATAATAAATAATAAAAAATAATAGTAATAGTAATAGTAGTAGTAATAGTAGTAATAGTAGTAATAGTAATAATAGTAATAGTAACAATAACAACAATAACAATAATAATAATCACAACTTTATTTTCATGGATCTCAAAATTATTTAATGAATTTGTTACTCAAGAATTAAAAGTTATGAAAAACTGAATATACTTTTTTGTTAAGAAAATTCATCCGAAAGAAGTAATGTGCAATGAGATGAAAATAAAAATTTCTTGCATTAATTTTTTTTTATTAAACATAAAACCAATGTGAAGTTGAACCATGGAGGTTTTCTTTTTAAATTTTAATTGAATTAAAATTTCCATCATTATTTCTTTTCAACAACCACTAAAAAAATATTCTTTTTTTAAATTTTATCTACAATTTGAATTCCAGAATTAATTTCTCTAGCTTCAGGAAAATTATTTGTATAATCACTTAGTAACGATATTTCTTTATTAGTTATCCCCATTTTATTAAAGTTCTTTTTGAAGTGTTAGTGTAACATAAGAAATTTTTCATTTGAAAAACTTACAATTGAAAAAAAATCAATTATATCACGTTATGAAGATGTGATATTGGAGAACATTAAAAAAATATAGCTTCTAGCCATATGAAATTTTTAAAAATGTAACTTTTTAAAAAGTATTTTTGTGCTGTTACCAAAACTGACATCTTTTCCATCTCTGAATTTGACTTTAAAGAGTATCCAACCGAAAGAAAATTTTCAAAGTTATTCCGTTTCTATGCCCACAATCTAAATAATTAAAAAAATACAAACTTATAAATTCTATTAAAAAACAAGTAGGTCTGTAACAGAATTTGTCACTCAACCCGCTTCCACACAACATTTGTGTACAACAAAAAAGGCACCAAACAGAGTATTAGTTCTATATTAAACATTTACACGCTGAATTCGGCTAGTTTCATTTATTTTATTTCGAAAATTCAATAATTATCTTTTATAGTTTGCTAAATTAATTTATATTTTAAACAATATATAGATAATATTCCTCGCTTTTAAATAGAAGCAAAACCTTTCATGTCAGCATACAATCAAAGAATCTCTTTGTGAAATATATTTGACGCATTTCAAACTGACTTATGTTGCAAAAATAACATTCCTTTCATTTATTATTTAAAAGAAATAAAGTTTCTCAAGCGATTGTTGTGAATGGCAATGGTGATTTAATTCCAATAAAAATGTCTTCTGATGCTTTTTAAATGAGCATTAAATTTTGCAGTTTTTTTTTAATAATTGAAGTAATTCGAATTTTTTCGAAGTTTTTCAATGTCTTCTTATTTCGATGCGCTGAATTTTTTTTGACGTGTCGCCCTTGCTTGTAGCATTTGTATTTTGGGATATGAAAGTGAGTGACGGACTGACAGACAAACGGACAGACGGACTGAACCATTACCTTCCACTCTTTACGTTATAAACGCAGTGTGGAAGCTAAAAAAGTGTTTATGTTCAGCACATTCATCTATAAACTAAACGAATTCTATTTTTTCCTTTACTTTATCCTGTATTTTTTAATTATTATAACTGAATACTATTCAAATAACAGAAAATAGTAAAATTAATCTTAAAACTAAAATATGTCTTATAAATTGAAAATGAGGTAATACCTAGCAGTAAATATAGAGTAGCCTAGCAGTAATATACCTAGCAGTAAATATAGGTACTCAACATTCTTTAACTGTAAAAAAAAGAATTTTCATCAAATGTAGAGTTTGGTATTCTAGTTTTAAAAAATTACTGCTATTAAGATGTTGTGTAACTGATTTCAAACTTTGATAACTAAAAACATTTAAGTTCAGTTTCGAAATATTTTTAGAAACTTTAAATGCTAAAAATATGAACGAAAAATATTTCGAAACTATTTTTCAAAAGTAAAACTAACTCCAAGTAAATGAAATATCAAAGAGTCAAATTAAAAAATGTCGATAACGTTTTTCCAAGTACTCTCTAGATTCTGATAAAAACCTTTTTTAAGTAGTAAACTGAAAAATATCTTCTTTTAAAAGATGTTTTGAGCTGAATTAAATTTTAATGAAAGTTTTAGGTATAGTAAAAGTTTAAAATCCACAATTTAAAAAAGACAACTAATATTTATAATGTTAATTTTTAAGTGTATATTGTAGTATGCAACCATGGAGAATATTTCAAATATATAATATGTTTCGCTATATGTTTAAAATTGTTTTAGACTTCTTATACAAATGCATAACTGCATTTAGTGCAGATATTTTACTGAAAAATAAATATTAGTTTTTGTCTAAATTTTGCTTTTTCATTCTTACAAGCAGTTCTCAAATTTATTACCAAAATTATGTCTGCATATATAATGCATGTTCTCCAATTGGGTTCTATTTATTTATTCTATTATTAATGAGATAGGCTATGGTACACGGTAATTTATGCCTGAAAAAGAACAGAAATAGGTTCAATATTTTTTCAGAAAATGATAGACTTCGCCGTTTGGTTCTAGTAGTACCTAACAAAGTATCTATTGTTAATAACGATTTCATCTATTGAAATGATTTCTCTACTTACATTGATTACCATTATTCGTTAAATATTATTAATTTTGGATCCACTATTTCTTTAACTTCATTTGGCTAACTTGTATTGTCTAGAAGCACCATGTACAATTTGCGTATTTACGAGATTGTTATGTTGGTTGGTTGGTAGACATATATATTCAGGTTTGTGTGCTTGGTCAGCGACCCGCTTATAAACCTTCGTCAAGTACGAGATTGTTATATTAAGGAATAAGCATGTTTCACGTATTGAATGGCAACTGTTCGACAGGAATGGAAAAAGGTCTCTGGTTAATAAATGTAGTGGGCGGAGCTCTTACCTTGTTAAACCACCAATCACCGAAATAACTAAGGAAATGCAAGAATGGTTTACGTCATGTGAAACACACCGATTGATGAAATGAAGCGGAATTCCGTTTATGTACATAACTTATTAGGTGTTTTGAGTTGATACAACTACTTTACATAATTGCATTATAGCTTATAATAATTATAGCTTTATAATAATTGCATGCTTAAAATCAATACGCATCATGTTTAATACGGAGTAATTATTAATATCCCAAATATAAAATATGTTTTTGAAAAAGTTAAAACCTGTGTTTTCAGATTTTGCACGAATTTATAGATTGAAATAGAATGAAAAAATTAGCGATAAAACTTATATACAGTTGAAGCTGGTTTAAACTAGAAGTAGGTGCCGAAGTAGTTCATGTTAAACTGTCTTGTGATTTACGACCAATAAATAATAAGTGAATGATTAAAATATTAATAAAAAATATGAAATGTGATTTATAATGTTTATTTAGTATAAGAAAAGCAATTAGAAACAATGTATGAAGGGTCAAGTTTCAAAACTCACATTCTCCAAAGTATAAATAAGATATATGGTTCGGCTCGTTCATTGGTGAAGATTGAAAGTTGTTTTGATGGACGAAGTTGCCAATGGACGAACCTGATTTTTTTTCTCAGTTATACTTTGGATAAAGTGAGTTTTACTAAAAAAAACCATTAATAATTTATTGTTTATCTTATTTTTTAGTGTTTATCTTCGATCCTATCAAAATTTTTTTGAAAAAACACGCACATTTTTCTGCCACTGCTAACAGCGATTTCATGAATAGCCGCATTTCTTTAAAGCTTAACAGAATGGGAAAATTCTATCAATTCATCTTCAGGGGACCTGAATTTCTGCAAACGAATGTAAATCTCGAATATTAACTTGTGGAGAAATTGGATAGAGTTTTTCATTACTTGCATACACAATTTTTCACCCATTGTTTCCGAAATTGTTGGTATGCCTAGGTTTCGATAGGCCCTACGTTTGTGTGTGTAAACTGTAAAATCTTTTATATTGTTTTCGAATTTCTTTTAATTCACTGTAAAACATTGTTTTTCTTGTAAGCTTATACAAAATATTCTTATTAACTTAAAGACAATTTTAAAAAGTAGAAACTTGATCCTTATCAATATCGAAGCATACCAACAAGTTCGGAAACAATAGGTAAAAAATTGGGCAGGCTATTCATGAAAAACACTATCTAATTTTTCCACTATCATTTTTTTTAGTTAAAAGTAGGGAAGTTACTTCTGTTTTTAGAAATTCATGCCCTCTAAAGAGCAATTTCACAATTTCATGTTAAGCGAGTTTACATTAATGATGTTCGTCTTTATTTGGTAAACATTCTGATGATTTAAATTTCAATATATTTGTATACAATAATCATGCACAGGTCCCTCTTATTTTGCTGATTGATTTCTATTCGACTTGAATTTTGTGCAGTTGCAACTCTGTGAATGTATTTATTTTTTCTCTATTATCGGAATTTTGGATGAAAATCCATTTTTTTAATATTTGCATTCGAATGAAAATACTTTCAAACAACTTCCAAATCGTTGGCTGGAATCCAGAATTTTGAAACTTTCAAATATTTCTAAAAATCCATAAACAGTTTTTGTATTATTATTATGACATTCCTTTCCATCTATTTCTTAAATTCTTTTCTTTTTCTGAATTATCTGATAAAAGCATCTAAATTTATACACAACTTTTTTAAAAAAATTATATGATGACCGTTTTTGGGCGAATTTCGTTGTTGAAATCAATCGTGGAAAAAATCATTTAAATGCTGCTTCACTCAAAATATAAATGTACCCATATTTAAAATCTATGCTAAATCATGTTACCAATATGTGGAAATGTTTATTTTACAAACAAGTTATTTTTAATACTTATTTTGATTTCGCATAAATATTACATAGACGAATTTACAAATGCGCGAACTTTATTAATTCCAAAAATCTAGCAGAGCTAAGTGTCGAAAAACACACATAAGATTGGATTCTAAAATATTTTTTTGTCTTGATTAAATAATCCTAAAGGTAAATTTTGAACACCTCACAGGAAAACCACCAAATGGATAAATATCATGAAAAATATACCTATTGAAACAAAATATTGACATTTTAACACGTAAAAAACATTCTCAGTTATTTCACAAAATTCTTTGATAGATCTATTGAGGGGGTACGGGAAACTTTTTTTTTAAATATTGCAGATATCATTATAAATTTTTTTCCATAAATGCATACTAAATATACTAACACTTTTAGATAGTTAAAGGTTTAAAAAATTATTAATTTTGTTTTAAAAAAATAAAATGTGTCAAAAAGTGACGTTTCTTATTTTTGTTATGTCAAAATATTATTTATTGACAAACAAAAATTTAGCATTTTTATAAACAGGGAAATGTACTTAACAAACTGTCTTTACGGAATTTTGTTATTTGTCAAAGTTTTTTTTTTTAAAATTATTGAAATTTTTTTTAATAATTTCACAGGTTCACTATTTTTTTAAAAATTAATAAATAAAAAAACAATTTATTTACAACTATTCCCTAAAGACAAATTAAAGTAATGTGTTTGAAAATATACTGTAGCAAGTTTTAAAAATATTCTTCAAATAGATCTGAAGTTATATCAATTTGAACTTTTCTTATAACTAGCGTGTACTAATTTTATACAGTTATGAAAATATTTTGAAAAGTATGCCCTCCGGAAACCAACTTCATAACTTTCGACTGCATTTGCTTTTGTAAACACGTGAAGTTATTGCAGTCTCCTTTCTTATTTTGTACGGTTTCATTAATTCAAAATCATTTGGGTTTTCTTAAAAACAAATATACACAATCCCTTAAAATTTGAAGATAACTGATATTGGTATTATAATAAAGAATACATTGCCTTTTTAAAAATAAAACCTTTTAAAAATAAAAGGATATATATAATTTATCACTACCTAATAGTTATTAGTTATAAGCATAAGGCTACTATTTGCCTCATCTCTTTCGCTCATACCTTTCCTTCCTTACTTCTATACCTTATATACTATACCTTATTATCAACATAATATATAACATAACAACAATAGCGTGTCATAGTATTTTTTATATTGTTTCTTTATTACTTTTTGTTCTTGTAACAATAAAGATTATTATTATTAACCGTTATGTTTGCTTTCAATCCATGTGTATCATTGGAATTTTCTGTTATAGATAAATGAATCAGATTGTCGAAAAGTACTGTTACGATGCCATATATTTGTTTCCCCTTTGGATTCTGCAACTCTGTTTTATTAACATTATTAGTTCTATTTACTTTGGGAATATTTTATGTACTTTTCTATAAAACCGTAAATCGTCGTCTATAAATTATCTGCACAATATATGACTACATTTAAATATTTAAAATTAATTTCCTTTATAAGATTGTAAAAACCAAGGTTTGAAACGAAATTAAAGTGATGAATATACGTCATGCATCATTTCATGATAATACGTCAAGTGAAAATACAATCACAATGGATTTCAATATTCTCCATCAAACTCTAGACAACTTTATTTTCTTTTACTAAATATTTAATGACGTTGATACATGCTTCGAAAGTAATGTAAAATATTTCATTCGAAATAAATGTGTTAGCCCCATATCGCATTGAAAATCCCCGTTTTATAAATGCCATTTAATACGCATCAAGTTTTTATTTAAATAATTGGAAAAACATTAAATCTATAAATAAATTAATTTTATTTTATGTTTCTTTTGAAAACAACTTTTTCTGTTCAGCTTTAAAGTTAATAATTTTGTTTTCGTAGAGAAATGCCATATGCAATATCCTATTGGATTTCGACGAACATTTTTATTTACGTAAGAGATGGAGACAGATTTTTACAATAAACAAAAGGAGACTCAAGTTAAATAACTGAAGTTTCAAAATCATTTGCGTCGTCTAAATTAAAAAAGTAAAAGCGGATTTTAAGTTTTATTTTAGTGATGATTCCGAAAATATATTGAACAAAATAAAAAGAATTTTTACCAGGTCTTATGTATGTGATTCGTAATCGAATATTAAAAAACTACGTTTTTGATTCTAATGAAAAATGTATAGGCACAGAATTAATTTAGAACTAATTAACAGAATTGTGATAATATGTTGATAAGAGTGTATATATTATTATTTTTTCAGTACTTACTTACTCCTCAGCGCTACAGTCCATGAAGGACCTTGGCCTCCTTTAACACACAGCGCCACTTTTTCCTATCCTTGGCTTTGACTCTCCAATTCTTAACTTTCATCCTCCTTAGGTCTTCTTCCGCCTCGTCCAGCCATCTCTTCCTGGGACGTCCAACTCCTCTCCTTCCTTCTAGTTTTCCTTTGTAGATTTTCTTTGTGGCTCTCTCCTCACTCATTCGCTCGAGATGTCCAAGCCATTGAAGCCTTTTGATTTTATCATATCCACTATATCTTTTTCTTTGTATAACTTTCTCAACTCCAGATTACTTCGAATTCTCCACACCTCTCCTTCTCTGACCTGTCCAAATATTTTTCTCAGAACATTTTAAAATTTCTTCTTTTAAACTTTTAGAAATTATTTTTTCAATATTGAATATAAATTTTATACTAAATTCCGATTAAGTATAAAATGTATGTTCATTATTGAATTAGTTATATTTATTATTAAATTGAGTTTATCCTTTATTGAATTTAGTATATTCGTTATTGAATTGATTATATTCATTATTGAATTCAGTTTATTCGTTATCGAGTGAATTTTTTTATTATTGAATTGATTGTAATATTGAAAAATAATTTCTCCTAATAAAAAAGTGCAATTGCAACTAACCAATGAACGTTTTATGTAAACTGTAAAGTTTATAACGTTAAGTATTTACAATAACTCTTTTTAAAGTGACTATCACACCTATTTGTTGATTAAAATTCCCATATGCAGTTGCCAAATGATAGTTCGACTATTCATGGAAATGGGATGCCAGAGCCTAGGGAGGTTGGACTTGTTTGCCTGTAGTCGTTAGCTGAGCATAATGGAACGGCCTTCACGCCTTGGGTGACCCTGCCAGAAGAAAATCTCCCGACGTACTTCGCCCGTTCCGCCCAGGTACACCCCCTCGAGAGTGGAATGATATGTCAAGACTGAAACGATCTTCACCCATGCAATATGAAGAGATATCAGAGGAAGTGTTGGCCTTGAACACAACAAATGGGCTATTGTTCAAGAACCCATCTCTTTCAAAAAGCTTCCAATGAACACCAGCGTTCGCATTGACATTTTGGAGCCATGCAACAAAAAGGAACAAAAGGACATCATTAGGAAAAAGGGACTCAATGCAATAGAACAATTTCCAAAAGAGGACTTTGTACATGCATACCCACAGATGGCTCCTCTGACAAAACCATCACCAACGGGGGTGCCGATGTGTTTTTAACTACTTCAGATGCTCACCAGGGCAAATATGGTGCGGGAAACATAGCCTCTAACTTCACCTGTGAGCTGAGGGCTATTCTGGAGGCACTAAATATCTATAAGGCCCTTACCACTTCCAAGCAGGCAAAAGGCCTAGTAACCTTTTGCGACTCAAAGGCCGCCCTCCAAGCCAAGGACATTCTTCTATCACCCAAGAAATCATCTCAGGTCTTCAAGGTCTTCAGACTATAAACAAGACCTGCATCCTCCAGTGGATTCCTGCACACGTCGACATAGAAGATAATGAAACTGCGGATAGATTGGCCAAGGAGGGCAGAGACCTCAACACTAGCTGCAATGATGTTTCTCTTCAGGATGCGAATGCAGTGGCCAGATATAAGCTTAGAGAAAAATCCATTCAGACCAAACATCTTCTCTCTGAAATAACTGCGAACAGATCTACTCTTAAAACCATAACTAGGCTGAGAACCGGACACCACAGGGGTATGAAGATAGATGGAGATGGCAAGAAGATCTATAAAAGCTGTGAACATTGTCTTGATACACAGCTTACGCCTACTCACATCTATGAGTGTCCGGCTATGAGCGCCAGCCTGAGAAAGATTGGAGTACTGCCGACTATGCTAGATCCGTATGGAGACAACATCAAGCAAGTCGTAGAAGAAATTATCAAAATTCACGGACACATATAGAGTTCGACTCTCATGGACACGACAAAAAAAATGATAGTTGACTGACACAACGCGTTGGACAAAAATAAAATCGCGTAAATCAAAGAGTTTTGTTTCACACCGTTGCAACGGTGTGAAACAAAACTCTTTGATTTAATGAGTACTCGGTCTACATTATACTTGTCCTACACATTTCGGAAACTTGAGCTTGTCTTTAATAAGCCCTCTAGTTGTTGAGAACTGACATCGTTTATTTTATAAAGTGATTTTCGGCGAAGTACTTATCGGAAGAATTGTTTTCTAGGAAATTCAAGTGAAAATTCAAAATATGAAACCTTTCTTTTTATTTAAACTCATAAATCCCCTTTTTTAAATAAATTTTAAACTATGCAAAAACTAATTTGATTGAGGTAATTATATGTAAGTTCTATCAAATAAAATATAGCTGTGAATTCTATAAAGGTCTACGTGAAGAAAATAAAGAATGGACAATTAGATCGGGGTATACCATGATTGTTTATGGTATAGAATATAATCATTTACACAGTCGTGTAACACCGTAACGATTCGTAATAGTTTGAATGTCTTAAATGTCTAGATTGATTTTTGGAATATAACACAACGTTTTTCAAGTAACTGCGACGACGACGTATGTCTGGCTGGTTTGGTCGTCCATTCAATTTGTATAAAATTCATTGTTGTTAAAGTGATACTATAAGTTTATGCCCCACGTTTACCCATATTTTTCACAAAAAAAATCTGATTTCAAAAATTAAATATATCGAGTGGGAAAATATACCACATGTATAAAGTTCCATGCATTTATGTAAAAAAACCCATCAAACTCACAAAGTAAAAAAATGAAAATCCTCTTTGCTTCAGAAATTATAAAATAAAAATATATTGTAAATAAAGCTTTACCACACATCTATATCACAAAGCTATGTTTACAAAAGACAACAAATATATTATGTTGAAAATAGATATCCTAAATTTTATTTTATTAACTGCTATAACAAATATTATTTTAACAGTATAAATTGATAGTTCGAAATAATATAAATAGATTTTTCGAACAATTTGAATTAAATTATAAAAAGAGTCGAATTGTGTCGAAAGTTTCGAAGAATTGAATTGAATTATAAAATTCTCGTCATGTGTAAAAATTACCACAAAAGGTTGAACTCATCTTTTTTTTTTACCAAACATCGCTTTGTGATTTGTCTTCCTCGAATCCTTTTTCGAACATAAAATAAATGTTCGAATTGTTATTTTTATTTACGAACAATTTCAACCCACGTCCGTGACTTGATATTTTTTATTCTAACATAGCTCTTTTAAAAAATATATATATGTTCTCCTTCATTCATGTCTTCTATTCTTTTTTGCTCAATTTTCGTAATAATGGGTTAAAGGGAAGTGCAACATTTATCTGTTGTTTTCACAGAAGTATAGAATTTTCAATTTTATTCATGATGGTAATACATATTTTGTGAGAGTCATATTAAGTACTCTAAAAAATGAATTGCCAGATATTTTTATTGTTAGTTGTTGTAAGAAAACGTTAGTAATCCTATGAATCAAATCGTAAGAAAACATTGTAAGAAAACAGAATATTTTTGTCATTTTCCTAAAGAAAATTTCTGTTTCCTAAACCTACTGCAGTTGATTGAAAACGTATATATCAGTTAGTCAAAAGACATGGTTATTCCTGTTAAGAACAGATTTTTCTCTGTCTTTGTTTCGTTTGCAAAATAAAATTTAAAATGCACTAACTATAACCGTGCACCTGGTGGTGCAGTATTCAACCGTCTGATTCCTATGTCGTAGACGAAGGTTCGCATTCGAGCCATGTGTTCACCTTTCATTTTTACGTACTCTTTAGCTGCAGAAAATATCTTATGTACGAATATATCTGTATTGCTTTGCTATTGGATAGTTATGTTAATATTTTTTTTCCGTAGCATTAAGGATATTTTTTGCCAGCTTTGCTGCAAGAAATGGTCTCTAATTTAGCATGTTTTTTTACAGTGTAGTACAACTATCTGTGTATTCTTTTTAATAAAAATATTTTCCAAACAAACGCGTTGATGAAAACATCCCAACCGAAAAAAATGCTATGAAAATACAATGAAAGCAAAGCACATTTAAGAGACATAATTCAATGATTACAATAATTCTGCAAATCATATAAAATATGTAGTACAAAAATGAAACAATAAAAATTGAAGAGACTCGATTCATGAGTTTTTGTCAGTGGATCAGAGCTGCAACAGAAAAGATACACTTCATTTATTAGTAAGACGTCTTGCCTAGTAATTTCTGTCTCTTGTTTCATTTCGGGTGATACTGATATCCAGCAAAAGCTCGCAAAGAAATTCGATTTGTTTTTATAACATCTATTTCCACTTTCACTTTGATTTTGGAGCTCATGAAACCCATGAAACATTTCTATTCTTACGTCTTTAGTTCAGTAACCAGGTAGTTTTTTCATGAAAAAAATACAGGAATTGTTTTTTCAACGGTTTTATATGTTTTCGAGGGTGCTGAATCCGAATATCAACTTTGTGACCAAATTTGGACATGGGAACATTAAAAAAAATCGAAAAAATCCCAAAATTTTACCCCTTTTTTTGGTTTTTTCCTTCTAGCAAGAAAAGTATTGATTTCTCAACAAAAAAGTCAATACAAAAGTAAAAGTACTTTAAACAAGCTAAAGAAAAGTCAATTACATCATTAATGTGAGACTAATAATTTGGCCGCTACAACGCGCTGAAAATCAAGCAATTTCCTCCGCGGCTTTGGAAAATCCGAAAATCCTCACTTGCAACTCGAAAAATACATATTTTAGAATTTAGCATATATTCTATAGCAATATACAGTATTGCAGTCCATATTTTTATTCCCAAATAAATAATTTACAAGTTTCTATCCCATCTGTTTTATATATTTTGAGGGTGCTGAACCCGAGTATTAACTTAGCTGAATGCAGCTTTTCTGTCAGACAAATAGTTTTTGCATTAGAACACGCTAAATTTACGAGCCCAGAGAGAGTGGCAAAAAATTATATTGAATTTATTATCTATAGAACCACACTTAGTCTTCAAACACCTTCATTTTTTAGGTTAGGGTACTAAAAAACATACTCCTTAATATTGTATGTGAAATAAAACTTTAAAAAAATTAAATAAATGCTTTATTACTGAGTAATTTCTAATAAAAGGAAATGTGCATATACGAGAGTATAGTAATCTAACTATACAAAACATATTTTTACTCAATTCAAAAACTAATAAAATGAAGTAAATTGAATAAAAAAAGACAATAAAATGGATTGAAAGTCCATGCATTTATAAATGATGGTACAGTGGTTTCTTCCCTCGAAAATTTGGGCATATGATTTTCTTTTTTTTCGAATTGGAATAACCTGAATGATTGAAAAAAATTAATTTAGAATTTTCTCTAATTAAATAAAAATATGTTTACACAAGATATGGATTTGAATATAATGGATTATTTTAAGGACTTACCTTTAGAAGTTTCATAGTTAGTGGAGTAAAGAGGAATCGGTTTAGTCATCCAAATCTTGTTCATCTTCGATGTTCAATGTTTCAATGTTGGAGCATTTTCCTTCACATGCCTTACAAATGTTTGAACAAAACAGTCCTGCTCTTCTACAGCCACAATTTCCCAAGCACTTCTTTTTACATTTACATGAAATTAATCGTAAAAGTTTGTCTGGCGCGGGTGGTTGTAGCATAGTTATGGGAATTAGGCTGTTTTTCGTGGCTTTCCAGCCCCACTGTTTGGCATCAAGGTTATTTCCTAACCAGAGTTGGACTTGGTGGAACACTCTCAAACAGTGTTGTTTTGCTGCATCTAGAGTTGGTGGTAACGAGGCAAGGTTTGCTGAAATTTTATAGGCAGAGGTTAAATATTCTTTGAATCGTAATTTGTTTTAAGTTGTTTGTTTATAATCACCTCCATATAGAGCCACCAGAAATTTTTCTCCTGCTTCAACTATTTTCTGTTGATCAGAACTAGGGTCTCTAAACAGAGAAATATGAGGTATCAGGATTCTTTTTCAAGACTTTGAGACATTTTAATTTTCCTTGCTTGTAGAGAGCTGATGTCGAGTCGCATCCACTTATAGCATGCAAAAACATCATATGCCCGGCAATGTCGCTGTCTATGATGGTTGATGTATGGTACACAGATGGTGGAACTTTATTTTTCCCTGGTTTAAGGAAGAAGACATTAGATGGAATGTTAGTTCCTATCATAATGACCAGAAGATCAACATCTTCTCCCACAACTGCAACTTTTTCATAATCAGGTGCCAGAGAGATAGCAGTTTCTACTATCAATCTATCAGCATCTTCAAAGGCTTGTTTAGTAGCAATGTTCGCCTCATTTAATGTAGACATGAGCATGGTTATTAGTCTACTTTTATTTTTTTCATTAGCTAGGAAGTTCTCTTGGGGAACTGTGGGAATCATTGACTCAGTAAACTTTATTTCAACTGACCTTTTCTTCAATGATCTTCTCAGACGCTCCATGTTTTTGGTGCTTTTATGCTCCGGATAACCGTCAAAAACTATAACTGCATTTGAACTGTATCTTGTAAGAATGTATTTAATGTAACTCTTGCAAATAAGAGCAAACGTATGACCCCTTGACCATACCATTCTGTGTAGTAAAAATCCCCCGTCAACTACGTAAACTACTTCATCGTTAAGTAATGTAGTGTCAGTTAATGGTTTGAAAACTTTATACAAAGATGCTTTTGTTCCTTTTCTCATACCATTATCATCAAAGAGAGCTAAGGGGTATGGACAGAGTTCAAATGATAGAAATTCTTCTAATTCTTCGCCACACTGTTTGGCAATACCAATTCTTTGAAATAACTTGATTGGATTAATTGGTATTTGTAGATTATCAATCAATATACCATGATTCATCGAAGACAGAGGAAGGACTCTGTCATTCCTTTTTAGTTTCACTGTTTTAAAATCTTTACCGACAATAGCACTCATAATATGGTTTCCAATTTCTTTAGACCTTAGATTTCTTTCTATAAAAGGAGGATGTTGATTAAACCAGTCCATCATTTTCTTCATATCTTCATTATCACGGTGGATTCTAGTATCACGGCTGTCCACATGTTGTTCTGAGGTGGCGAAACTAATATCGCAAAAACGCTCTATTTCATCACACACTTGTTGAAGTGAGGTCATTCCTTGAGTCCACCTTGATAAAATGCCCTCAGTAACTCCCCGACTACGGGTCAAGCCACCATCGGATTTCATATGCTTCATGAGATTTTGTTTTATTGTCATGTCAGTCCATGTGCCACACCATAACTTTTCACTTCGTCGAATCGTGAAGCCACCTTGAGAAATGATTGCTTCATATTCTTCGGGTGGCATGGTGAGTTCCAATTCTCGCATATCTTGAAGGTACAAATGTGCACACTTGGCATACAAGTTATGTCCACTCGCATGAAAATATGGGAGCATGTTACCTACTGTTTCTAAATGAAGATCCCAATTCCCCATTCTCTCTGATTCTATGAACCTTACCATTAGAGTTATCATCTCGAAATACTGAATCCAAAGTTTTGAAGTTGGTCAAGTTCAAATAAATCTCTGATCTGTCCTTCGAATTCATTTTTAAGATTTGTATAGAGTTCTCTTTCTGGCTTCTGAATAATTTCCGACAGGTTTCCACAGTAAAATAACTCCTCCATTTCAAGTTGAAATGAGGGTGAGAAGTTGATATATTTAAAGATAAGTTTCGCCAAAACTGCATGAGCCAAAAAATGAACTCTCACAGCTCTTGCGTATGCATGCCCCGTCATTATCTTTTCAGTGCTATTCACCGCATAAACAGTATTAAAAAGATCCGTGAGACCACTTCCGTCCATTACGTATCCTACTGCTCCCATGAACGACATCAACAAGTGAAAACCTCCAAGTCTGATAACCAAGTTTGATAGTTCAAGGTCTACATCACAACTTGCTATGATTTCTCTTGCTTTCAAATATAATGGCTGATCAAAAGTAACAAGAGTTGTTACCTGACCCAAGGACTTAGTCTTCCGGGCAGCAGTACACAAAGCAGTGTAAATAGTATCGTAATCAGTTGGTGGCGCATTTATGAAAGGCTGAGTATCAATAAATGTGGTTTCGTATGGTACGTTTCTTGTGACATCTTCCATAAAACCGTTCCAACCAACTGTGAGAGGAAATCCCATATACTTGCAGTAAAGCAACACCAAATGAGATACAGAGGGTGCAATAGTATTTTGTGGGAACATTAAATTTAAATCTTTGATCTTAATTGATGCTAGACCACAATTTTGTCGCCACTTAAAATCTTTTAGTTTAACCTCTCCGACACTTGCAACCTCCTCGGAAGATGGTATATTTTTTAGGCGAGTGATTGGTTTTGAAAGAGCCACAACAGATTTGGGTGTTATGCATAATATTCCACCCATGGCATGGAATGTGTTACGTCCGTCTAGTGTCTGAACGTTAAAATCTGCATTATCATATATCATCTGAGAAAATCCTTGTTCTTTCATTTCAACTGGTGGGCGCATTATGGATGATATTTCAAAACGCATAGCTTCTTTGTAAGAAGAACAAAATCCTAGGGATGACAACACATCTAATAGTTTTCGAGAGCCATACTTTTTGTACAGAAAAGCGGCCAAACCAACTTGCAAAGGGAAATAAATGACTTTGGTCTAACTGCATTTATCAAGCAATGTGATATAGCTCTCTCTCTCTCTCTCTGATGATTTTTTCTTCAATTTTTCGAAGTCACCTCTTTTTTTGTCAAAGATAATGGCATTAGTGAAAACTTGAAATGTTTCTGCAAGGCTTGTATCATTCTCTACGAAATTTTCTGGTGGAGGGTAATGCGCAGTATCGTATATTTCAGACCATATATCTTCAACTATTATTGCAGCTGCCGTTTTTACTATACGTAATCTTTCTTCCTTCTCCGTTGCGCATTTTTGATTATACCACGATTCATTTAGAATTCTGTAGCCTGTGTTTCTAAAACAAATAACGTAAGGGGCAGTGAGTGAAATAATTATGTCCCTCCCATACTTTTCTTGGAGGCGTTTTAATACCGTTTTGGGATGAGGTTTATAATCAGTTTCGATTTTGCTCATTAATTCCTCCAAGGAAAATTGACATTCTTCATCGCTATTTTCAAGAAAAGCGTAAATGCCGTCCATAGACCCATCAACTTCTTTTTTCGGGCGGCCACGTTCTGTTGCTAAGTTGGGACGGAACAACTGCTTCATGCAAGAGCTATGATATTGTCCATCTGCAGCAACCAAGTCATTCACTGACTCCAAACGTTTACTTATTGAAAGAGAAAACTCATCTTTGCCATTCAAAAGCCCTAAAACTTTCTCTTTTACACCCAACTTTGTCACTTGGTGTACAGGATTTCGTTTACAGGGTTCGTACCGTGACTCTTTTTCGGCATAATCCTCTGGAATTTCTTCTCCACAAAGGAAACAATGCGTTTTAAAATTAAATATTGGGGTAGACGACCGAAGTTGAGATTTGGTTAGGGCCTTTTCAGCTCTCTTGACATATGCAGATATACAACTGTTTTTTGGATACGTTACTCTACATTTCTCGTGAATTTCAAGAGAAGAGTTCTTCATAAAAATATTTATTTTTGAATCATTTCGTTGCTTACTCGCTTCAGCGAATGATGTTAACCCCTTCTTTTTAACAACAGTCGTCTTAGAACCATCTTTTAACGTTTTATCACATATAACACAGTCCGGCTTCGACATAATTCATTGAACTAATGCATGTGCAAAGGAAACAAAATAAACATTCAATCGCTACGTATAAGAACAGCCAACGATGAATTTTATGTTACAACTGACCATATCGGACATAGGCTGACTCTTTTTCCCCACTAGAGGGCAAAGAAGAGTAATTAAATTGGACCCCCGTGAGTTCATGGCTTCTATTTGGGTGGCCAGTGGTTCGAAGATACAGTTTTTTCCTCCCAAATGATATCTTTGACTAGGAAACAATCACAATATGAAAACAAGCACACACTTGCGTGCAGACAGACAAAGATAAAGCCCATTGTCCGTAATCAGTGGTCACCACCAAAAAAGGACACTCCAAAAGACCCCCCGCAGAGATAGCGACATCGCCTCTTCACCTCGGTAGTTTTTCGATCCCCCTCAAGTGAAAATTTTGGACTTTCTACATTCGGGCGGAATTTGTATGATTTTCAGCGTGCTGTAGCAACCAAACTATTAGTCTGACATAAATGATGTAATAGACTTTTCTTTAGCTTGTTTAAAGTACTTTAACTTTTGCATTGACTTTTTTGCTGAGAAATCAATACTTTTCTTGCTAGAAGGAAAAAAACCAAAAAAAGAGGTAACATTTTGGGATTTTTTCGATTTTTTTTAATGTTCCCATGCCCGAATTTAGTCACAAAGTTGATATTCGGATTCAGCACCCTCGAAAACATATAAAACCATTGAAAAAACAATTCCTGTATTTTTTTCCTGAAACGCCCCTTTTTGACGACCTGGTTACTGGACTACTTCGTTGAATTCGTTCGAATTATTCCTTGCCTCTTTTTTGTTTTTTTATTGCTGGGTGTTTAGGACAGTGGTGGATTTTGATATTATGCTTTTCCGCTAACAAAAACACCTGTTTATGCTGACCTCTTTGACAAAGTACCATGAACAGAGTGAATGTTTTGATTTTAATCGTTTCATTTCTGTATTACGTTTATGAAAATGTACGTTTCCCCCTTTTTTATTTATGAAACACTAGGCTTTATATACCCGTCGTTGCACGGGTGTACGGCGAAGTATTTTGCTATAGTAGAGTTTGTATAGGCTTACTACATCGACTTGGCGATTTCTGACTTTCTAATAAAAACTATAACTACAACGCATTTTTCTTACCTGTAAAGGAAATTTCTACCATCCTGTGTAAATTCAGATCTCGTCCTACATCCGGGTACAGCTATGATATAATGGACTGTGTGTTCATTGGCAACTTTTGGCGAGTTTGAAA
Organism: Oedothorax gibbosus; assembly: GCA_019343175.1. Lineage (NCBI taxonomy): Eukaryota > Metazoa > Arthropoda > Arachnida > Araneae > Linyphiidae > Oedothorax > Oedothorax gibbosus. Next base: position 43,268,817 of record CM033270.1, on the reverse strand, counting down.
ATTCAACGTTGGGTTGCTATACGTATCGAGTTGTATGAAATATGAAGTGGGATGTGCAAACACCTTATTTAAAATTAAATCTTCCTTAATATATTCATTTACCCACATATATTCAAATTTACCCACGAGTTTTTTTACGAGACTATACTTATTTTTTGCTTACGCTTTAATTTTTTTTCAAATTAGAAAATTAAAAGTATAATTTCAAAATTTATACGAATGCACAATGCTATTCCTATGGAGAAAAAAAATTAAAATATAAAAAAAATCACAATCTAATATGAAAAAACTAACCCTCAGGTGAACACGTAGGTATTAAAGGAAATCTATATTAGAAATTTCGAATTTCTGAGGGCAGTATAAGTAGGACTTTCACGACCCACAGACAAACTCTTTCTTTTATTATTATAGATTATATTATTTAAGCTATTATACCTCTTTTAAAATTAATCTGAATATCAAATATTATCTCACACGGAAAATTCAAACTTCGTGAAACGTTAACGTTTACTAAAGCAATGATTTGTAATCAAAATATAAAATTTCGTTTAATTTTAGAAATGTATATTTTCCAAAGACTCGGTGTTTGTTAACCAATTTTTTTGATATTTTTGTCAGAAGTTTGCATTAGCAGAAAACCCCGGGTTGATAATTGAAGAGCTTACACTCTTAAAACAAACGAGCGGTTTTAACTCAGTCTGAGTTAATTTCCACTCCTTTCCGTGCCGAAAATGCACTTCTCCTATAGGAGTGAATTTCACTCTTTTGTTTTAAGAGTGTAGTGAAAGAACATGCTAAGTGATAAAAAGGTAAAAACTAGAAAATGAGCTTTTAAGTATTTAGTTTGCATTGAACTCGTTAAAATAGGTACTTGCAAACAGTAAAATATATACTTAACTTTAAGTTTATGATAAAGGGGAAGCTTGTTATCTTTAAAGGAGGGAATAACATGTTCATTGACACAAAAATCTAATTTTTTTTTCAAAAAAGTCACTTAGCACGTTATTCAACTAGGCACTTCAATTGTATTTTATAACACTTTCGGCATGTGTACTACCTAATCAGCAAAATAACTTATTTGTTCAGCTTAAATGGAGATATTTATCTTCTTCGTTTCTTAAATTTCCTGATTAGTCGTCAAATTGTGTACCGAGAAAACTTACACATAGCCTAAGTACTCATTGTAGTGAAAATAAGAACTTTACTGGAACAAACAACAGCGCTTCTGTGCGCTTAAAAATAGAATTTCACACATTTCACTGTATATAAGTTTTGTAATTAAGAAATTATAGTTTTTATCATTAATCATAAAACAGAACCTATTTTTCTTTTTACGGAAATATGCAATTAATGGGCTTATGTTAAATGCGGAAAGCCCTAATTTATTCTATACCTTAACTAAGCAAGCCAGCTCACATACGCATTACATGTGTAATGTGCACATTAACATCATAAGCAAACATGTGCGTTGGGGTCTTAAACATCTATGTTCAGTTTTATGTATTAAAAGATTTTCATGTGTGTTTGAATTTTAACTTTGATATCTTGCTAATTATATTTATTCACATAAAAATTACGACGTTTGTAGTTTTTCAATAAAAACTTCTATTTTAATTATTTTTTGTTTCGTAATATATTTTTTACAGGGAAAAATGGTTATCCTCCCACATATTAATATAAAAATAGTCTGTCACTATAAATTACGTACCTAAATAATTTATCACCGTAAAAAAACCATAAGTCACTTTTTTAAGGTTTTGTGACATAAATTATCTCTAAGTAAAATCATATTGGTCGGGGAACACCAAATTATCACCCGGAACTAAATTATATCTTCCATAGCCTTTTATAGATAAAATCTTCACATTTAATCCATAAAAGGTTATGAAATCATAAAAAAATGAGTAGATAATAACTTAATACCTATAAAGAGAGAAATAAAAAGGGTTTTTACGAACTGGACTTAATAAAGTTATTTTATTAATAATTCGATAGAGCACACGGATTTTTTTTTATTTATACATTAAATCTTTAAAGAATTCCAGGAAATCTAGCATATTTTTTCAAAATATTAATAGGTGTCGTACGTACATAAAAAATTAAATTGCATTTTAAGCATATTAAATTTTTAATGTCATAAGAACTATATTTAAACTAATTTTCAATCATTGAGAAGTTTATTCTACGGATTTTTTAATGTATTCACTTTTCGTAATTAAATATTTATAAAAAAAGCATTTCCAAAATTGATAAACAGCATAAAATTGTAATTAAATCGTTTATCGCTAATAAAATATAAACTACAATTTGTTTGTAGTATTTTATTACATCAATATTTATGTCGTAATATTATAGATATTCTAAATTTTACAATTAACCTCTCATTATTTCACTTTGACTTCATTCATTAATAAATGTTGCAAAGGAAATACAAATATTAATACATTACAGTGTTGAAAAGCCCTATCATCAGTCAGTCATCACCCGTTTAATAATGCGATCAAAATCGTTTTCTGGCGAACTGTAATTTTCTTTCAAACTGTAATTTCACCGTATTTCCGCAGCATTTACCATATTTCTTACAAAAGCCAACAAAATTACATAAATTGCTGTAAAGAAAAGCTCAACTTTTGGCTTTGTTCCAACAGGATAGTGGAGGTCACGTGGTCACAAATATAATTATCTCCTATTCCAGTGTAGGGATATACTGTAACCAAAACTTTATTATTTAAAAGTTATATTTTTATTTAAACGCAAAAAGAATTATTTTTTTAATATTAAAGGCTGCTTACAACTATAAATTAAACTTAATTTTATAAGTAGATGAAAAGACATAAATTTAATATCATCACATTATTGTAAATTTCAGTAATTTCCACTTTTGTATTAGAGATTAAAATACTGCCCCCTAATCGCATACTTTAGAATATTAAGAAAATTAATTAAATTTTGTACATTTTCAATGCATTCCCCCAATGCAGTGTTCGTAATGGTACCCTTTTGGTTCAGAAATAATTAAAGATGTCTTAAAATAATGCTTTGAAGTTCTTTTCGCAACAATTCTTTATATATGTTGTTTGCTTTCCTTCGACTAGTTGTTGCTCAATCAGAAAGTAATGTAATGTAATGAAATCGTTTCCGGCTGCCTTTTTCTAGTCTCCTTTAGGAGCTCTAACAGAGCCAATTACGCCTCGTAATTTAAAACTTTGGTCAAGTGACGAGGTCGACACCTGAAAGGGCACCCAACGGAACTTCGAGCGACACGAGCACGCATTTAACGAGCACGTCTGTCCCAGTGTACTCGGACCCATTCGTGATAAATTGAGGATTTTCCTACTACACAGCTCAAAACAATTAGGGGAACGCATGGTTTAGACCCTTTCACCCCCAATGATTCCATTTGGAATCATCAGCTTGTTATTTTTTTCTCACAAGTTAGCAAGACAAGTTAAGCTCGCGTTTATTTATCGTTAGTTGGAAGAATCATGTCTTTTGAAGAATTAAATAATATTTGTTTTAATTAAATGAAAATATGAAAAACATGGTAAAATAAAATTCACTCCCAAAAAAATTTATGAAAACAATTGACCCTAAATTTTTCACGGTTGCATTCTTAGATGTTTAAAAATTGATCTTAATTTTTTTTACAAAAAAAGTTTTGAAAAAATTATTGTTATAATTTATTCAAGAGTTATTATTCCAATTTTATCCCCCTTAAATTTTAGTTAAAAAATTAAGATCCCCCCCTAAAAAATAAGAAGAAAATATATTAACTTTTTTTGCTAACAAACACACATACAGGTTTAAATATTAATCTCTAAGTACACTGCGATGCAAAAGTTTAGACAATGACGTTTTTTAGCTGTAAAATTTAGAATTGTGATAGTAGAATTACAAAACACCCTTTAACATATTAAATAAATATTTTGAAATGCTATAATTGAAACATAATTGTTTGATTTGCTATAACAATTTTTTTTTTCATAAAATAAAAATTTGTTCGATGCAAAAGTTTAGACACAAATGCGAGATTGTGCTAATTTAAAGTAGATAAGGGCCTAATTTCGCATATTTATTGATGAATTGAATTTAATAAATTGAAAAAACACAATATCCGTTGAACTAAATAGATTTAATAACGATATTAGTTCAATTTTACACCAAAAAGACAATATAGCCACTTTAAATATTTATTCAAATCATATTTGCTTCAAATGTACAATTTAACATCTCTAAATACGAACCGAATACCTACCAGTCCATCATTACGAAAGTTCCTTCGGTTTTTCTCAAGAAATTTCAAACTTCAGTATAAAGAAGGAACTTTCGTAATGGTGTGGAGTGAATTTACGTTAAAATGAACGACTTTTTTTTGTCATTTTTGAAGAGGCGACTATCTCTGCATTGTACTAAAGTGCAAAAAAGAATAATATGACGGTATTTTGTGATTTTATATGGGAAAGACTGCACTTTTCATCAAGAAAATCGGTCAATGCATGTCTCTAAATGCACGAATGCGTGCCAAAACTTTAAGGTGATGGACTGGTAGGTATTCGGTTCGTATTTAGAGATGTTAAATTGTACATTTGAAGCAAATATGATTTGAATAAATATTTAAAGTGGCTATATTGTCTTTTTGGTGTAAAATTGAACCAATATCGTTACTAAATCGGTTTATTTCACCGGATATTGTGTTTTTTCAATTTGTCAAATTCAATTCATCAATAAATATGCGAAATTAGGCCATTATCTACATTAAATTAGCATAATCTCGCATTTGTGTCTAAACTTTTGCATCGTACAAATTTTTATTTTATGAAATAAAATTTTGTTATAGCAAATCAAACAATTATGTTTCAATTATAGCATTTCAAAATATTTATTTAATATGTTAAGGGGTGTTTTGTAATTCTACTATCACAATTTTAAATTTTACAGCTAAAAAACGTCATTGTCTAAACTTTTGCATCGCAGTGTACGATAGAAATTTGGCTTGTGTTTAAAGTAGAGGCTCTTAACTATAACTAAAGATTTAAGGCTTAGCAAACACCAATATAATTCTTCAAATCCATATCCGCGTAACAGGTTTTAAACAATAAGTCGCATAAAATTAAAAAAGTATTTAGGCACTACTATGAGTTTAATATGTTTACCTGATTAATTTATCTAACCTGTAATGCCTTTTTAATTTATTAAAAGCAATTGAAAATGATATTACAAGTTAATTTGCAATGTGATTTAATTCAAATCTAAAATTATTCTAAATTCTTTATTACAATTTTTCTATAATTCAATATATTTTAATTGGATTTCATGAAATACATAAAGCTTAAGTTAGGATTATGTTCAGATTTAAGTTCAGATTTAAGTACTGCTTTTACATTTTTTACATAACTTTTATAATTAAATTTTATATAATTCAAAAATTTCGGTAGCTCCAATTTAATTATGATTACATCTCTTAAATTTAAGTCTTTCATTTTTCAAATATCTTTTTATCTCCAGTCATCTTTTAATTTAATTTTTGAAAATCTACGTTTCTTTCTTTACAAAAGTTTTAAAAATACGAATATAGTTTTTTTTCATATAAAATCGTTTCAATATTTTCTTTTTAAGAATTAATTTAGAATGCTGCAATGTCACTAGCTTAGACCTGTATAAAAAAAAAGTCTTCGAATCGGCAAATAAGTTCATATACTTTATTTAATAATATTGGTCAATTTCTGTTCCTAAACTTAAGCTATTGAATAGAAAATACTATCTGCTATACTTAATACATATATCGACAACTTTTTTTTTTAATATGACATTCTTTGGTATGTTTTCATCATTACTAAAAATATATAGTGCGTCTAATAATTTTTCCAGGGACTGTATATTGAAAATAATTTATATAAAAGCAAATTCTAAAAGGGAAAAAGTACTCTTGATGATAGATACTGGTTAAAAAGTATAAATGAATCGAAAACATAAGTAACACCTAGTTCTATTATTATTACACCTAGTTCTATCATTATAATACAAATAATAGTGCAACAAAATATTGGTTCGCTGCACAAATAGGATTTATAACTTCTTTAAAGTTTTGTAATAGATCAATATACCCGAGGCCCTTTTCTCGAGTATCTTCAACAAATAAAAGTTTGGTGTGGCCCGAAGATCTAACAAATTCGTTACTAGTTTTGAGTACTACAACAAAGTATTCGGCATTCCCTGTGATGTAACAAACATCCTGGATAATATTGACTGTACCCTTGAGAACAGTGGCTCTTAGGCATAGTGTAAAACTTTTATTATGTGCTGCGTTGTGACAATGTTATAAAGGAAGTAATCAATCAATATTTCGGTGCTTATACGCTGACAAATAAACCTCAGCTTTGTTGTCAACAATGTGTGTGTCGCGAGCCAACAATGTTTGGTTTATTTGATGGTATAATTAATTTGTATTTTTATTTTAAAATTTAAGTTTTTCCGTAGGCTGCGGCATCAAAAGCGATTGTGAGAAATAAATGTAAAAATGTTAAAGAAACCGTTTGAGTTTATTATTTTTAGAAAGTATGTCATTTTGTAGGTTTTTCCCTACCGCAAGATCATTTTGGAGCTAGTCTAAGATCATAGGCGCGTTCAACGAACGACTTAGTAAAAGTTCTGGGAGAGAACTTTCTGGCGTCCTTTTAAGAAGAAAGCTGTTGATTAGGTAGTCGATCTTTAAAAAGCTTGAACAGTGTGTGTTCTAGGATGGTCTATCTCGCTCGTGTTAATTTTTCAAACTTTAGGAAAAAAATTCTCAAGACTATATCATAACTCAACTCATAACTTTTTTATATTTTGTTCCTTTCATATAGCTCTTTGATTTAAACTGAGGATATTAGTCAGGTCGCCAAACCCCGATTTTTGGCCGAACCCGTCACTGAGAGGTTACGTTTTTTTATTGATGATTCTTATAGAATCGAGGGTGTAGATTGCGAATCTGGAAGGTACTTTTTTGGTACCCTTGAGCATTTTTAGTTATTCAAGATGGCGTCTCCGCCATCTTGAATTTTGTTTCTTTAATATTTGACGATCTGTTCGGTAAAAGTGAATAGTTTTTTTTCTTTATAGATGCATTAAGTAATAAAAAATCAATATTTCCAAGAAAATTTCAAAAATAAAAAATTCAAGATGGCGGAATCCGCCATATTGGATTTTTTCACTTTTAATATATTTGATCTATATTTAAACCACAAAAATATTTATATTTTAGGTATATTTTTATATATTTTGTTACTATAGAACAATAATTTGAAAAAAATAAAAAATTCTAGATGGCGTCATCCGCCATATTGGATATTTTTCACCTTTAATATAAGGCTATCCATTTAACCTAAATTAAAAATTCTTTTTATTTTAGTTCTATCTTTACTTTGATTTCTATTTTAGTTTCAATGTGTAGATTATAAATTTAGAAGATACTTTTTAGCAAAAATCGAGTACTTTTTTAATTTTAAGATGGCGTCTTCCGCCACATTGGATTTTACTCTCCGATTCCTTTTTAGCGTTATTTTTGGCCGAAATCGATAATTCTTTCTTTTCCAGGTGTATTTGGTGATAAAGATTTACTTAAAAATTTAAAACAATCCAAATTCAAGATGGCGGCTTCCGCCATCTTAAGTAATTCTTTATTCTTTATCATTCTTTATTCATTCTTTATCTTAAGTAATTCTTTATCGCCAAATACACCTAGAAAAGAAAGAATTATCGATTTCGGCCAAAAATAACGCTAAAAATGAATCGGGGAGTAAAATCCAATATGGCGGAAGAAGCCATCTTAAAATTAAAAAAATACTCAATTTTTGCTAAAAAGTATCTTCTAAATTTATAATCTACACATTGAAACTAAAATAGAAATCAAAGTAAAGATAGAACTAAAATAAAAAGAATTTTTAATTTAGGTTAAATGGATAGCCTTATATTAAAGGTGAAAAATATCCAATATGGCGGATGACGCCATCTAGAATTTTTTATTTTTTTCAAATTATTGTTCTATAGTAACAAAATATATAAAAATATACCTAAAATATAAATATTTTTGTGGTTTAAATATAGATCAAATATATTAAAAGTGAAAAAATCCAATATGGCAGATGACGCCATCTTGAATTTTTTTATTTTTTTCAAATTATTGTTCTATAGTAACAAAATATATAAAAATATACCTAAAATATAAATATTTTTGTGGTTTAAATATAGATCAAATATATTAAAAGTGAAAAAATCCAATATGGCGGATTCCGCCATCTTGAATTTTTTATTTTTGAAATTTTCTTGGAAATATTGATTCTTTATTACTTAATGCATCTATAAAGAAAAAAAAACTATTCACTTTTGCTGAACAGATCGTCAAATATTAAAGAAACAAAATTCAAGATGGTGGAGACGCCATCTTGAATAACTAAAAATGCTCAAGGGTACCAAAAAAGTACCTTACAGATTCGTAATCTACACCCTCGAATCTATAAGAATCATCAATAAAAAAAACTTAACCTCTCAGTGCAGGGTCCCCCCCCCCCCCCCCCTGGCGGCCTGACTATATGTCATTACAGTGATTTTTTTAAAAAAATTGTATTAAAAAACACAAAAAATCAGATTTAAAGTTAAATAATATATTTTGAGTAGAGATATTTAAAATTCCTCAGTATAAATCAAAGAGCTATTAATAGAGAAGAAATAATAAAACAAATATATGTTGATATCTTTTATAGTTCCTGAGAAAAATTTTCCTTACTATTGAAAAACCTTATATATCAGGAAACGTAAAAGAAGTGTAAGGTTTAGGTAAGAACTGGTGTTCACAGTTTCTCAAAAATGCTTATAAAAAGAAAACCACTAAACAGAAATCGATAATCTTGGTCTTAAATTAAAGCTAAATATATGCATAATAAAAGAAAATAGAAAATCGACATTTTTGATCTAAACACCCGTCCGACTCCTCTTAAGAAGACAGCTGTAGATTAGGTAGTCGACCTTCAGAAGGCTTCAACAGTGGGTGTTCCATAAAAAGGCGTGGGAACTTAATAAATTTCATTAATTTTATAAATACTGAACTGTGCTATAATTATACAGATTAATACAGATTCAAGCTATTTGGGTAAACTAGTCAATATAATGACATAATGACTATATCATCAAAAAACATGTTAGATCAAAGTACTTAAAAGTGATAAAATTTCACATTTAAGCCGTTCGATGGACTAAACTAAAACCACCGAATTTACGGTTCGTCGCATTTTAAAAACATTGACCTTAAATGTTCATTCTCGCATGGTGAGGGAAAAAAACATCATACAAGAGTAAACATCGAAACTTGTCGTGCTTTTTTATTTAAATAGCTTTAAACAAATATTATTCGGATTATTTTTCCGACAGTAAAATGTAAATGAAACTTATCACGGGAGTAAAAATACTCAACATCTAACGAAAGGAATTGCTAAAAATTAAAATTTTGTACATGATGTTTTGAACAGAACATATAATTTTGTGGTTATGTAATTTTCAGAATTCGTTGGGTTTTTTAAAATTTTGTTATGTTTGCTGGATACAATGTGTATATGAATTTAAATGAGTAAAGATGTTAACATCTATAGTAATTTATAGCGTATAAATTAACCTTTTCAAAGTTCTGATTAAAATAAAGCTCAGCAAACAGATTTAGTGAGTAGTAAGATTTGTAATAAAAAAATCCTTAAAACAATTCAAAATATTTTTGAAATAAGTGCTTAAAATTATATACTATATTCAGCTGTAAAACCATAAAATTTACAGTTTTTCAAACAAAACACAAAAGATAAAGTTACAATTTTTTTATAGAGAGAATGGCAGACTTTAGTATATACGCTCAATTAACAAAGTTTAACAAGATAAAATTTCTTTAACTTCCAAAAACGTATTTGTGATGCTAAATTACCATAAAGTATCAAATATTATTTTAATTTAAATCATAGACCAGAAAATTACATAACATTTTCAGCAACAGAAAGAAAACTATAAAAACTAGCACATTTTGCACAGAAAGATTACAACAGATAAAGTAGGTAATTTGTTCACTAAATAATGTTAGACTCGATTATGTACGCCCAAGTAACAATATTTAACTCAGTAAAATTTCTTAAAACTTGAAAAAAACACGAAATAAATTAATTTTAATTCCTCAAATAATTCGTTTACGTTTTCATCATAAAAAAATACTTGAAGCATCGAGATAACAAAATTTGTGGGGAAAGAGTAAACCTTCACAACAAAAACAACGGGACTTGTTGAGAAAGAACTATTAGATTATGTTGTATAATTTTATTTCCTTAAACTTCTCCCAGAGCAATGGCTGTTTAACAACTGAAGAAGTCTGCTAAGAAAAGCTGTTTTAGCAAATCGACCCGATCCCAAACTTTCCTTAAATGTACTGGATGTCCTAATTTGGTTCAAGTACCTTTCGTTCTAATTGAAAAAATGGCGGCGTTCTTTGCACCAAACTGTCATGCGGATGCGAATTAAATAAGTACTCGGTTCTATTTCGCATGTTTTAGTTTGCCTCATGTTTTAAGTAAATGTAATAGTGTTTTAAAACGGAATATTTTTTTATTTATATACTTGTTTTTAGAAGTTTTTTGCAATTATAATTTAGTTAGACTATTGAAAGTTTTCTTAACCACAGGCAAAATGTCAGTAACACTGCAATTATGTATTTCCTTTTACGTTCGTTATCTTCAACAATAAAAAAAAATAATAGGAACATTGAATTTCAAATTAGTGTTATTTTTTTCTATCGAAGAAAACAATGATACTTGACCCAAGGCTTTTTTTCTCATTATTAAAATACATTTTGGAAGTCGGATAAGGCATCAATTCTCTTTCTTCAGTTATCTGGTCTTATGGTTAAAAGAATAATTAAAGCATTGTATGCGTTTTTTAAATTATTAGCCAAAATACATTTTCATACTTTAAGGGCTAATTAAAAATTAAAAAAATTAAATAGGGATACTTCATCGAAATCGCCTAGAGATACTTGGTCCAAGGTTACGATTTCTATTCAAATGATATTCATCGGGTTTCATTGACGTATTTTTAAAGTTATTATGGATGCTCTAAATATATAAATAAAAAAAGGGATTGCTAAACCCACAAGTTTTCAGTGGTATTGTTAAGTCAATCAAATCTCTCACAGGAAAAAGCGGTGAAAACCGTACTTACGTTTAACCTACGGTTTTTAATTAAAAAATGGCAATAGTATGTTAATTTGAGGTGCGGAAAAAACTGTCGCAGTGAATTGCTACATCAGCAGCATTTAACATTGACACTATATACTTGATTAAAAATCGCAGGAAAAAACTTGTGCCGACTTTCAATGCCAAAAAATTGTATTTACTTTTGTTATAACAAGTGGTGTTGAAACAATACAAAATTTATGTTGTGACCAAATAATAAAGCATGGTTAGCAAAATTATTGTGTTGAATTCAAGATTGTTTTTTTCCGAAATGTAGTTCAGCATTTTCGCTTTAATGTTTCGGGGAAACAGCCATACTAAAGCTTTAAAAGTCTATGTTATGGTACTTTTAAAAAATATTCTAATTGTGCTATGCATATTTCAGAAAACAATATAGTTTACGATTTTTTGTAAATCGAACATGGATGTAATAATCGTCTCCTTTCGCGAACGTCATTTGTGTTGGAACAACGCTAATTTGCATTCGTATGTCATCAACACAATTCCTGTATTATAATGTTTCCCTATTGATACAATACTTAGATTCCACTTGTGCTGTTTTAGCACAAGCTTTTTCTTATTGTAAGTAGGGGAGACCGGGGCTAGTTTTCTCATGGGGTAAGTTTTCCACCAGGCCTTATACAAGAAATGAGCCGTTAGGTGACGCCAATTGGCTAATTGGCTACTTGGTTTATGAATAAACCCGTTTTATGTCACCCACAAGAAGTTTGGCTCAGTTGGTGTTGTGATATTCTCGTTATAGCTGTTTTTGTGATTTTTTCAACATTGAGTGAATTTTCATGCTTTCATTCAAACCTAAATAAAATTTACTTTTATTAAACTTTATTATTATAATTGAGTATTCTAAAAGGTGGCTCTTCTCCCTACGTAACTATACATTCGTTTTCAAAGTAATTTTACATTTACTCGTCAAGGCACTTTAAAGTCAAAATATGATGACGGGGCATGTTTTCCAAAATTTCAC